>JAQQZT010000012.1:2895757-2914711 GCA_030068275.1 Clarias platycephalus | reverse complement strand
TGCGCCTCCCGCGTCACCTGACTGAGGTGCATCCTGGGAAGCCGAGCCTTTAACTAAAGGACTACAAAACAAAAACATAAACATAATAACTGCCCTCTAGTGGACAAACCCTCACAGTCGTGGGATGTGAACCTGAGATCTTCCGAACTGTAGGCCAATGCCTTAACCACTGAGCTACCATATGACCTGTCTGATACACACAGAGCCTTCTGAGACGGAGGGTGTGGGCTGTACATGTCAGAGGTTTGAGTGTCTGAGTGTGTTTTGATTGTCTTCTCTTGGGGGGTTCTTTACATTTTTCCACATTTCTTTGTTGTTGTAGAAAAATAATATCCTTTATTCAATGATTTTCTTGATGTTTTTGTATATGTTGATTTGTTCAATAAAAATAATTAGCGAAAAAAATAAAGGAAGAAAGAAAGAGCTTACCTTTTATAGCACACACTTTTAATTTCAAATTCCGAAAAATTAGCAAGTTAACGTTTCTGTGATTTCCTCAGTTTTTTTGTTTTTAAACAAGGTTCCCTGAACAGTGTCCGGTGTGTCATGACACCAGAGGATCCTGATCACTTCGCTTTATCTCTGACTACTCTGACTAAAAAGAAAGGGCGAGAGTATTACTTTTTTTCAGCTCATGAAATATTAACAGTAATACAAATCAAAAGAGCGAAGACTTTGCATCCTGGATGAAAACGAGACTGACTTTCACTTGAAGCCATTTACTTGTATCTAAATAATTGTTTGTTTGTTTGTTTGTTTGTTTGTTTGTTTGTTTGTTTGTTTGTTTGTTTGTTTGTTTTGCAGGTATTTCTAAAAAGGTGTGTAATGAGTGAATCTACCTGATCTACCGTACATTAATCCCAGTCATCAGGCCATCAACAAACCACACACTATATTATTATATACTGTTATTTTTATGTTGCTGTTGTTGTTGTTAGTCTTTCGGCTGCTCCCGCCACATCAGACCATCTGATCCACACAACAACTCGGCATGGGTTTTACGCCCTTTCAGATGCAACCCTCCTATTTTATCCATGCTTGGGACCGGCACTGTGGAGTCCAGTGGATGTGGTTTGGGCATAGGGTGGAAAACTAAACCCGAGATTTGCATGGCAGGTAAGAAACCTACCACTGAGCCGCCAATGCTTCAATCTGCTGTAATTTTTATCAAGTGTTTAAAAAACATTCTGTCCACTAGAGGGAGACATTTGCATTAAATCAGATCTCACTTGCACCTCTTTGGACTGCTCCTATAAATAGCTACCAAAAACAAATTCAGCACTTGAAATCAACCCTAGACTTTTTAACCTTTTCACTTTGTCATGAAATAACCAAGAATCAACAACAGTCTTGGATCTTCCAGGCCCCTAGAGTACAGTTTTTACACTGCTTTTGCCAGTAGCACTTCAGTCTCGTTTTAAGCCAGGGGGGCAAATTTATTCCAAACGCTGGTGGATTCAAGTTTTTTGTTCAAAATCCAGTAAGAGAGGTCAACGTTTGAGGAATCCGGTTCTGATAAAATCCTTAAATTCACTGGAATTTCTTCTTTAGGGTCGAGAATCTAGTTCCCTCTAATCCTCCTACGCCTGAGAATATGAATTAGAGAACTTTGATTCTGATACGTTATTATTATTATTATTATTATTATTATTATTATTATTACTACTACTGAGGAACAGTTTTCACATGCTAATGTCCTTGACGTATTACAACACATTTGGTTAAATGTTTTCTTTTGCAAACAGTCCATTGAGAAGTTTATGCAAATATTACAGTAGATAATCTAAAATTAGACCTGGATTTTAATATCATCGCGACTGAAGCTGCAACACCCAAAAGTAACATCATCAGACGGGAAGAAGAAGCCAGGTCCAGCAGGATCTACATCAGGTCTGTACAATACTCTACGACTCTGTTTATTCAGCAACAGTATCCAGAGTGGTTCCAACACCTTGGATGATTGCATTTCATGGAACTTGATGAAGATTTTTAAAGAAGAAGGTTCATTCAAAAGATTGTCCAAGCCATATGAGCCTCTCCAGGAGAAGGTTTTAACTGAAAGCAGAGCTGCAGGGTTTCTGTAATCATGCAGAGATCCATCCATCTCAAAAACTGTTTGATGGAATTAGCTTCTTCTAGTGGGTTTCATGAAGCAACGTCTGGGGCAACATATAGGCTGTGTAGGGTTTCCAACCATCCCGTAAAATATGGAATTGTACCGTAAAATATGGAATTGTACCATAATTGGAAACTGAAAGACATGCTCCGTATTGAACTGATACAGGATACTATTTGTTCCGTATTTTTGAGAAATAAAGTGAAGTCCATGGGAGAGAAATATTACAGGTCAAACAAAGATGAAGGATATAATAAAATTAAATAGACCAAGAACACAAAAGTACTATTTATATATATACATATACTATAGTAATGTGCAGCCTACTAAGTCAGAGTGACTTGTGTGAGACACAAAACTTGAGAATGATGATCACTCGTCTGTATGACATTTCGAGGCAGGGGACTGGCTCTCAGTGTCTCTCACTCAGATATGAGACGAGATGGTGAGGGAGGGGGCTAGTGGACATCGCCTCAGGTCGCCTGCAGGGGGAGCAGGAAAATTGCTTTATACAGCAATGCAACTAGTAAAATTACACACATTATGAATAAAGATCTAGAATAAAGAACAGATCACATTTTAGAAAACAAAGTTAAGAAAAGTAGGAAAAAGATAGAGGTATGCAGCTGTTATCTCTTTTTAATATTAGGTAAAATAAAGGTGAGTGTAACTTATGTTTAAGCTACCTGGCTGTATAACTAGCTTACAGAACACTGAGTATAATTTCATATCCAGTTTTTCATGCCATAACCTTAGCAACGTCACTGAATGCTAGTTCGGCCACTAGAGCCTCTGGTGCAGAGTTTTCCCCAGAGCAAAACTTACAGCAAAAGTCATAACATAGAACAGAACTTAAAACTGTACAGTCAGGCAAATCACTCTGTAATAACTGATAAATACACTGTAATTATTTTTTACTACAAAACTTAATGTAAAGCAAATAATATTGAGTATTTTATTAATAACTAGCATTAGTACACATTGTTGACAGTTAAAGAGTTTGTAGAAATAGTTAAAAGGTTTAAAGCTAAAAATAATCGGATAATTTTTATTTCATTATCATTTCACTTTAATGTAATTGTGTTGTGTGTAACGTGTTAGAGTACTTGGATTACTTTTTTGATGTAACGAGTAATCTAACGCATTAGGTACCCCTATCTCACCTATGCGGTTTGACTCGCGGTTTGAAGCGGTGTTAGGCACCGTGAGCCTCTGTGAGTGACCGTCCGACGTTCCGCAAAGTTCTGCAAGGTCCGAAAGATGGAAACCTAATCACAGCGCCAAAACTGGCGGTGAATCCTGATGAACCGTACTTACGGCCACCGCGCGAAACCGCGTAGGTGAGATAGGGGTATTAGTAGTTAACAGATTATGGGCCAAACTTCGCTGAGTGATGATGGTAGAATAATTATAAAGGTCTCGACTAAAGCAACATGCATGAGGAATCACAAAGGAGTTTTCATTTTCTGCAATGGAAAAGTACTCGAACTAGTTACTTTTATCAGAAAGTAACTGATTACATTTTAATAACAGTAATTTGGTAATGTAATTAATTACTTTAAAAAGTAACGGCCCCCCCAACACTGGTAATCAATGATATTATTATTTCAGGTTGAAGCCAACGTACATGTCTGTCTGTCTTATAGTACGGCAGAACTCTCTAACTTATTAATACAACAAAATAAAATTTTGTAAGGTTGAGTATCTTAAGCCTCGTTTACGCTAAGCTGAATTTCTTTCATCGTCAGCAAAATACACTCCCTGTTCAGTAATCGGAGAGTACACACAGAACCAATACCCTTATTTTCAGAATCTCACTCCAAGCTTTCCTGAACAGTTGGCAAAATGCTCATGAATGAAGGTGTAGAAAAAAGTGTAACACACACACACATTTCTGTTTCAGGGAGTTACTCATGTGCTTCACTAAAACTTGCCAGCACACATTTAAACAGTTTGGGTAAATTCTAACTCAATATTTGATATTTAGATTTGGAAATATAAAGCGATAAGTCTACTTTAATAGCCTTGCTCAATAAACTGATGTGAAATATCACCCTTTCCAATATGGCGACCGTGCTGACGTGTCGCGCGAACTAGCGAAAGAGGCTAATCTTCTTTGCGGTCACCAGGGAGACGGAGCTGCGCGCGGAGGGGAAGTGGGCTGAGTCTCTCTCTCTCTCTCTCTCTCTCTCTCTGTGTCTCATTTGCGTGTACGAGTCTCAAAAAGCTCTCTGAGATCAAACCTAATATTTTAAAATCTCTCAGCTGTGGACATTTTACTTTCTCTCCAGTTCCATCTCTGGCGTTTCCTTGGAGATTTCCCGGGAGTTCTGGAGCGTCATTTTGAACCGGAAGCCGGATTCGGTTTTGTTTTTTTGACGCAAATCTGTTTAGTAAAGTATCCAGGTTTTGATTTTGGAGTTTTATTTGGTGCGTTAAGTAAATCTGAAGTACAATGAGCGACGTAAATCAGCCGGAGATTGAGCTGTTTGTGAAGGTGAGTCGGCGGATTATGGCGAGTAAGAGCTAGAACTATTAATAAAACTAGTATAACTTATATTCGTTCTTATCTCTACCTTGTTAACTTACTAGATAAGCTGTTTATGATAGTGGAACATAAATCTAAACTTATATATATATATATATATATATATTTTTAATGCTTACTTATACACCCCAGTGTGTGTGTCTTTTAATACGCCTTGCCCGACTTTAAAACTATAATTGAATGTGATTAAAATGCATTTTATGATAATAAAAGCATTGCTTCTAAAAATCAGGTTACCAATTACGTCACTGATGAAAACTACCTGATAAACGGTACTTGATAACTGTGCAAGGTGTAACCGCGTTCCAAAATACCCGACTAGGTAATATCTAGTGCCCTAGGTCTAACGGTAAGTCTAAGGGAGTTTAGTACACTGCTGTAAGGAGCGCATGGTATTTAGGACGTGGCCTCGCTTTTACTGCTTCAATAGACAAAATGGAGTTTGAATTAAAAAAAAAAACAAAAAAAAACTTAAACCCCAAACATAACGGATGTTTCCTAACGTCTACTAACGGCTTTTTTTTAAAGGCGGCGCCATTTTGAAAACTTTAACTTTAAATCTAGTATTTACTAAATAGTTTTACTGAAGTAAAAACCTAATTTGGTCAAATCTAGGGGCGTTGTCCCTTGAGAGGGAGAGAGGAGAGACTGTTTTCAGGGCCCTGAGGGAAGTGTGTGTGTGTGTGTGTGTGTGTGTTTTCCCAGGCTGAGGTAAAGACTCACATTAATAAAGCAGTCATTGTGTGAAGGAAAGGAGTGTGTTTTTTGTCCCTTTTCCCCTCCAGAATGAAAGCGGGTATTGTTTAACACCCAGCCTCTTTCAGTTTTCTGTCATTTCCGCACATGGACCTGTTGATCCCGCGCCACTCAGACCTGCGCTAGTATAAATGATCACACAACACCCCATCAAATGTAAATCAGTATTAATAAATGTTCAATTACAGAAATATACACAACTAAAAACACCACACTACAAGGTCATCTCAAGGTCAGCAACGACATCCATGCTAACTCTCGTCGTGTGACTGGAAGGCGTGTGGCGAGCGTGGTCACCAGACGGTCGCGAATGTTCGCCCGCCAAAACCCTGGCACGTGGCGAAAGGAAGTTGTCCGGGAAAACACTCAGGGTAGAATAGAGCTTTAAAAGAACAGAAAACACAAGTTTGAAGTCGTCGTGTTTATTCGCCACAGCACCACAGGCTAGCTTGAAGTTTTTAATTAATTTATTTATTTAAAGCTTTATTTCTTTTAGGATCGCAGATTAAATGAAGCCGTGGTAGTGAGGAGTTCGTCACACAGGAAACAGTTGTTGACCAAAAATCTTACTTTGTTATTATATTACAATTAAATAGAAAAGTGTTGAACGACAAGAATGCGTGCAGATGAACAAACAATGCAGCATCGTGATTGGACGTTGGGAATGATACTGAACCGTGATTGGATGTTGGGAATGATGGTGAACCACGATGGATGTCTGGGAAAAATGCTGAAATATGATTAGTCATTGGGAATGATGCTGAAATATGATTAGTCATTGGGAATGATGCTGAAATGTGATTGGTCTTTGGGAATGATGCTGAAATGTGATTGGTCATTGGGAATAATGCTGACTCATGATTGGTCCTTTGGATGGATGCTGAAACACAGTTGGTCTTAAGATCGATACTGACCCACAATTGGCCGTTGGAACCGATGGAGATAAATAACTAGTTCAAAATTTGGCAAACAAGACTGTTCCGGAGGTTAGTTAAGTAGCAAGCTAGCTCATCAACCAGTCAATTTGACTCATACACAGTCATACAAAAGTAAAGAGAATATGAGTTTCTTCATAATCTTTACAAACAGTGATAGCTGATATACTTTGAGGCTATCAGCTTTTCTATGTTACTACTGCTGTACAGCGTACGCACTATATTATACCACTACGCACACACAGATGCAAAACAAAGCGCACGTATAAAGGTTAATACACAGGCCATCTGTTCAGCTGTGAGGGAATAAGGATGTTTGTTTTGCTTTCTATCAAATTCCACATTGTTCTACTGGAGCATTATGGAGGCAAATGAGCAGGGCTTTAATGGGCTGCAGCGTTTCTACTGCGTTTAAAAAGCTTGCTTTGTTACAGTGTGGAACATGTTTTACTTATTTTATTTGTATTGTGCATTATCATTTTCAGCTAATTAAAGTTTGTGTGTGTGTGTGTGTGTGTGTGTGCAGGCTGGGAGTGATGGACAGAGCATTGGGAACTGTCCTTTCTCCCAGAGGCTCTTTATGGTGTTGTGGCTGAAAGGAGTGACATTTAACGTGACCACTGTCGACATGAAGAGGTGCGTTTGTGTGTGTGTGTTTCACCACTTTCTTCCCTTTTGCTTTTCCTTCATACCACTCATCCTCTGTTCATCTTTTTATATAGTTCATGTTCTAACCCACAATGTAAATCATCTTCATCAAAATGTCTTAATAAAATCCAGGAAGCCGGACATCCTGAAGGACCTGGCTCCAGGGGCCCAGCCCCCCTTCCTGCTGTATGGACGGGAAGTGAAAACGGACACCAACAAGATCGAGGAGTTTATCGAGGAGCACCTCTGCCCTCCGAAGTACGACACATTCGTTCATTCACTCTTACTTTCTTCTCACCTATTCGTACAGGGTTTCATACAGGTCCGACTTTATTCTGTTATTATTGAAGTAATACCACATGTCTCTTATTTTATCGTGTATTATTATGGCTTTATTACAGTTATAATTATTACAATTCATGTAAACCTTGTGTTTGTATGTTAATGTTGACTTGAATATTAATATAATTCAAATTAATATCAGTAGATATCTGGATCATAAGGGTCTGTAACCAAGACAAAGCAATTCCCCTCTAAGATTAATACATCTTGGAGAATGGAGGGCTAGATTCAGGGCTTGACATTAATTCTTTTCCAAACTTACTCGCATGAAATGGAAAATTTACTCAATTTACAATTATAACAGGGATCAAGTTTATAGTAGAGACGATTCCGACCCCAGGCAAAGCAAACCACCCTAACCATCTATCATGTTGGAGTTAAAACATTTAGCTACCATACTTACCAGAAAGCGAGATGGTGATTAGTTTAAAGAGGGCATGTGGTAGAGCTTCACAGCTATATAAAGTGAAGCCGTTTCGAGTTTGACACTTTTCGCTGAAATGTTTCTCAAACTGTATCGTCGTGTGAAACCAGGATGATCTGGAACAGTGGTGGTTCAACCGGTTAAGGCTCTAAGTTACTGATCAGAAGGTCGTTGGTTCAAGCCGCAGCACTTCTACTCCTGTAACTGTTGATCTGCCCTTAACAGTATCTCCTCCAGGGGGCGGGGAGCGATGTACCCTGGAGCGTTGATTACAACCTGGTAGTGTTGACTAGACTTGTGAATGCACCGTAATTTGCATTTTCTCCTACGCTGCATCATACTTTATGTTTTTGAACAGGAAGTGGTGTGGCAGTGTTCTCGTATCGTGAGAGCATTGTCACACCAAGAAGAAGAAGAGAAAAAAACCATGCCATACTGGTAAACTAACCTGTCCTATTTTACCAACAGTTTCCTTTCAGTTTCTGTCACTGGCTGATGCAACCAAATTTACACCCGTTAAATGACGAGCTGTTTACACGTCACTCGTAGCACGCTGCTTTATTAAAGGGTGTGACAGGCTGTCTGTGAGTCGGGGGAGAAAGCACGGGTGGGGTTTTAATGTTTCGTTTCCGACGACTGAGTTAGGTGATCCACTTACTCGAACCCTAAGCGTTAATGTCAAGCCCATAGATAGATGGGTATCATCAAAGTGGTGATGGATGGGTGGTTGCTGGGGTAAATGACTGGGAGGGTGGGTGCATGTGTTGGTGGTGGATAAATGGGTGGGTTAATAAATATATCAGTGGTATAAAGATTATTTAGCGGATAGAGAACTGTAATTAATAAATAGATAGTAAGAAGGGTAGGTGGACAGATGGTAAGCGATGAATGAATGGGATGATGGATGGATAAGTGATTGGATGGATGAATGGGATGGATGTGTGAGGGATTAGATGTATGAATGGCGTGATGGATGGTTAAGAGTTCAGATGGATGGATGGATGGGTAAGTGATTGGATGGATGGACGATATTATGGATGGATAAGTTATTGGATGGATGAATGTGATGGATTTGTAAGGGATTAGATGTATGAATGGGACGATGGATGGATAAGTGATGTGATGGATGGATGAATGGAATGATCAATGATTTGATAAGTGATTAGATCTGCGAATTGGATGGATGCATGGATGATTAAGTGATTGGTTGATGTTTCACTTTTCCTAACCTTTGTTGCTTCTTCTCTGATTGCTTCCCCAAACACACACACACACACTACAGGTACCCTCGCCTGGCTGCTCGTAACCCCGAGTCCAATACCGCTGGCATGGACGTCTTCTCTAAATTCTCTGCCTACATCAAGAACTCCAACCCTGGCATGAACGACTGTGAGTCTCATCAACAACAATAATTACGATAATAACAATAATAATAATAAAAATGAAGCATCTAATCATGTGTGTGTGTGTGTTGTTGTAGCGCTGGAGAAAGGCCTGGTGAAGGCTCTGAAGAAGCTGGACGAATACATCGGCTCTGCTCTACCTGACGAGATTGACGAGAACAGCGCCGATGACGTCACCACATCGTCCCGCCCCTTCCTGGACGGACAGGAACTCACGCTGGCCGACTGTAACCTCCTGCCCAAGTTACATATCGTCAAGGTGACACGTCGTAGCTAATCACCCTAACACACACACACACACATCTCGTCTAATGTAGGTCTCTCACTGCACTCACATTTAATCTCTTTTTTTAAATTATTCCCTTCAGGTGGTGTGTCAGAAGTTCCGTGATTTCTCCATCCCTCGCACTCTGACGTCGCTATGGCGATACCTGGATGCCGCGTACGCGCGTGAGGAATTCTCCTCCACTTGTCCGAGTGACCCCGAGATCCACATCGCTTACTCGTCTGTCGTCAAAGCTCTCAAATAAACACACACACACACACGAGTATTGTATATAAACACACACACACACACACGGTTTCTTGTCTGTTTGCATTTTTAGTAGTTTTTAAAGAGACGGTTCAAAATTCACATTTGCTCATTATTATTTTTATTTTTTTTTGCTATCACTTTAGAAGCCACGCCCCCTAAAACCCATCTCCGCTCATGAGATTGTTGAGCGCTAGCTAGCTTTCGGAACGTCTTTTCTTTTGTTTTTTTCCGAACCGTCCCTTTAACAAGCGTCTCATGAAGGAAATCAAACTCATTAGGGAGCATGCTAGTCGCGCGATACACCCCTACCTTTACTTTCTGTTCTGTTTTGTTTATTTTTTTTTTTTCTTTTCTTTTTCACACACTTGTGTTTTCATTCACAACATGGAAGGATGTGTCAACCGCCGCATCAGCTCATCACCTCATACGCACTAACGCCGTACCTCAAGATTTTCACACTTAGCTGAACACACGGATTTTGCACAGCTGAAAGTGGTATTCCTTAAGTTATAAACTCGATCATGTGACACCCGCATTGGTCTGTAATTCATATTGCAAAATGAAGACTATATAAAACAGCATCGATTGTTCGCTAAATTAGCATCATGCGGTTATCGCTGTAGACGCTAATCTAGCTTCGCTTATCTTTTCAGTGAAGTGCAGCTGAGAGAAACGTGTGTGTGTGTGTGTGTGTGTGTGTGTGCAGTTACTCTCAGGATGTCGTCAGTCCGCTCTCCATCTCTGTTCCTCTTTCGGAAACGAAACCCCCCCAACACACACACACACGGCCGTTTGCTCAGCGAGGCGTAGCGATAAAGCAAGCATGAGCATGACAAATATTGCATTTGAAAACCACACACTCAGACCAGGATCTGTTTCTCAGCCCGCGTGTATTACTGCACCAAAGTGTGAGAAGGAACGAGGCGCAAACTTCATTTTCAAAAAGCACCGTATTTTCAGGTTCAAACACACACACACACACACATGCAAGTCTATTGTTGTTGTTGTTGTTGTACACACAGACGCAGTGACCTGTTGTGTTCTGGAGACACCACAGTGTGTGGTGTCACATTTCTCTTTCACACAGGACACAATCCGGGACCGAGTTTCAGTCAGAGGTTGTGGTGTTAGACACACACACACACAAAACGTGCCTAGATATGTTGAACCTTGGAGCTTTAGTTTGAACCAGGATGAAGATTTTTAAGCAGGAATGTCTAATACTAAAACATACACCCACTCAAACTATCTTTTCAACATAGAAGAATAGAGAAGGAGAAAAACACAATAAATAAATGCTGCTACCCGTGAGCCATTCCCTTTTGTCCTACAAACCATGCTTTTATGAATGAATTGAATAATTCCATATTTATTCTCTTATTCGTCTGTACTTACCCGAAAAAAGCTTAAGAAACACAATAGAAAGTATTTTTTTACATTTTACAAATCACAATATTTCAGTATTTTACTATAATAAAAAAAAAGAAAACGGTTATCTGTAAAGAAGTCAAGGCGTCTGAGATTAAAGCTTCACTCGTTCTGTGTTTGTGTATGAAGTTTCTGAACTATGATGCAGAGACGCAGGTTTCCTGTAAAACAAAGAAGTGCGATTGTCCTCAGCGGCGAGAGGAAAACCCCCTCCTCTTCCTCCTCCTCCTCGACCAGCCCCTCAGTCTATAACCTCGCTGTCCTTTCTTCTTCCGCCTCCTCCTCCTCTCCATCTTCTCACACTTCCTTCTGTGCTCTCATTTCCTTCCTCTTTCTGCTGGGTGTGTACGAGCTGATATCGCCGCTGCACCATCTGGTTAGAACTGGTTAAAGCTTATTCAAATACTTATGTCTGCTGTCGTCTGTATGCTTTTTTTTTTTTTTTTTTTTTTTTAATAAGTGTAAGTACACGGTGAATAATAAAGAACGTGAAAGGTCGACTGATGGACTTGTTTGTTTGTCTATTTATTTATTCGCCAATCAATACATAGTGAGTCGAGGCAGAGAACGGGCCATGCTCGATCTGTCAGAATGTAAAAATGCAAAAATTGTTGGTATACTCGATTGTTAATGACTGGACTGAATTTTATATGTTAATAATTAGAATTAATTTTAATGATTGTTTTTGGGTATTGGTCGATCAGTAGTGGGAGCCTCGACAAAGCAAACTATTTACATGTAGCCAGACATGCGGCTATTAAAAAAAAAAAAAAAAAAATCACCATGGATACTAGACGGAACCACCCAGAACCACATCTCCACGGGTCATGCTTTACATCAGTATTTACATCACAGGTCATATATTTAAACCGAGTATCACTCGGGGATCATTCTGTAGCTCTTCAGAGTTTTACAATCAGAGTTGGTAGGACCACTTGGGGACAAAGTTAGAGATGCCAGATTAAGATTGTTTGGCACATGTGCAGAGGAGGAATGGGGGGTGTTAGAGATGGAGCTGCCAGGCAGGATGGCCCAAAAGGAGGTTTATGGATGTGATGAGGGAAGACATGCGAGAGGTTGGAGTAACAAAGGAAGATGTGGTAGACTTAGGTCGATGGAGACAAATGGTCCGCTGTGGAACGAAAAAAGAAGACATTATGATTTGTTTCTTATTATGCCAACGCATATCCTTCTGCACCTGGAGGAACTGACTAACCGCTACTGGTAGAGCTGGAAACCCGGTAATCAATAGGGGTAAAAATAGTTTTAAATTGTTACCGGAACTGTGTAGCCAAAAGGGAAGGAAAATAAACCATAGAGGTGGTGGACAGTCCTGAGAAACTTACCTTATATCTACTCTATTTACTTCTGGGATCTGGGTTTGAATCCCAAATAGGGTTAAATGGAAAGCTAGTGTGCTATGTACAGTAGGCTGTACAGTATGATCTCTTGTTCCACACACCAAGTAGTGCCCTCGATCAGGGGTTATAGAGGGACAACATTATCAGATAACAGATAGCTTCTGTGACTGGTTTCTAATATGGGTTTTGGCAGGTAACTGCTATCTCCTCTTTCCAGTACTGTGGACTGTACAGAACTACGTTTATCCATGCTGCGACCAACAAATAGTGTAATTAGTGTAACAATTAGTGTAATGATTGTAGAAAACCTGGGACACTGAGTTATACAGTACATATACAGAAGTTAAACATCCCAGTCATGTCTATTAATAATATTAATAGTTAATTATAGAGTGCTTTATTAATCCAGTTAGGAAGCTAGGGTCAGTGCACAGGGTCAGCCAGGGATAGATAAGGTTATAAGGGCCTTGCTAAAGGGCTCAATATTGGAAACTTGGCAGTGCTGGGGTGTGAACCTCCGACCTCCTGATCAGTAACCCTGCAACCTTAACCAGCCTTAACTGCCTTGAGCCAACACTGCCTCTCATTAGCACCACTCCTGGAATGTATCTCTTCAAATCAGATTACTCGGTCCGAACTAACTGTGCTATATTTGTAGTTCACACATTAAGGCTAATACATTAACTATGTTCATCATTCTAGAATCAGAACATCATGCATCAAGCTCTAGAATGTTCCTGTGTGATGGAGAGATACGGATGCATGTATGTGTGAGTTCACGGTGAGGTCAGCAGGACGGCGAGCACAGTGGCCCCGAGGATCAGTGCTATTCGGGTCCAGAAGGGGGAGCTGGACGGGGCCGCAGCATTACACAGGTCGGTGTTGCAGCATCGTGTTGTGTAGCGGAAGACGAGTCCTGCAAATCTTTTCTCTATGTGAACACCACACTCTGATGCTGCGACACACTTCTTCTCTTTCAGCTCCTGATGCACCAAGCCTGAGGGCAAAACAATTAGTAAGATCACACCCAGATGCAAAAGATCTCTGTGTAGCATAGCTAATGAACAAGAATTTGCAGGAACGCCTCCTTAAAAATGTAGACTAGACCAGTCTAAGATGGCCGTAGCTTTATTTTTTAGCTTAGACCGGTCTAATCTACATTTACACATCTACACATTGTGTATTAGTGTGTGTGTCCTCACCTGTTGAGGCGGTGGCTGTGCTGTAAAGGCATCGCTCACTTGCAGCACAATTTGTGATCTTAGGACTGCATTTGAATGGATCGATGGATAGATACTCACACTTATAACAGGTGAGACATAGCACTGAGAGACAGAGAGGAAAGTGATGATGAGATGGAGTGCAGACACACTCAGTGACAGTTCAGCTCAAGACAGTTCTTTGATAACATCAGCAAACCAGACAGTTAGTTGAGCCCGTCTGAAAAGTGATACCAGTAACTAGAGATTTTTAGTTTTGTAGTTTAATGCCATTAATTTCATTCATAGAAATCATCATTTGAACCTCAGTTTACTTTCTACACCCACACGGATGAAAAAAAAAGCGAGAAGACCAGATCAATCAAACCTCAGCTTTGGGAATGGAAGAGCCCCAGTGGGGGCACACAGGCGACACCTCGTGTCATCTGTAGAAGCTTTATAAAACTCAATATTGCTTAAAAAGTCTTTAGGTTGTCTTCAAGACAACTTTAGTTTAAGGACTGTAGAAAATTAGCTATCTGAGGAGATAAAAAGGGTCCTGAAGACATCCTGCAGTTCAACCTGTGCCTACTTGGGATGAGATGAAGAGCCAGAGAGACCAAGCAAGCACAGAAGTTTATTTATATAGCATGCTTCCTATTCAAAATAAAGTTCTTTCAAGATAAAGAAATTATTTAAATGTTGTTAGTCTTTCAGCTGCTCCTGTCATGGGGTCGCCACAGCGGACCAAGCGATCCACACACAACTCGGCATAGGTTTTAGGTTTCAGTGGCTTGGGTTGGGAAATTGGCTGGGAATTGGACCTGGACCTCTGCATGACTGGCGAGGCTCCTACTACTGATTGACCAATGCCACAAAATGATAATTAAAATGTATTTTTATTATTAAAAAGAAGATTTTCTTTCTTTACTGCAAAAAGAATAATCAAAGGCTTTTCTTTATTTAATTGAAGGACGTTTTGATACGTCCAGTTGGTTACTTTTTCATGAGTCCAAGAACAAGAACGTAGAACCATAGTCATATGTACGTGCTACCTAGATTTGGTTATCATCTGCGCAGTTGTGATAAGCAGTCCTGGAGAATTTAAGAAAGAGGGAGCATGTGTAAGTTGAATAGACCCCAGGATTGATCCTTGGGGAAACCGTGGTCATACACGCTCTTTCAGAGACATTATCACCAATACTGACTTCACACCCTCTGCCTTCTTAGTACACCGTATTGTGAAAACTATTCACTCTCCTGCCTTCAAATGCATATGAAGTATCATCCAGTTCTATAGGGTTTAGTATGATATTGGCCCTTTGGTAGCTATGACAGTTTAAAATCTTCTGGGAAGGCTTTCCACAAAGTTTAGGAGTGTGTTTATGGGGATTTTTGACCATTCTTCCAAAAGCACATTTGTGAGGTCAGACACTGATGTTGGACGAGAAGACCTGGCTCTAATTCATCCCAAAGGTGTTCTGGCGGGATCAGGTCAGTCAAGTTCTTCCTTACCAAGAAGAACTGTTTTTTCGGTTATTATGCTCTGCCACTTAGCTCCAGTGAAATGAACCCTTAATTCTTTAGTATACCCAAGATGTTTTGGACAATTTCATGCTCTCGACTTTGTGGGTACAGTTTGGGGGACGGCCCCTTCCTGTTCCAACATGACAATGCACCAGTGCACAAAGCAAGTTATATTATATTATATATGAAAGCAAATTAGCATCATAATGATTTTAATTACATCAGGATTTGAAAAATAAATTTTAAAATGTAATCACTGTTGAATTGTTAGGTAGAGCATGCTCTTCACTTAAGGAAGAACAAAGACTGAACTCAGATGGACCCCCAAGTCTGTTAAAGCATCTTTAGAGAAGAACCTCAGCATTGGTCATGTCCATGAGTTTCAGACTTTAGACAGTTGTTGACTGCAAAGGATTTTCATTCAAGTATTAAAGGCAATCCTTAAGGTTAATTGTATTTTTTCTATTATTTATGAACCCCCAAAATGAATGTGTGTATGTGAACGTGTCTGTAATTCCTGAATGGTTAATGCCACACTTTTCTTTCGATTTCACTGGCATATTGAGTGTTTCATTTCAAATTCAATGTGATGGTGTACCGAGGCCAAACGCAAAGACATTACAAAATGTATACTGGGTGTATGTTCGATTGTTATTGCATGTGATGTTCAATTAATTTATTCAGCATGATTTTTTTTTTCTGTTCTTAAAATCTGCTGATTGACTGGGAGGACAGTGCGGAATACATCTTTCTGACCACTTCAGTGGTGTCTCAAATATGTTAAACCCACTCGCCAATGGACAATTTTTCAACAATAAGAGGCTCTTCAGTACATCCAGTCCTTTGGGTGTGATATTTACATTGCTGCATTTCAATCTTGTGAATCTTTTTGAACGATGAGTAATATTTGTGACTGTTTGACCCTGTTCATACTTACCGAAGCTGCTGTTTTATGATCATAATATTCCTGATCAATGGTATTAACTATTGAGAGCCAATGCTCCAGTTTATACATTTTGTACTAAATGAGCATAGTGAAATGGTTGCACCTGTGATACAACAGTTGTTTGCTTATCGACAGGGGCAAATACAGCACAAGTGTTATTAATACTGTATTTCTAGTAATGATATTACAGAGAGGAGCTTGCCTAGTTGTTCATAACTTCAAATTATAAAGACAAAGTTTCTCTTTATAAATGTCAAAGTGGATTTGAGGTTTAGTTTTTTAATCTTTATTCTACCTTCCTACATTTTCTCTTCTGTTATGGTGTGTTACCGTTACAGTATACACCAATCAGTCTTAACATGACAGGGCAAAAAACATTAAGCCCGGTATTGTGTAGGCTCCGCCTGTGCCACTGGGGCAGCACTGTCCCCTCAGGCCATGACTCCACAAGACTTCTAGGGATATGCTGTGGTGTCTGGAACCAGGACATGGACAGCGGATCCTTTGTGTGCCGTCAGTGGCAGGAGGGGGGTGGGAGGTGGGGTCAGACGTGTTTGTCAGATCCATGGGACAGATTGGGTTTCTGGGGACTTCAGCGGCCTTGGGCTCTTTGCCTGCAGAGTGCTGTATGCAGCAGGATGTGATCCACTGTGCATCCTGGTGCCTTTCTATCTTGGCGAGCACTGACTTTTTGTTCGCTGCATTGTCTTTTCAGTGGGATTGGACTGGATCGGATTTGATCTTCTTCTATCAACCTACAACGTTTTTGTCCTGATTTCTTTTTTTTTCATCTCTTTTTGCATGGCCCAAGTTTCCTTGATGTCCTCATACAGTACATTCTCTTTGCTCCATGGATCTTGCATGACTGCTGTATTTCAAATAATATTGCATGTGTTTTGTATTTATTCTCTCCTTTAATCAGGTGCCCCAGAATGTACTTATAAATATAAGTAGTGATACAGTGTTTTGTGTATGACTAACTTGATGTAAATATTTTTACTGCCCTCAGGGGCATCATAATGGGGTAGCGTGACTGATTACCCCAGGGCCCTTCTGGATTCTGGAATGAAATATGAGAGATATAGATCAAAAGAGGAAGGGCCCAATGAGGGCGCTTTTTGGTTTGGCCAATATTTCAAATGTCAGTTCTACCAACTAGAGTAAACTTGTTGTTTCACTTTAAAACTGCAACGCTAAAATGCTGGGTAATGTGTATGGTTAGCATTGGACATATTGGCTGGACATGTGCAGAACCAACCACCTTACTTTCAGAATGTCACTCCAAACATTTCTGAAAAGTTGCCATATCTGGGTATTGAGTTAATGTTATAGCTGGCTGGTGTCTCTCCGTGGCGTTTTCTGTTGAGTAGGTAGGAAAGCTAATGCATCAAAGAAAATGCAGAAGTGATCAGACAGAGCGAGATCCTTAACATTAACAGCAGGCATACTTCGTTTCATTATTCTGGTTACGCGCTGCGATCACGCAAGAGGTTCTTTAGCAGTGTTATCATTAGGATTGTCTATATGAATATTGAAATTCTCAGTTATACAAGTCACTTCACACAATTGACAGCATTTCCGAAAAGTACCTCGGGGGGTCTGTAACTACTAGAATACTTGGTGAGGTTTCCACCATGGTATTGAGATATCCAAAGCAATTTAACTCACCAAGTGAAATCTGCTTGCATTGAAAAATATCTTTAAGAAACATCAGTCACCTCAGATCTAAAAACGGTTGAAAACATAAAATTTGCGGTAGCCGTCTCAGTGAGAATTCTTGCACTACAGCTATCTAACCATGTCTCTGTTATAAAGATAAAATGTAGCTCACAGGAGGTGATTAAATCATAAAAATAAACGACTTGCAAAAAATTAACCAGACTCACTTGAGTCATATAGATAAGACGAGTCGTGACTGAACATACTCTGATTTCTATGATGTAATTGAACACACCACTGGCTGTTGACAATCACTGGTATATTTAACGACGTCTCGTCTCTGATAGATATCTATCTAATAGTGTTTGTGGCTTTTTATTGTTGATTGTTCCCTCAAGTTTCTCAAATCAAGTGGCAGTCGTAACTAACTCCTTAAGGGGTAAGGGGTCAATCAGTCCCTGACTGGGGTGGGATGGCTGGATCCGAGGTGGGATAGACGTAGGTGATGTGGAGCAAAAGGTCTAAAGAGGGTGGAGAAATGCAAGCTGTTTGCCAGTATGTGCCGTTCTTCATTCTTATCAGCACATTCTTGTGTAGATTTGCATTCCTATAGGCGTGACGTAGATTGGCGCCAAATAGTCTTAATCCAGTACTGTTTGGACAAACCCCATCAGGTTTAACGTGATCTTTACACTTTTAAAAGATGCTATGTTAGGGCATTTGTGCCTTATCATAGTAACATTGTACAGTATAAATAAGTTGGCGGCACAGTGGCTTAGTTTCTGGCACTGTCGCCTTGCACCTCCAGGGTCGATGGATTAAGCCCTGCCTCGGGGTCTGTGTGCATGTTCTTCCCTGTGCTTGATGGGTTTCCTCCGGTTACTCCGGTTTCCTCCCATAGTCCAAAGACATACAGATTAGACTAACTGGCATTCCGAATTTGCACGTACTGCGTGAATGCATGGGTGAATGTTGACTGGAGGTCCTACCACAATCGTAAAATGGGAATAAATACAACATCATCTTGCAAGAACAGTATTGTCAAGTGCGTTTGCAAAATCCGTCAAGCACCATAATGAAACCGGCTCTCATGAAGGCCGTCCCAGGAGGGCGAGACCAAAACCTAC
>JAQQZT010000012.1:2869430-2881030 GCA_030068275.1 Clarias platycephalus | reverse complement strand
ATGATATGCTTTGTCCCCAGCTGTTTTATCTCGCATTTCCCTCCCTCTCTCTCTCTCTCTGTCTCTCTCTCTCACACACACTCACACACACACACACATCTCCATACCTTTGATGAGCAGAGGGAGTTCATCCGGTCAGCTCTAATTCCTGCATCACTAAACAATTTCATCCTGCTGGATCAGCTTGCTTTCTCTCCCTCTCTCTCTCTCTCTCTCTCAGCATGACTGTGGTGTACAATACACCATTTCAAAGCATAAGAAATAAAAATAACCGCAACAACACTCATAACATTTACTTTTAATCACAGTGATATCAGGGATCTTTTCTGGTATTATTGTTTATAAAATGAATCGCATCGTGAGCTACATGTGTGTGTCTCAGTAATAGTGATGTTTTTAACCCATGATGAACCCTGTCTCTTTGAGGAACCCGTCCCTGTAGTGGACCTTTTTGTTAGAGGAACTACATGTGCTTAAAAACGACGCTGATTCTTAAAGCCCAGCTGGTTTTATAGGACTTTGTTGCTTCTGAAAGCCACTTTCGTTCACCATACGTTTGGGGAAGTGAGTTAGTTTTTTCAGTATTTTTGGTTTGAAATGTATCTGTTGGTGCTGGGAAAACAGGTTTAGAAATAATTTAGCTTAGGGAAGCTTGTGGTTTTGGAAACCAATATTAGTTATAATTGTTCTAACCAAGGAACTATGTTGGTTTGATGAACCCATCAGTTTTTCGGAAGCTTGTGGGTTTGGGAAACATGTAACATATATACAAATGGGTTTCCCAAACCCACAAGTTCCCTAAAGTGTATAAATACACACCGATCAGCCATAAAATAACATGACCAGCCTCGTATTAAGTAGGTTCCAATTCTGCAACCCAAAGTTTTTCAGTTTTGGAGTTGCACTGACCCAGTACTCTAGCCATCACAATTTGGCCTTTGTCAAAGTCACTCAAATCCTTACACTTGCACATTTTGTCTGCTTCCAACACACCAACTTCAGGGACAAAATGTTCTCTTGCTGCCTAGAACATCCCACCTGCTTCCAGGTCCCACTGTAATGAGAGATTTAAATGTGCTTTGATAATCAGTTAATTGTTACAGATCAGTTCTCTCTCAACTGGACGATCACATAAACCGATACTATTGTGATGACGCAAAATGCACGAGTCCACAGCCGCATGAACATGCCGTCGCCAGTTTGGAAATATTACCAAGTCTCTTTAAAAGACATCAAATTTGCAATATGCAAAGCTTTTTCTAAAGCAAAACCCCATGGGGGAACGTCTGCCAAAAGCTTTAACACGGCATCCCTTATTTGCTGGTTAAGAACAATGCAGCATGAATGATTTGAGTATGAAAATTTATGCGCAAAGTAAGTAGCTAACTCTTGTAAGTCAATCCTCCCTCAGTCACCTATAGCAGAAGTGTTCAAAAAGCTTGAGAGAAAAAGGCTAAAAACATTTTCACAGAAATAATAATGCACAAGGTACAAGGTGCAGGAGCAATCTTAGGAATAGTGTAACTATAGCTACTGTACAAGGGCCAAATCGACACGAGCAACTCTAGTTGTTTGAATTTCTTATGGGATGCAGGCTGCAGTCGTCAGGACAGACTAAAAGTGATACAAGAAAGGAAAACCAGTGACAGGGTCATGGCTGGTCAAGGCTCACTGATGCACATGGTGAGTGAAGGGTGGCCCTTGAAGTCTGATCCAATAGAAGAGCTACTGATGTTCAAGTTGCTGAAATGGTTAATGGTGGTTCTGATAGAAATGTGTCAGTGGCATCACAGTCTTTGTGGCAAAAGGGGGACCTTCTCAGTATTAGGCTGGTGGCCACAATGTTATGGCTGAAGCGTGTACATTTATACAATTGTTGATTTTTGGGGAGCCCGTCTGTTTAGGGGACCTTGCCGGGCTCGGGGAGCCCTCCTGCTTGGGGAACCTTGCCGGGTTCGGGGAGCCCTCCTGCTTGGGGAACCTTGCCGGGTTCGGGGAGCCCTCCTTCTTGGGGAACCTTGCCGGGTTCGGGGAACCCCGTCTGTTTAGGGGAACCTTGCCGGGCTCGGGGAGCCCTCCTGCTTGGGGAACCTTGCCGGGTTCGGGGAACCCCGTCTGTTTAGGGGAACCTTGCCGGGTTCGGGGAGCCCTCCTGCTTGGGGAACCTTGCCGGGTTCGGGGAGTCCTCCTGCTTGGGGAACCTTGTTGGTTTGGGAAATGTGTAACAAAGTTTGTTGGGTTCGGGAAATCTGTCCGTTTAGGGAAGCTTCTTGGTTCAAGGAACCCTGCTAATTTACTCTTATTTTGTGGACTTGTTGGCTTGGAAGTCCATGTCCACAGGGAATTGATTGATGGTTGATTTTATAAAAATTTTCTTGCATTATCTGTCATGCTTATTAATAATTAATTTACTGATGTTATGCCAGCTCTAGCAATAATAATAGCCATGTGAAATGTGTGTGTTTACATATGGTGGGGATGGTGTAAAGGAGAGAACTGTCATCTATATTTAACAATGATGCTTCTCTCTCTCTCTCTCTCTCTCTCTCTCTCTCTCAGGTGAATGCGTGTTGCTGTAGATGAATTAGAGGCCACGGGTGCCAGTTTGCACGTACCCACCCTGTCACCACATCCCACCACGCGCACACACTCGGAGAGCTATGGCTAATATATGTCCATATGGGCGGTTCACCCACGCTGTGGTGCGTGGTATCCCTCAGTCCCCCAATGTGGGCGGGGTGGAGGTGGAGGTGGCAAAGTTGCAGCGTCAGTACGGAGTGTTACTGGGGACTCTGAGGCAGAAGGTGGGGCTGCAGGTGCTGGAGATACCTGCCGACACACACACTAACACGAATCTCCCCGAGAGCTGGAGGATAGAGGACATGGCCATCATACAGGGAGACACCGCGCTCCTCACGCAGCCGCTTAGTCAGGAGAGACGCCAGGAGGTGAACCACACACACACACACACACACACACGCGCGCACACATTAATAACTGAATGTATTCTAACCATGAAGAGTGGATAATGGTTCAGGTTAAAAGTAGTTAAAATCAACAGCAATAGAATGGGACACGACAATAGAAACAATGAAATGTTAGTCTATTGATATTGTTAAATTTGAGGTTGATCTGAGGTGTGTGTAGACAGAGGCAGTGAGGCGTGTCCTGACTGAGCTGAAACTGACCTTGGTGGAGATGGATGATGATGGAGCCACGTTGGAGGGCAGCGATGTGCTCTTCACTGGGAGAGAGTTCTTTGTCGGTCTGTCCAAACACACCAACCAGCGTGGAGCCGAGATCCTAGCCAACACATTCCAGGTATACAAGCACACAAACTATACTCACTAACTCCTTCTGAACACTCAGTATTGTTTGACTTTTACTTGGTTATTTACTTCACGGACCTACAGTCTGGTGAATTGCTCCTAAAAACAATCTAATCCATCTTATATAAAGATAAAGCTATAAGGAATCGTACTATAGCGCTCCTTAATCCTTAAAGCATGCCTGGCTGCTACTTTCGTGTCTATATGTCTGCCAAGGTTCACTGATCAGTGGTGGTATTGGGTAAGTATGCAGGTAAGCTTCGCTAGAGTACTAAATAATGAATACAGTTACACCATAAAAGAGGTTAATTTGGTCAAATCAGAAAACGGAGATAATTCACATGTTCAGCAGTAATACAGTTATTCAGAGCAACTTATATTTTTCCTTTCTTTTTTTTTTTCTTATTTTACATCTGAGCAGTTGAAGGTTCAGAGCTTTGCTCAAGGGCCCAACAGTGGCAACTTGGTGCTGGGGTTTGAGCCTGAGACGTTCCTCCTTAACTAGTGAGATTGTCATACCCCTGAGTGGTTCATTTGCTGTTTCATGATCGATCTGCATGTGTGTTGGTAAATTTGCACCATTGGAGGAGCTAACTATTGACGGAACTGCGCCGGTAGAATGAGGTGCTATCAGATTACAACACCGTCACTTTACAGTGGAACCTCGGATTGTGAGTAACGCGGTTTGCGAGTGTTCCGCAAGACGAGCAAAGATTTTTAATAAATAAAGTCTTGGTTTACGAGTATCGAGTATCATGTAGCACGCATGCACTCCTTGTTTTGTAATCGTCTCCCCTGCTGGGTCTTAGTGCGCGTCTCTTACTAGTATAATCAACAACCGTGCAAGCGTATACTGTTTACTGTAACAGTGTGACCACGTGTGTGTGTGTGTGTGCGTAAAAACACATTTTATTTTGTGTCTGTATGCGTGTGTGTACGTGCGTGAGTGTAAAGCAAAAGCAAGTCTCATTAGAGAGGTTAAAGATCCATTTTCTCTCTCCGTATCAGCCTGCTCTTTGTGTCTGTGCGCGCGCATCATTGGTCACCTTTAACCCCACCCCCCACACACACACAGATACCTCCTACTTTCGCCTTCACAGACACACACACTCTTTCTCTCTGCTCTACATGGAAACACTGTTTAGTGCTTTACAGCAGTGATTTTGTTAGTGTGTCACTCAATCGAGTGTCATTAGAGAGATTTATTGTTTTATTCTTATGTCTGGATTTATTTTTATGTATTTATTTTTTGGGCTGTGGAACGAATAATTTGAGTTTCTATTATTCCTTATGGGAAAATTCGATTTGGTTTACGAGTGTTTTGGAATACAAGCCCGCTTCCGGAATTATGCTCGTAATCCAAGGTTCCACTGTACCTCTATTATGTACACCATGATGTGGTATGTACCATAGTTTACGGTCTTATCTTAGGAGGAGGTGTTGCTTTTCACTTAAATCATGGTAGTACTGCTGAAGAATCAGTTCTTCATAGTTTGCTACTTCTGTTTGATTTTGAGTTACCAAGGGGGGCGTTTCTTATGAGGTCACATCAGGGGGGGAAACCTGATTTGTTTAAGTCCTGACCAGTACAAAAATGCAAAAAGGTGAAAAAAAAAATATTTTTTTTTTTTGGCTCACATTTTTGACAAAATAAGGTTTTGACAATTTTTTCTCTCCCTTTTAGGAGACTTTTCTTTTCCTTTGCCTCAGGCTGATCCTGTCAGAAAGTGCCGAATGTGTCTTCTATCCTTCTCGGAAGTGTATATACTGTATATTACTGTGCAAAAGTTTTAGGCACATGCAAATGCTGTAGAGCAAGTATGCCTTCCACAAAAAACCCCTATAAAGCCTGGTACACGGAGATTAATGAATCCTTTAGTCTCGGGTACAATTTGTGGAGTGCTATAAAGAAAATTAGCTGCTATGTTTTACTAAGCACCCTGCAGAACCACACACGGTTCTTCTGAGGACTTGTTGACTTGTTGCCCCATCTGTAACAGAGTTTGTCCTAAAAGGGAACACAGGGTGCCTCAGACTTTTTGCACGGCACCGCGTGTGTACGGCTGGTGAGTGGATCGTATCAGTGAAGAGATGCTGCATGTTCGCTCGACGTCTGTCTGCAGTGGCTTCTCGTAGTATTCATTCACATCATTAGTGAAACTGGAGGAACAGGACAGGATCGTGTGTTCGTGCTTTTTGATTGCAGCCACTGAAGCGGCATTTTTTTTTTTTTTTTTTTTTTTTACGTATTAAGTTTTTCTTGCATTGATTTCATTTTCGGTTCCTGTGTCTAATCTGGGGTCTCATCCTTTTCGTGGGGGAATTATTTTTGTTTTGTGTTTGCTACTGCTGCGCTCTCTCTCTCCTTTTCTCTCTCTCTCTCTCTTCCGCTTTTACATATTTGACGAGGCTCATGTGGCTGTTGAACTCTTCGAGCGAGCAACTGAAACTGTCCTCTGGGTGACCTTTACATCCACTTTATATCCTGCTAACACGGCGGGAGAGTGGTTGTTAACTTTTACCACCAGTGTCTCCAGGTTTATGTGCAGCTCTCCAAACTCTCGTATTTCGTTCATGTTCTCTCGTCCTCGTGACTGCAGTAGACTTTCACTCACTACTGATGTTCACTCATCACATCCTGGCTTATAACCCTTACTTGTACAAGAGTTTGTTCCAGTTGGATTGGATGGGAGGCGTTCCACAAGTGGTGATGATAGACAGGGACATTTAACAGTATGTTCGTATTACTCCGCTTCCCAGGTGATCGAATACCATTAATGACACTAATTCAGTCCTCCAGTCTAATCGTCTCTGAACCGTCTGGGTTCTTTTATTTACAGCTAAAAAGCTAACTAGCGTCTAAAACAAGGCTGAAACCCAAATCTTTTCTTAACCCCTGATCGAGGGCAGTACTTGGAGTGTGGAACTGTAAACCCTACATAGTGCACTAGGCGTTCCATTTAACGCTATTTGGGATTTGAACCCAGAAACGGGACGTTAACGGAGCTGATATTCTAAATGAAAATATAAAGTAATTCCCGTTTCTCTGGACTGTCCACCACCTCTTGCCTACTGAGTACCGCTAAGAGTTTAAAACTACTTTCACCCCCTGATAGTTTAACTAACTGTCAGTCGCCAGCTCCTCCAGTCGCGGTTAATTAGTTCGGACGGAAATGTGTTGGTGCATCCAAAATAACCGCTTAAATAAAGAAACAAAGCAAAATCTGTTGATAATAAACAGTGTTTGTGGAACTGTTGTATAAAAGCAATATCACACTCAAGGTCGTGCTGTTGTGCTGAATATCGGCACGGCTGTGATGTGCTTATAGGCAGTGGTTTTGGAATAACAGCAATTTATTATTATTATTATTCATTCCAGTGGACCTTTTATTGTTGTTTATTGTTTTATTTGGATTCATTTTCTCATTATTTTCTGTTTTTAAGGTCTGTTTCTATGTCTGCAACTATTTTAGGATTATACAGCACTTCATGTCAATCATGTTGTGTTAAATGTGCTTTAAAAATGTATTTGACCTGGACAGTTTTCCTGGTGAAGTCGATCCAACACACCTTGTCGTTCCATTCTGTTATCTATTGCACATTAATGTTTAAACGTACTTCCTTAAATTTCCAGTGATTATCAAGTGATGCTCCAAAAATAGATGTAGCCAGTGCAGAATAAAGAAATATCATACATGAAGATGGAGAGAGCAGTTTAGAATTGTATAGCGAACTGATTAACACACTACAGCGAGGTGTTGGTGCCCGTTAAGTCTGTTGGGTATCCAGGGAATATCCATCGATAGAGTGGTCCATGTAGATTAAATTAAGAAATCTAACATTAATCAAAGGATGTTAGAAATCAAATGAGTCCCAACACACGGAATAACAACCACTGGTACACAAACTACACTCGGCAGCATCTTCAGAGACCCCCGTTTCAGTGTTCTGCGTGTGTTTATAGGACTTCGCCGTGTCCACGGTACCTGTAGCTGCTGGTACTCAATTGAAGAACGTCTGCTCGATGGGCGGTCCTGAGACCATCATCTTCAGTAATAGTGAGAGAGCGCGGCGAACGCTAAAGGTGAGTCCTGGGTTTGAGCTGGTTTTTTTTTTTTTTTTTTTTTTGGTCTTGATCTTCGTATTTAATAAGTGATGGAATAAGATCATGTAATGCTGTAATCTCATCATGTACATCATGTTCTATTAGAGCAGACCCTGACCCTGGTGTCCATTTACATGCTTGTTTAATGTGTGTGTAGTCGTAGTAATAATGCTGCGTCTGATGTAATCTGATCCCTGACTCCGCCCCTCGTCCTGTGTTATAACCTCATTAGCTTTACGAGCAGGCTGTCTGATTCCTGTCTGAAGTCTGTCACCGTATCAGATTTCATCTCCACATGTCCTCCTCGGGTGTCGTCACTCCGGCCAGACACGGTTCATGTCTGTGGTTAACAAACCTGATGCCTGGAAATGTCCATGAATGAATAGTTTCGTTACAAGTCTGTGCAATGTAGAGTTGCATAACTTCAATTCTCATAATCTTACAGATTAAAACGATATGAGACCGAGCGTAGGGAGGAGAGACATCCCAGACTGTGCTGAGGAGGGAAATGAGTTCCTTATTTATTGTTAATTACTTGATTTTAATATGGAAAAAGTCATAATTAGTCACATGACCGGATCATTATAACGGTTGAGTCAGAAACACATCTGACACGAAGCTGAAAAGAAAGAGACGCAAACAGACAGGAACAGACGAGACGGCACTTTATGATCCGCGGTCTGAACGATTGACGCCAGGGGATTTTTTTTTTTTTCGTTCACATTTTGAATGCGTTTGCGTAAATTTATCTTCGACAGTCCGCTCAGTTTCCTGCTAATGCTAGATGTTTGTGTCCTATATTTATTTTGTGCTATATTTAGCATTTTATGCATCTTATTTCATTTATAGATACAATTTTAGATGATTAAAACTTAGATACGATATCCCAGATACACCTTTAATCTGAAGATCAAGTCTGCCCCCTCCTGGCTGTACTGAGACACTGCAGTCCTCTGGTGTATAGCGTTAATTCTAGTATTAGTACCAATATCACCAATTTCCAACACTATAATCATATTTTTTCATATAAAAACAATGAAAACGTTTAGAAAAGACACATGTACATGAACTACGTGGTTATAAAACAGACATTTAATCTTATTTAACCTTAATTTATGGTTCCTCTTGGCACCGGCTGCTTTAAAAACCAAACTGAAAGAGGCTACATATTCGCCTTGCTACCGTCATTGATGGCACCACGGGTCGCAAGAAAGTTATGTCTTCACTAAATCTTGCAAAAAACAAACAAACAAAAAAAATGTAAACCCGCTTTGCTTGGCTTTCCACTGACGCAAAAAAAAAAAACACAACGCATTAAAGTTTCTTGCGAAATTTCAGTTCTTAAGGTACGGGCATCAGGTGTCAACTTCCCTAATCACGATCCAACAGGAATTTAACTGGCTGATGCTTCACATAAATTGATGAAAAATAAAATGTTCAACTCTTTACTGTTTGTGTGCATTTTTTCATAACAAGATTTTTACATACTATGTAAGGAAGGAGTCTCCAGTGTTCGAGTCGTCTTTAAGATCGTTCTCAGAAACATGACGAGCAGTGTGTGTGTGTGTGTGTAGGTGATGGAGCAGTTGACTGATCATCATTACGACGTGTTGTGCGTACCGGAGGACGCTGCTGCTAACTGCGTGTATGTGCGCGGTACAGGTCAGGTGGATTATCTGCTCCACCCCACGCAGGACGAGTGTCCCGACAGTGTGTCTGTAAGTTTCACTTCACTCTTACACCACGCTAACCTCCACCACTTAACACTTCACCTCATTCAGGTGCAGTCTTTTCTCTCCCTCTCGTGTGTAAAAAAAAAAAAAAAAAAAAAGTAAAAATTTTAAGTGTTCCGTCTTTTTTAACGATCCTACAATCCTCTGCAGTGTAGACGTTGCTGAGACGTTGCTGAGTCTCGACCTGAGCGACTGATCAACCCCAGATCATAACACTGTCTCCAGAGGCTTGTACAGTGGACACTATGCATGATGGGTGCATCACTTCATGCACTTCCCTTCTTACCCTGACACGCCCATCACTCTGGAATAGAGTCAGTCTGGACTCATTAGGTCACATGACCTTTTTCCCTTTCAAAAGTCCAATCAAAATATATATATATATATTTATTTATTATTTTTTTTTTTTTTATTATTATTTTTTTTTTTTTAACCAGCCCTGTTTCCATATTTCTTCCATAAAGTTCAGACAATTCAGCTCCGTCCTTCCACATTTTGATAATGTGTTGCAGGCTTCTTAAATCTGTTCCAGTCATTTTAAATATCCTTAGTTGTTGTCTTTGCTTGATGCAGCCCAATAATGTCACCCATCTGAAGTGGTGGCTTGTATTGGGTGGTGTATTTGTACACGTTTGGTACACAAAAATAAATAAATAATAATAATAATAAACGCAATTAATGCTCAAAAGATCGTGTCCTTTTCTCTTTTTCCTTCAGGCCTTCCAGAAGTTTCCAGGCTATACCCTGCTCCCTACAGCGTGCAGTGAGGCGTGTAAACTCGGGGGGGCGCTCTCCTCATTCTGTCTGCTCATCAACAGGAAACTCGCTTATTAACATGAACCATACCTTTACGCCCATTATCTGCTGCTCCATCATACATCTGCGAGCCTTCTCTCTCTCTCACACACACACACACACACACACACACACACAGCTTATTGACTTTTTTTATATATGAAACAGTATTACTGTATGTACATTAACTAATAAATAAATAAATATTTGTGATGGTTTAGACTCTTGGTCACGGTGGTTCCTCTTCTTAACATGATCCCTCGAGAGCCTCTTTAGCTTTACACTGTTAATCGAGCTAGCTTATCTATAGTAGATCATGTTTGTAAGGTTCTGCTACTCATAAAAAGTGTTTGATGATTACTTTACCTGCAGTAAACTAAGCGAGAAAAGTGTTGTTTAAAAGCAGGATAAAGAAGACTACAAGGGTTAAACACCCTTGTTGATGCAGCGCACATTTTACTTTAGTATTTGTATTTTTTTTTTTTTAACACTCCACTGTGGATCCGCATTATGTTTAGCTTACATGTTAGAAATGTTAGAAACCAGATGGTTTTATTTGATGTAAAGTTGAAAGACATTCAAGATACGAGATACATTCTCATGTGTGTGATGTAATTTAAAACAGTACCATTCTAACGTTATAGGAAAATGAAACAACGAAAAAAACATCTTGTTTTATTTTGTGACAACTAGCGACATTTCCTGCAGGCTTTAGCTAATTTTCAATGGAAATTAGATAGTCTGCTGGAAGCGTCACGAGTTGTCAAAAAAAATGACATTATGCAAATTTTCATCATCATACGTTTTTATGATTTACATTTAGGGCTTAAGTCGCTAAGTTAATTTCAAACCATTACCAGAATCATTAAATCATTTATTCCATTACGTTGTGTGAAAAGTTAACATGTTTTATTCCAGTCAGGAATAAAATGAAGAATTTAAGGTCGTTTTCTCAAACAATTATCAATTATTCACAATTAAATTATCAAAATTCCAGGTTTCATCATATAAATGCTCCAGATGTTATCAACAACACCGTCCTGAATCCATTGTAACTAAGAATCTAAAGTATCATGATTATTTTACATTTATATCCCGGTTGAATCGTATTGTTTGAGAGATATGTGCAAAACCTTTTAAAAATTCAAAACTTCCTTTAGTAAAACGATGAGCTCTACAAGCTTCACTAATAACGACTAAGTTTACGTTCACTTTGCAGCCGTACATTTAGTAGAAAAGCTTTAAATGTTTTAAACAATTGACTCTTGATCATGTTTCGCTGTACACTGATAGATAAGCTGTTTCGATGTTTTTATTTAAGGAATAAATCAGTGTGTGTGTGTGAAAGACACCTTTATGGGAAAATAATCAACAGTTAACCGTTTGGTTAATTTCCACGACCGCCACCGGTGCTGTTGACCTACAGGGTGCCGGTGGAAATTGGGTTACTGTTGGTCGAAGAAGGAGAGGCGGAAGGCGTGTTAAAAAGCAGAGAGAGAAGAGGAAAGGCAAGAGTTTAGGAGTGATAGTAGGGACCTTGAATCTTGGGACCATGACAGGAAAGGGAAGAGAGTTGGTTGATATGATGCAGAGAAGGAAGGTGGATATCCTGTGTGTCCAGGAGACCAGGTGGAAAGG
>JAQQZT010000012.1:2858021-2869330 GCA_030068275.1 Clarias platycephalus | reverse complement strand
AGGATAGAGTTAGATGGAGGCAGATGATTCGCTGTGGCGACCCCTGAAAGGGAACAGCCGAAAGACAAAGAAGAAGATCAGTTTGGTTAATTTCCAAATAGCACAACCATAAAAAGTAGTTTTTTATTCATCTTACTGCACAGGAAATATACAATACTACAGGTTTTGATTACTTTTAAAAGAGGAAACATCATATATATTTATCCATTTATAGTTAATGTTTATGTCATAGAACATCCACGAGACCAGTCAGTGAACTAAGGGTTTAAGTAGTGACGTCACTGTGACACCGGAGCTTAAACATATACACACGCCCCCATTTGGACACGCCCCCCCCTTCTGCAGACTTCCGGCGAAGAGGGCGTTTCCAAATGAAGCCTCGCTGGCTCCTAGAGAGTCACGTGACCAACGACAAAACTAGGCCGCGTGTCCGCCGGAATCATTAGGCGCTTCCACTGGTTTAGGGCTCGTGCACGTGGACCTCGTGAATCATTCTATTCAGATTCAGAAAAACTAAACTTTTATTTTCTTCATTTCATGATGAAATTTACATTTACTTATCTCATATATGAAGAAGAGAAATGCACACAAACTTTTGGTTTATTTTAATGACCTCAATCTATCTCACAGGCTCTAGAGGTGTCTAGGAGGCTTTTTTTTTTCTCTTTCCCTCCTCTTTATGTTTTAATCATTGTATATTTGTACCCTGAATCCTTTACACTGACTGGCGGGAATTTGTATTTTTTATTCATTGACTTGTTAGTTGTATTCATGATGTTTGTAAGTAAAAAGATAGCTAAGTACTCCCCTATTTGTTCTCCACTTTTCTGTTCAAGTTCTTTGCAAAGATTCAGAGATGATTACACTCAAGACTGTGAATAATGATTACATCACTTGACAGCTGCATGTCCTTAGAAAAATGTGGAAATGTGCCGATCTATTTGCTATACAACATTTCTCCACTAGATGGCAGTGAGCTCTTCATGAAACACTAGCTTTAACAATTTTTGGTGAAACTATTGGCTGGGAAGCCTCGACACCTGCCTCACCATCTCTAGTTTGATGAAATGGTTTATATTTATAGCTGCTACAACAGATTTGAGAACAAGAACTAACTAAATGTTAATCATTTACAAAAAAGACGAACTCGGCAGCAAAAGACAGCAGCCATTCTTAAATAAGACCAAAATAAATGAACGCTACATTTAAACTTTGATCTATTGGCTCTGATTAAGAATGAATATAGTGAAATATTTTAAACTTGATTACAAAAATCCCCAACTAAACTGCGGTACCATAATCGTCAGCAGACAAAATGCAAAAAAAGTGATGTCCTTTAGTAAATTAGTAAAATTCCTGCAATCGTTCAGGCTTGTATTAATTTAATTTTAATTCATGGGAGCTAAAACGCTTCTACTTGCTAAACACTATACATTTTTTTTTTAAAAATCAGAGACAACAATTAAACATTTCTCCAAATTTATTTGATCTTTTTCATAGAAAGCAAGAACAAGTTAACGATTGGACTTGGCCACTCTCTCCAGCTCGTCCTTCTTCTTGATAGCGTACGAGTTTGATGAACCCTGAGAACCAAAAAACAGACAAAACATCAGCATCAAAAACGACAGAGAAAACTTGTTAAATATTGTGATGCAACCATGCGGAGTGTCTCTGAGCTGGTGATTGACCGAGCGATGGAGAAGAGCAGCAGCCAATGAATAAGCAGAGAGAATGAGATTAATCTACGAGAGCTATAGCACACCAGGACAACCGAGCGTGTCGGGATGTGACTCTAGCCTCGCTCCTTTTCATGTATTTATTTTGCTGGATGACATCATAACTCCGGTTACCTTAGCGGCGTTGATGAGCTCATCAGCCAAACACTCGGCGATGGTCTTAATGTTTCTGAAGGCAGCCTCTCTCGCACCGGTGCACAGCAGCCAGATAGCCTAAAAAACACACACACACACACACACACACACACACACATTAATACCCAACTCTATGATGATAGCCCTGAACAGGGTTATTCACAGATGGAGTTTTTGTATCTGAGCTTGTGATTGGCTGAGCAATGGGAAGCAGCAGCCAATGAACTGACAAAGACTTATTCTGCGAGATCTGCAGCACATCAAGACCACGAGGAAACGTCAGGACCAGACTGCAGGACTCGCACAAAGACTGTTATAATTCTGAATAATAAGCAGGGGTGGCTGAGTAAGCTCCGCCCTCGTAACGGTTCCTTCCTTATGTTTCTGAAAAGGTTCCAGTAGAGAACACACTCTTCTGGGGACCTTAGTTTCACTTTGATACAACTAGATTTCCTGACACTGCCACTGGGTCTCGAGAGAGTATAATGTGGAACCAAAACGCCACTTATAGGGCAATGAAAACAGAAAGGGCTGAATTATAAGGCACAGCCGTTCTCCATGAGTAATCAGCTTATCCAGTGACTTTATAAATTAAACCTGTTATGTGGTCGCGCTACACAGACATGCATGCATATACATATACGCGCATTACCGTAAATATCCTAATTTTAATATCTACTGCATATCTACCCCCCATGCGTGTTTAAGCGTGTACCTGGTTGACCCTGCGGAGCGGGGACACGTCCACGGCCTGTCTCCTGACCGTTCCAGCTCTGCCGATACGGGTGGAGTCCTCACGTGGGCCGCTGTTAATGATGGCGTTCACCAGAACCTGCAGTGGGTTCTAGAGCACAGACATACACACAATCAGTGCCGTATTAGTAGTGTCAGAAAAAAGGCGTCTGTCCAGACACTCTGAGAAGACGATCTGTCTCTGAGCTGGTGATTGGCCGAGCGATGGAGAAGAGCAGCAGCCAATGAATAAGCAGAGAGAATGAGATTAATCTACGAGAGCTATAGCACACCGGGACAACCGAACGTGTCGAGATGTGACTCTAGCCTCGCTTACAATGTGGAAGAGAATCGGGTCTAGATTGGACTTTTTAATTTTAAGGAATTTCGCTCAGGTGTTTGTTCGTACCTCTCCGGTGAGCAGGTGGATGATCTCGAAGGCGTGTTTAACGATGCGCACGGTCATCAGCTTCTTGCCGTTGTTGCGTCCGTGCATCATCATGGAGTTGGTGAGACGCTCCACAATAGGGCACTGAGCCTTACGGAAGCGCTTGGCGGCGTAGCGCCCTCCGGAGTGAGGCAGGTACTTGGCATACTTCTCCTTCACGGCAATGTAGTCCTGAAACAAAACACCACGCGAATTAAAACGACCCTCATTCACAGTCGAGCTCCCGCGCACGTACAAACGAATCCGGAGTGTCTCTGAGCTGGTGATTGGCCGAGCGATGGAGAAGAGCAGCAGCCAATGAATAAGCAGAGAGAATGAGATTAATCTACGAGTGCTATAGCACACCGGGACAACTGAGCGTGTCGAGATGTGACTCTAGCCTCGCTCCTGAGCGTCGGTCAAGTCGAGAAACCTCACCTGAAGGGAGATGTCGTTGATCTGCACATCATCGGTGCTCCATTTGCCAAACAGCTTGATCTCGGGCGTCTCGGCCACAGCCGGCGCAGTCTCCCAGTCTGCCATTCTGGAAAGCAGAAACCAGTTCAATTTAACATGAAGTTAAATGTTAAACTCTTGTATTGTACAAGTTAGTTTGTATTGTGTACATTATATATATATATAAATAAAAACTCATGTTAGACCTTAAACTTTTAAGGTTTAAAAATGTAGCAAAATCAGGGGAAAACTTAATATCGAATTAGGATATTTATAAAGTCATGATACTTATGGACAAGAATTTCAATATTAATCGAATACACAGCGAGTTTTTTAATCACTGACGTAATAAGGAAAAATTATCAAAGTAGAATTTAAAGCTGCGTTTGATGAATTACAGGAAATATTAATTAAACGAATAAAAAATGAGTAATGACTGAATTTGGATCAGAACCTCTCTTAACTATAAACATACTTGTAGAAATAACGCAAGATTATTCTGCACAGGAGGAAGACAAACACCTGACATTTATAATTAATTTCACTTTATTATTCACTAATATCTCAGTTTAACACTGAAACAAACTAAATGTCTGAATTTATTCATTTTTTACATTTTCATTACATTGCCATGACACATTATACAGATGAGCTAATTAATCTTAGCTCTGGGAAAGCCTACTAAAGGACAACATAGTCACCAAATTAAACCCAATAAATAATAATAATAAAAAATACTAATAGAAACAAAAATGTCACAAAATAAACCTCTGCGCTAATCTGCGCTCGCGCCACACCGACATGCTAGCCGAGGCCGCGAGACTAAACCCCCTCAGGGACGGATAATAAACCATTTAAACACACAACACAGCCGATTAGAACACTACTACACACTTAAACATACATTTATAAAAAATATGATTTAACAAAAAAGCCCTAATGATGAGTTTAACCCGCCCTCATACGGTACAACGCTTGTTTTAACTCCGGCAGATGCTAATGGCCGCCCGGGCGCGTGCTGAAGCTAAACTCGGTCTCGTTTTTAACACTTTTAAAACGATTCCGTAGCTAAATACTGTCTCTGGGGCGACCCGGTTCGTTTTAAACACCTTTACAAACCTGTACGATGCAAAAAGTCTAAGTTTTGGAAGGTTTTAGGGGTGAAATTAATCGGTTATTTCTTACTCACGCGTGTCTGAAGTCCACACTGGCACTGCGCTCAGAGAGAAAAGGGCCTGCGCCGCGCGAGCACGACCAACATCCGGTTTCACACCGGAAACGCACATTTTCAACTTCCGGTCTGACTTATTTGATCGGGAATTGTAGTTTTTTTTGTGATTGTTAGACGCCAGGCCACGACTACAACCTATGTTTTACAACATGTTATGCTCTCATTTAGTTAAATTAAGTTATGTAAAATAAACTATAATTAATTAAAGTGTTTTAATTATAAACAAATTCCACTTATTTTACAGTTAATTCACCTATATTCACCTTAGGTTTGCCAAATCTGTGAAACAGAAATAAGGGACGTGTGTGTGCATATGGGGGTTGTTAAGTATTTATGTGTTGCCCTCATTCATGAGAAATTTACAAGACACTGTAAAAAAAAAAAAAAAAAAAAAACACTGCAAGTCCAGGTTTGACTCGAACACCACTCCTTGTACATAATTTTCTCATTCCATAGTATATCTATGTATATAAGCTGTTTAAATTTAATTTGGTAAAAGTTGTCTACAGCATGTATGTGTGTATTATTAATTAGATATTATTTGCTCCTCAGTTTGTTTACATTAAATTTTGTAGTAGAAATCCTCACACTGTATCTACCAGGTGTTGTAGACTGATTTGCCCGACCACACAGTGTTCAGTTCTCTTCTGTATTTTGCTGTGATTGTTGCTCTGGTCCTGTCCCACATGATCTTACATTACGACCAGTGTAAACTAGTTTTATGTTATTCTTAAAGATCTCACATAGAACAGAAGATTAGCATATACCCGTAGAACTGTATATATTCACAGTGTTATGAATGATCTGTGGTTTATTCTGTGGCACTTTGTAGCGTGAGTGATTTTACTAGTTGTATAAAGTTAGATGCATGCTTTTTCCTTCTGCCCTCAGGTGAACTGAAGTGATGTCCACTAGCCTGTCACTACTGTTTTTATGAGGTCCTCAGATCGACCCCGCCAGGGCTCCTCGCAGTCCTTGGCAGAGCGCAGAGGTGTCGATCAAGTCTGCCACTGATGTCTGTAAAGTCACTCTGTAAATAAAACTGCAAATAAAAGTTTCCAATAACATACACACAAGACCAATTAATCTGAAACTTTATTAGAATAAATTAGCAATAACAATATTCAGGGCACATGTTAAATTTGCTACATTAAAATGTCTCCATACCCAAAAACTCCACGCTTTTTTTTTTTTTTTCATAAAAACTGTTATTGACTGGTTAATTATCTTCAGATAACTGTTAAAATAATAAATTTAAGGATTTAAGAACGGAACATTACAGTTTAGTGCATTTAGCAATAAGATCAGACAGAAAAAAATAAATAAATCCCTTTCCCCCTCTTTTCACTTAGTCCTTAATAAAATCTAAATAGATGAGTTCCACAGGAGTTCATTGGAGACAAAAAGGACAAAGCAACAAACCAGACATCCAATACTGCCATGTTGGCACTCATTCACTAAACAATGCTAAAACCCCCTAACATGACTGCGCTGTTAAAAACCTGACACATCCCAGACACTGATGAAACATCACTAGAACTGGGAACTCTTGTTGTGTGAAGATGGTTCAAGGCTAATGTAGTAGCTAACATGTTAAGAAGAGACGCTAGTATCAGGTGAGCTAACCTAAGTCAAGTTTGGCTGAGGTTTTTCAGATCGTCCTCCTCTCGAGGTTTTGACATGTTGTGATGAGTGAGGTATGTGTCAACTAATGGTTATATGATACATCATGCTAAAATGTCAGAATGTCATCAGCCCTTATTCTTAATACGGTGCCTTGCATAAGTATTCACCCCCACTTGGGTCGTCACATTGTCCCCTTTCACTGCAATTACACCTGGGTCTAGGTCTCCATCAGCATTGAACCTCTAGATCCTGATGATTTTGCACATTCTCAGCAATTTTCTAACTTTTAGGACAGATTCTGAACCAGAACAAAGGTGTCAGGGCTTTGTCCTAAAGGAAGATTCTGAGATTGTTATCAACTGTCCTTGAACACTTCCTCAGTCCCTGCTGATGAAGAGCACTGAAGGAACATAATGTTAACACCATCATGTTTCACTGAGGTAATGATGCTCTCGAGGTAATGAACACTGTTGGGTTTCTATTAAATGTACCCCTTTATGACAAATCTTTGAGTTATTCCGGACACGGTGCCCAATTTTGACCCAGCTCTTTGTTTTCAGACAGCCAAAGCACCGCCACTCAGACAGGAAAACCAGTTCCATGGCAGCACCAATACTTTGCTGGGCAGAACAAAGAACTGCTTATTTTATGGGCTTTGGGCGGGATTATCACGAGCAACTGACAGTTTGACACCCATCTTAAATCTTGAAAAAGGAGTCTTAGAGAGGGCAACTTAGAGAGGGAGGGGGTGAAAAAGTTCAAGGGCAAATACATATGCAAGGCACCATAGTGCTAATCTAGTCAGAGGCCAAAAGTCTTTCTAGGACAGTGTTTCCCAAAGTGTGGGCCCTCTATTGGGCCTTAAGGGTACTGCAGGTGGGCCAAGAGACAATTTATAACAAACAAATTAAAAAGAATTGTTTTTGTTCTTAATTTTCACTTTTGAAATTATGTTTAAAATGTTCATAAAACATTTTTAATTAAGTATTTACTTTAAAAAGTAATGAGAACTAATAAAACAAAGGGATTTTAAATAATACTCTCCACATATCTTAGTCTTGTGATTAAAAGTTGAGAAGGGTGAAGATTTTCCACATTTAAACTTGGCCCACGGCCTTGATGAGTTTGGGAAGGGCTGTCCTAGGGTCCTTACTTAGCACCTTGTTGTTTTGTATTACATCCTAAATAACAATGGCAGTATTGTATACCATGCTAAAATATTAATCAGTTTTCATTATATTGTTATGATCTGAAAGGCCTGACATGAAATATGACCTTTTGTCCCCCTTTGCTGTCTGCAATAGAGTATCTATCTATCTATCTATCTATCTATCTATCTATCTTACCTTCCCTTTATTTCCGTCATGCAGTCTAAAGAAATAAAAAATAAAATTGAATTGAATTGACTGACGTGCTGATAATCCTGATGTACTGTGATACGGCAAACAATATTGTTACACATAGTGAAATTGTTCAATTTAGAAAGAGGCGTAAGCCAGCGTTCATATTCCTGAGACACTGCCTTCAAATCAGCAGCCATTTTTGCCATCTTTCATTTTCAGTTGCTATGGTAATACTATCAATGTGAAAATATGGTCCTAATTGCACAGCTAGCTACAAATCCTTAAAGCTGGGTAAAGTATACAAAGTAAAAGTAGGAATTCCCTAGGGGGGAAAAATGACTTAAGTAAAAGTAGAAGTCCTTCATTTACTTGTGTACTTGAGTAAAAGTAAAGAAGCATTTGTTTTAAAATTTACTCAAGTACCAAAAGTACAGAGCTTGTATTACCTCTCGGTAACCCTCTTTCTCACTCTCCTGTTTTTTTTTTTTTTCACTGTCTGCAACCAGCTCCGCTTCTTCAGCTGTTACGTTATCAGACGCGTCTTAAAGAAAAGGCGATTCACACAATTCCGCATTCAACAGTCAGTAGGCGGCAAAATTCCCCGCTTTAAATAATACACACCGCTGTTATGTGACACAACGCCAAACAGAAACGTAGTGAAGTAAAAGTACAGATATGTGCTGTACATTTGAGAGGAATAAAAGTAAAAAACCTCAAATGCCTTTTCATGAAAAAAAACACTTAATTCGACATAAATTTTTTTTTTTTGCTTCAGTGGCCCAACCCACTTTGCACCATGAACTGATGCTCGGCCTCCTTTCGCTGTAATTGCTAGCTATCGATGATGCTTCACTGTGGGTGTGAAAACTGGCTGCTTATATTTTGGACGAGTTTAAATTGATTTAAATTACTTTTTGGTTAGAAAAGATGAAATCACAGTCTGCTATATTATAATCACACATCGATCCACGACATGAAACTTGCTAAAATATTACCGACGCATTCCCTTTTGCGCGCTGTTAAAGGAGCAATAAGCGACATTTAGTAGCGCTACATGGCTTTTTAGAGCACTGTAATAATGAAGGAATCAACCTATTATCATCTAACAGACTATACTTACAACCCCTAGGTTCTATAAATAGTTGTCGATTTTACTAACCGCCGCTTTAATTCTAAAACAAATAGACAAAGATTTAAAACTGGTAGGCAAACCTGAGAATCTAGGTGTATATTCAGTCTTATTTTTCTCACTCAGTCTTTATCATAAAGCTACAGGAAGTCTAATAAAACACAGTTAAAGGATAAAATATGTACAAATGTAAGGCAACCTCTCATACTGTAATCGAACTACATTTCCTATAATTCCTCTTTGTTTCCGTGGAGTAAAGGAAGAAATATGCAACACTCTAGTATGATGTTTTTTTTTTTTTAAACATTAGGATTTATACAGACCTGCACCAATTCTATGCAAGATTTTCTGGATCCAAATGTTTCTCTCATCGTGGCACAATTTTACTTATTGCTGCTTTAAAAACAGATGGCGATAGATTTAAACACACTGGGTTTTACACGATGTCAATCCAATACCCACGGTTAAAGGATAAACCTGCTACATAGTAAACAAATACGAGACGCTTATCGCACCCGGATTACGATACGCATAACTCCAGTATGGTGCAGGAGATTAAAGAAGCAATATGCAACATTTGAGATTTGCATTTTGCTTCTTTAACGATAAATAAAACGAAAAAGGACGTGTATAGGGTTTAAAATCGAGGCTTTAAAATAAATAAATAAAAAAGTTTAACTCACGTGATGGACAGGAAGGTGGGGGCGGGGCTCATGCTTAACTCGACCGCGTTCGAATAGCTTAGCTGATGTTGCGGCGTTTTTAGGCTAAGCGGTATAATGGGCAATAAAGTTATTATCATCATCAATCAAACAAACACATGATTATGATGTATCTTAAGCCCCGCCCCTATTAATCAGAAAACAGGATGTACAAGTTAAAACCCAGCCCACTTTTTTTTTCTTTTGTAAAAGATCAGAAATGTCATCGAGGCACTGATTTGCATTGAGTTGTGCTTTTTGCGAGTATACAAATGACGAATAAAACAAATTTACACGCTACGTGCGTGTGTGTCTGTGTGTCTTTGTATAAGCTGAGAGGGCCTGAGCGATGAACCGTGTGCATCATGAAAAGCAGACACACACCACACACACACACAGACAGACACACACACCCGAGCAGGTAAAAGAGAGAAAGTGCTACAGTGACTCGGAGCAACACTGAACTGGAACAAACGCAGCTGATGATCATTTGTTTGTAGCAAAGGAGCTGATAAAAAGAGTGTGTGTAAAAACAGTCCCTATCGGAGTGTGTGTGTGTGTGTGTGTGTGTGTGTGTGTGTGTGTGTGTGTGTGTGTGTGTTTATGTGAGCCACTGGTCGATGCAGCGCTTGTACACGGTCTCGTTGGAGTGCCAGAAGATGTGCTCGACTCCGGCCACTGAACACAGCTCCAGGTCTCCTCTGGCGTACAGAGACTTCAGCCCGAACGCGTCCCTCAGAAACACCTGCAACACACACACACACACACCATCATCATCACCATCATCACCTCCTGCGTAAACGCCCCACAGTGACAGACAGTAAATAATTAAGCTACACCCACCTCCTGATATTTCATCTCCACCACCGTCTCGTTGTCATCATAGAAACCAAACTGGCTGTAACAAGAAAGGAATAATAACGATATCGTGTTACCGCAGTAACCGCATTGACGTGCGAAAGTGGTTCAGTTCTTAATCGTTCAGGTGCAAGGCCAAAAGGGGGCGGAGTCACCTGGATTGCCACGGAGTGATGACGCCGTCGTCCGGTCCGCCGATCAGCACCAGCTTCTTAATGCGCAGGAAGTTCTGCTTCCACACTGCAGTGCAAAACAACCATACTCCTGAGTAAATTCAACAACTTCAGAGAGTGTGTGCGTGAGTGTGTGTGTGTGTGTGTGTGTGTGTGTGTGTGTGTGTGTTTACCCAAGGAATCGGGGTGCGGCCGCTCATTGTTCAGCAGGGCGAGGTAATCACTGGTGTTCAGGTACATGTCTCTGTGATGAGGGTCTGAGAGGAGGAGAACACCAGAGGAACATCAGGAGAAACATCAAACCTTCACACACCTTAATACACGTCAATACACCAAGACACACTGCACCTGACTGAGGAGTGTGTGGTGTTCTCTCTCTCTATTCACCTGACCATCCTTTAATCTATCCATCCGTCCATCTACCCATTCCTCCATCCATCTGCCCATGTCTCCCCATCCATTCATTCATCCCTCGCGGTCTAGCCATCTGTCCATCCGTCTCCCTATTCATTCTTCTGCCCATCCGTCTCCCTATCCATCTGTCCATCCGTCTCCCCATCATCTGTCCATCCGTCTCCCTATCCATCTGTCTCCCTATCCATCCGTCTCCCTATCCATCCGTCTCCCCATCATCTGTCCATCCGTCTCCCTACCCATTCTTCTACCCATCTGTCCATCCGTCTCCCTACCCATCTGTCCATCCGTCTCCCTACCCATCTGTCCATCCGTCTCCCTACCCATCTGTCCATCCGTCTCCCTACC
>JAQQZT010000012.1:2816514-2830431 GCA_030068275.1 Clarias platycephalus | reverse complement strand
CTGTAGATATTGCATTAATGATCCAGACGGCTCGGGCTCATCCTGGACAGAACGCACAGAGGCCCGATCCATGACAGGTTCAGTAGGGTTGTAATCCTCAGTAGGGGTAAAATCCGGACTGCCCCGAGTCATCCAGAGTTATAGCTATAAGATACAATGCGTAAATACAACAGATTGGAAAAATAAGACAAATAATTAAAAATAGTGCGACGGAGATGCCTCTTCCTCTTACGTAATTGTGGCTCTGTCGGGAAACTTTTTTAAAACAAAAAACCTTCCACTCGCGTCCACACGCACACACGCTAACGGAATCAATGCTCTCTGACAGAGGGATAGAGACTCTGGAAACTGTATCTTTAACAAGTAACCTCTCTAATGACACTTGCTTTTGCCTTACGTGCGCACATGTGCGTACAATGCTATAATAAACAGTACAAACGGATGTTGACTATAAAAGGGACGCAGGCGCATTGAGACTGAGCATGGGAGAAGATTACCCACAATCCAGTAGCACGCGGGAGAGAAGAACAATTGGCCCAGTTGTGATCATGTGACGCGTGATGCGTACTACTCCTATAGTCACCTAGCTTGTTTATCAAGTGAAAATCTATTTAAAAAAATTTGTTGTCTTGCTAAACTCTCACAGACCAGAGTTACTCGCAGTCCAAGGTTCCACTGTATTCTAGTTTTCTTTGTCTTGTTCATTTCTGTTTAAGGATGGGTCTCCTGTAAAAGCAGTGGTCATCTCCCACATGTGCACTAATTTTTTTTCTCTACACAATTTGACATTTTTGCAATTGCAACTACATGATAGATTTTTGATATCCTACTCTGAGATGCTTATGTAAGCATATTTTAGTTGACATACTTATGCATGCAGAAATATAAAGAACTATATAATCATGTACCATTATAGTAAAGAGGGAGGACAGTAGTAAGTCAGGAACAGCGATACAAGGGGGACTGGAAAGTAGAGACCTGCGCGGGACAGATTGAATACGCCCCCAGTATTCAAGTTTTGTCCTGCTCCCGCCCGCAAAATCCCGCAGGTAAACATATAAGTAGTTTTATTTTTTCTGCTTCTAACCGCTACTCTGTTATTTGTTTCAATCGCTTCCCTTTTGAGTATATATAAAAAAGAAACGGAAAATAAATATGTTTCGTTTTATTTGAGTTTGGTTAAATGGAATGATGAACATGGACACGAACGAGGAGCTTTTCAGAACATAGAAATACACTCAGAACTGTTAGAAATAGGCTAATAATTTTGTAATGAAACAAAATAATAATAAACGTTGATTTCTCAAGTGGTCAAACAGAAAAGCATTTGGCCTAATACTGCTTCAGAATGTTAGGCTTTTTTGCCTTCAGCAATGTCCAAACATTGAACATAAGTTATTCTTATTTCTCAATAAATAAAAATAAGTTCCGACCTTGCGCTTATAAATTGTTTTTATTTTAAGTTAGTCGTTCTTGTTGCTTTTGTGCAGTAGATAATTAATATAGTATTTGTTTTCAATACATTCATTTTAAGATAATTCCATTTTGCGGGAGTCCCGCGATAAATTTTATTCTCCCGCAACCCGCACATACATGAGGACCGTACCGCCCGCACCCGCATTCACCCATCAAATCTTGTCCCGCGCCGCACTCCGTACGCTGGGTCCCGCGGTACTCCCGCGGGAGTGCAGGTCTCTACTGGAAAGTATCTGAAACAGCCTGTGCAACTAGAACAGCAAAGCAGAGGAGGATTGGAAAATACCTAAAACACAAAGTCCAATACATAAAGAGCAGATAACCAGGCAAATAGAAACCAGAAAAAAGAGAGAAACACACGTACATATCATAAAAATGTACAGAGAAATATGCATAAAATGTACACTCGAAACCAACCTTTGGCGGTACAACGGGCAGTTAATGAATAAACCAGAAACACAGAGCCAGTCTTATGAATAACATATTTTAATAAGAGTAGACACAGGATAAAAATGTGTATCTACATGGTACTGATATAAAAATACAAAGTATAAAGCCCAATGTAAAATACAAAACATAAGGGGCCAGGGTAAAAGCATCAACAGAATCACATAACAAACCTTCTTTGAGCTAAAACAACACCAAGAGGAAGGTCAGTGAGAGGAACAAAAGCAGAAATACCACAGGTGCCTGAGGAAAATCTGTTTGTGTGCCAATAGTGGCGGTCTCGTTAGTCTGTGTACTAACAGACACTTTAAAATCAGTTTGAGTACCAACACTTACATTACATCCAGGTTTTCTGACAGATGGAGCTGGAGTGCCGGACTCTGACCTCACCAGCTGAAAAGAACAATGAGGACTCTCAAAATCTAGACACCGTCTTTTAGAAGGACCAGGTTTGGAATCATCCTTTTAAAAATAAGTAAGTCCTTTATCTAGTAGATACTGCATCAGAGATCCAGACAACTCAAAATCATCTTGGATATGACTCGCGGAGGCCTGATCTATAACGGGTTCAGTCGGGTTATAGTCCTCAGAAGGAACACGATCTGGACTGCCCTGGCTGTCCGAGTCATCCAAAGGGATGTACAGTAGTCAACACTGGAGAAGTTGCAGTTAGCTATGAAATAGAATAAAAGGTATAAAAACATTGAATTGGGTAACATAAGGCAAATAAGTAAAATAGTGCAACGGTGATGCTTACCCATGGCTGGTCTTGAGAAATGAAGAACAAACCAAAGAAAAACGAGGAAAAAGCCTTGAAAATAAGCGCCACCCCTATATTTTTTTTTATAAAAAGACATGAAAAGTGTAAAGATTATTAAAGAAAATGAATTATGATGGAAAAAGTTACAAGCATGGGAGGAGTCAGATAAGCGAGGAGTCAAATGACGAGGTTTAATTATAATGGAAAAGGTTATTGGCAGAAACTGGATTATAATGGGTTAATATTTGCTGTGGTCAACAAATTAATGTACAGGGGAGGAGACTGGGTATTTTCTCCTCCCCTCATGAACTGTATAAAAGGAGGATGCTTTTCACTGTAAATTCAGTCTGCTCTTGGTACTGCTTAGAGTTTCATCCTAAGCTTTGCTAAGCTGGCTCATCTGGGTTCTTATTGCTGCAATAAAAGCCTGTCTTACTTCATCCAGCTCTGCGTGGAGTCTGAATCTTCTTTAATTCTCTTTGTAAGTAGTTTGTTAAATGTTTGATATTTTGAACTAAAGGCAACATCAACAGGTGGAAGAAATTATCTCGCACACTTAGTAAATACACACAAGACTCTGTAGAGAGGAGCAGGATCTTGTATCTCAAACATGCTGCTTAGGTTAGTAGCCTTTGGGCCTACTTCTAGTTAATCATTATCCAGTATACAGTGCATTTGGAAAGTATTTACAGCACTTTACTTTTTTCCACATTTTCCACAAGTTTTAAAATAATGTAAATGTATGTATATGTATATAAAAAATAAAAAACATGTACATAAGTATTCACAGCCTTTGCTCAAAATTGAGCTCAGGTGCATCCTGTTTCCACTGATCGTGTTTGAGATATTTCTACAACTTGATTGGAGTCCACCTGTGGTAAATTCAGTTGATAGGACATGATTTGGAAAGGTACACACCTGTCTATATAAGGTCCCACAGTTAACAGTGCATGTTAACAGAGCACAAACCAAGCCATGAAGTCCAAGGAACTGTCTGTAGACCTGGGCTGCTTTCTGCAGCATTGAAACTCCCAATGAGCACAGTGGTCTTCATCATCCATGAATGGAAAAAGTTTGGAATCTCTGCAGCAGTCCATCAATCAGACCTGTATGATCAAGAGGCCAGACAGAAACCACTCCTCAGTAAAAGCTAAAAGGCACCTGAAGGACTCTCAGACCATGAGAAACAAAATTCTCTGGTCTGATGAAACAATGATTGAACTCTTTGGCCTGAATGCCAAGCATCACGTCTGGAGGAAACTAGACCTCGCTCATCACTTGGTCAATTCCACCCCTACAGTGAAGCATGGTCATGGCCGCATCATGTTGTGGGGATGTTTTTTACCTGCAGGAACTGGGAGACTAGTCAAGATTGTGGGAAAGTTGAATGCAGCAATGTACAGAAACATCCTTGATGAAAACCTGCTCCAGAGCACTCTGAACCTCAGACTGGGACCTTCAGTTCAATTCACCTTTGTGTTTAACAGTGGTCATTGTTGCAAAGCAGCTTTAAAGAATCAGAAGAAAATTATGGAAATATGTATGAAATGTGAGATAAAGTGTATGAATCAAAATGATCAGATTATCCGTGATGAGCAAGCTGATAGCAACGGTGGCAAGGAAAAATTCTCTAAGATGGCAGTAGTAGGAAACCTTGAGAGGAACCATACTCAACAGGGAACCCATTCTCATTTGGGTGATATCAGATAGCAGGATTGAGCTGCAGTCGTACTGTGTTAGGCTGCTGGAAGTTCAATATCACAAATGATGTGTGAATTAAGTGTGAATAACTTAATATGGAGTCCAGTTTGTTATTAGAGGCTCAGGTAAAAACTTTAGGAAATTCCAGTCCTAAACTACTGAGCAACAGCAGTCACACGTCCTCAAAGAGAAGCTGTCTGCTTCAGCCGAGGCCAGGACCATCTTCTTGGTAAAGGAACCATCCCTAGTCACCACACGCATCCCAAACAGACCACATGAGGCCTGAATGTGACGAGAGCTCCAACCAGAAGCGAGGCCCCGGGATGAGTCAGACATGACCAGAGGGCAGAGGGGGTCTTGATCACTGGCAGCTCAGAAGCAGCATGTGTAGCTTGACGGAGTGAGAGAAGGAGAGAGAGAAGAGTTCAATGCCTCAAATTTTTTTTGCACCCGTACCCAGATCTGTGCCTCAACACAATGCTGTCTCTGAGGTCTACAGACAATTCCTTGGACATGTCCAATCAAGTGAATTTATTTACCACAGGTGGACTCCAGTCAAGTTGTAGAAACATCTCAAGGATGATCAGTAGAAACAGGATGCACCTGAGCTCAATTTTTAGTGTTATGGCAAAGGCTATAAATACTTGCGTACATGTGTTTTTTTTTCACGGTGTCATTATGACGTATTTGTGGAATTTTTATGAAAATTATTAATTTAAGCAATTTTGGAAAAGAGCTGTAAAATAGCAAAATGTGGAAAAAGTGAAGTGCTGTGAATACTTTCTGGATGCACTAAACACATCTCTTAATTTGAAAGCTCCAATTAGCCTAATCTGCATGCCTTTGGTTTGTGGGAGGAAATCAGAGCACCCAGAGGAAACCAACAAAGCAAGGTAAGAACATGCAAACTCCATGAACACAGACCCAAGGCGGGACTTGAACCCAGATGTGCAAGACGACAGTTGTTAACCACTGTGCCACCTTTGGAACAGTGCCTACCAAAACTAGAAACCTGGAAGGACAGCAGGTGACAGGGTCATGGGCATCCAAGGTTCATTAATCCACATGGGAAACAAAAATTAGCCTGTTCTCTGATACCTTCATATCAGAGCCAGAAATGTGTCAGAACCCACAGTGCATCGCAGCTTGCTGTGTATAGGGCTGCATAGCCATACACTGGTCAGCATGCCCATACTGACTCATGTATGCTGATGAAAACTGGTGGCCTGATCTGATGGATCATGTTTCATTTTACATCATGTGGATGTCTGGGTGTGTGTGCCTAACTTACCTGGGCAATAGAAGAAGGCAAGCCAGCGAAGACTGTGTGATGCTCTAAGCAATGTTCTGCTGAAAAATACCGTGTCCTGGCATTCATGTGGATGTTACTTTAGAATGTAAAATCGACCAAGAATTGTTGCAGACCAAGTATTCTCTGATGGCATTAGCATCTGATTGAGCATCTACGGGATGTGCTGGACTATTCAATTCAATTAAATGATTTTTTTTAAATAGCGCTTTTAACTATTGACATTGTTGCAAAGCAGCTTTACACAATCAGCCTCAAAGATCCCCCAAAAGGGTCTGTTAATAGTTTAGGCTGAAATATACCTCAAATAATTAATTTCTTTATACCACAAACTCTGTCTGTCTAACTCGCTGCGTCGAAGTGTGTGTAAATGAGATATTGATGAGACGCGCCTCTCCAGGGAGTTCAGGACAGCTGGACTGAGCTGAGCAACCAATTGGGGAGGAGCTCTTCTTATATGATGTCAGACAAGGAGGAAAACCGAATTGGCTTGTTTAAACCCAACAATGGAAAAAGGCCAAAAAAGTTTTTGATGGGAAGTCTTGATGAGGTAAAGAGGATGTCTAAAGGAGGAAGGTGGAAGAGCTTCTGAGCTTTGGTCTTTCTCTGCAGAACAGACTCAACTATTATGTAGTTTCCATTTTCTTTCTGACTGTCTGCCTCATAAATAAAGATAAGTTTTTGTTTTCATCTCTGAGCAACAATATCCTGACAAACATTGCTCAGCTTGTCATGAACATAGGTTATACACGGGTCATGCAAACTGCTTTGAGCTGAAATAATGCAGTGTGAGACTGGTTTTTTTTTTTTTTTACTTTTTTGTGGTTTAAACATTTACTTACATTTTTCAAGTCAAATTTACTGTAAATGTTTTCTTTTCTTTTTCTTTTTACTTTTTCTCTTTCTTAACTTTTACTTGTCAAAAGTTTGGACACACCTTCTAACCAGAGAATAACTCACAAACACTGAACAATCTGATATAAATTTTTTTTTAGAAGTTCACAGTATGTGGAAGTTTTATATTTCTGAACCATGAGGTACATTTCTTGTTTTCCTATGTTCCATATGGATATCATACCCAAACCAAAACGATGTTTCACTGGGGCTGCTGATGGTAATTGGGTGGTAAATGCTATTGGGCTTACGGCTGTAAATGTTGACTTTGTATGGTCTAACCTATTAACTGTAGGGCTGGTATTGGCAACTTTTTACCCCATTGGTAACTGATGGTACCTGTTGGTTATCTGTCATCTTTATGACAGGTGGTGATGTGGTGTTTTATTTATTTATATTAATTTATACATCAGCCAAACAATAACTTTGGACTGTGGGGTGGTGGCGGCATTTGTTTTCGGCTGACAGGGCTGGTGGTTTTGTGCTGTCTAGGGCTGTTGATGTCAACAGTTGAATCTGTGGGACTGGCATCAAATCAAGCTGGTAGTGATTTATGTGGATCCCACTGATGCAGAGAAAAAAATAACTGGCTGTGGGACTGATGTACATGTAGGTAACTGCCAACAGTGTGTAGCTGGTTGTGGTCAGCTATATGGGCTGTGTACTGCCTGTAATGATATAAAGATTAAGTTCCATCATTGTCAGTGATTTCTTTTTCTGATAAACCAACAAAAGTTATTCGTCACTCACTTTCTTTACAAAAAATAAAATAAAATGCAATTTTCGGCACAGTTACGAAGTATATAAATGCACAAGTATTTATTATGTATTTATCTCATTTCTTACAGATTAGTCAGTGTCTATATCATCCTCAGAGGCCGAAGAGAACAAGATCATCAGTCAAAATGCAAAATACCACATGGACTCCACCTATCACACAGGAGTATCTGTCTCGTCCACACCAGACTCTCTATGCCATGCATTATTACCCAGTGTTGCAGCCTTTATTGAGTTCAGCTAATTTGCAGTCAAACCAGACTTTACAGCAGGGGAGCCATGGATCCCAGCGTCAGTTGGTTTACGTGTCTCCGGCTTCTGCAACAAATCGTCCACCAAATATGTCACAACATTTGTCTTGGCAAGCTAGACCTTTAGGAATGTTTATGGTGAATCCCACCCATGAGTCACAGTTCTCAAATCCCAGTATTCATAGGAATTGTAATGATCTGCACTCCATGCAAAATGTCAGATGTACAGGTCCCAACAATGTCCCTAGCAATACAAATAGTGTTTATAAAAATAGTTATTGTATGTATGGTTCACCCTTTAATAGACAATGTCAAGGACAACAGATTACATACCAACCTAGAACTCATTCACAACAGGCAGGTTTATTTGTTCAGACTAGGCTAAAACCACCACCAACTAACACGTATCAAGAACAAATGAGTATAGTAGAACAACACAATAAGACACCTAGTTCTGTTGCACAAATGAATAATATACCAACTAATTCTTTGCTGCCTACAGAGTTTAGAACTTTCAGCACTCAGGTGAGGCAGAGCCAGGTTAAAAATGCACTAGATCATCTTTCGCCACCCAGTAAAGATGGCGCTTCAAGTCAAACTCCATTCCTGGAGTACAGAGCCAAGTTGAAGTCTGCCACTCAAAATCGTTCTCGCCGAAGGTCGAAAAAAGTTTCATCCAGTTTACCCCAAGATAAAATCCAGTCCCAGACCACAACCATTTCTGGCAATCTTAGCGAGACAAACTTTGCAACATTTAATGCTACTCAGAGCAGGACACAGTCACAAGTCCTTAAATCAAACAACATGAGTGGGCTGACTATGAACGCTCAGGATAGTACCTCTATTAGCACATCCATAAGTCATATATCATTTCCAAAGGCAGGGAGAGGTCAGGATTACCAACAACCTGATAAGGATGAGATTATTAATTGTGAAAAGCAAAATGGAGAGGTGCAGACATGGATAGACGCAACTGATTCACAGACCAGAACGGTTCAACAAGTCAACGAGGTAGTAAATGTAGTTTTGCCCATTACTCAGCAGGTGTCAAATGATGGTAAACAGGTTAAAACAAGCATCCTGGAGAGCCTCCTGAAAACTGATATTGTCAGTAATGGTGTTGAGGAGTATCTGAACATGGAGAAAGAGACTTCTGTGACCTTTCAGCCCATTGAAGATCCTGTAACTTCTTCACAAAGACTGGAATCAGCAATTGAGTCGTCAGAAAGATGTACTTCTAAAGATTATCCAATGCCTGGCTCTCAACACTGTGAAATTTCTCTGTGTGAAAATATTCCTGGGTCTGTGACTGTATCCTCTAATGAATGTCAAGATTCTGTCTGTGTTGTTGACACAACATCAGAGCAACCTGAAGACCAGGAGGTTGAATCTTCTCTAGAAGACTCTACATTTAATTTATCTACAGTTCCTGTGGTTAATTATACGTCGAAGGAACTGAAGGATTTGGTGAACTCTTTAGAGAGTTCACAGGCAGAGAGAGACAAATCAACCATAACGAATGTGACAAGATGCATTTTGGATTTGTATTATGATGGGGACCAGAAGAACCTGTGGGAATTACAAGACTTAAAAGTAGAATTACAAGAGATTTTTAAAAACACACCTGAATTGTTTGTAAAAGAAATGCATGCTGTGGTTTTTCAGCATGTTGCATTTAAACACTTAAAGATGCTGAAACATTGTTCTCAAATCTTGGGAAATGAAACCACCTTACCATCTGAGGACTTTAGATCCTCTTGGTTGAATGTTGATGGACAACCAGCAGATGTAGAAAAAGTTCTTGCAGAACCCATTTCAGACTATAACCTCACATGGTGCAAGGAGGTTCAACAGTCAGTATCAGAGAGTGTTGTGGATGATGTAGACAGTCCAGTCCAGACTGGTACAAATAATAGTGAACATCTGGGTGTGTATGCTTGTATAGACATTCCTAAGACCACAATAGATAATATGGCTGAAGACATCAGTCATTCAAATTCTGAACATTCTGCAGCAATTTTTGCAATGACTGATTGCAATAAAGATGCGATGACACATGAGAAAGGTCATGTAAGTACAACCTACAAGGAACTCTGTAGGATGCCAAGAGAATCAAGGAAGCGATCCAGTCAGGAACTAAATGATGAAGTTGAAATAGTAAAAGAGAAGGAGCGAGTGTTCACCGAGCCAACACTTACAAGAAGTTCTGATGAATGTGAAACAAGTTACAGCAATGTATGTGAAAAGACAGATACTTCTGACGATGAAGATTCCTTTAGTGACTTACCTAAAATCATAGTTCTTTCATCCGAGGAAGCTAGAAAAATCTTTAATGAGTGTTCTGAACATGAAAGTCAAGTGAAGCCACTCAGTGACCTCAAATTCACTTGCCCTCATGTGACTGACTTAACCTTTTGCAGTGACCTCTTCTGCCCCAGCTGCTTGTATGAGGCAAAAGTACTTGATATCGATGAAGTCGAGTCTCTGCCGGAACCCAACATGGACTATCAAGGGACAAGTTGTAGCCCACAGTCTGAAATAACAACCATGGACCCATGTGCACCTGTATGCCAAGATAGTTACAGCATATTAAGTTCCGTTATATCCCGCCCAGAATATGATGGGACTGATATGACCAGAGATCCTAATCAAGGTGATCAGCCACAAATCTCAAGTCCACCACATGCTCAAGAACTACACCGTGGAATAGTAGGCTCTAAGGAAACTTTAAGTATTACTGAGTCGTCAGTTGCAGAGGATTTCCGAGAAATTACATCTACAACTGAGACAAATTCAATTGACTTGAAGGTCCTTTCTTCTAGGAATGATCGACTGTGCAGGGATGAAAGCAAAGAAAGTACTACATTTCCACTCAAGAAGAGAATTCTCGATCAACATTATTCCAATTCTAAATCTGGCTCTCCTTCTCAAACACCAAATGCAAATAAGATACCCAAAGGCAACAATGTAGAACCCCATAAGCAAAAAAGACCAGTCATTAAGGAAAAAAGACAAGGGGAACCAAGCAAGAAAATGAAATTAAAATTGTATGGATCCAACAGAAGTGACTCAAGCTCCCGTGAAGAAAAAAAGTCACCCTCAACTCCTATTTACCTAAATGTTTCTCCAAATAATGGAAAGAGCTACACGGATGAGCCTTCAGCTAAGCAAAAGGTCTATAGACAGTGGAGTAACACATTTGTACATCCGGAAAAGAAGTCATTTTCCAATAAGAAAAGCCAAAAGCTTACAGAGGATCTGCTAACGTCAAAAATACCAACAATGAAAAGCAATCTGAAAGACAGATCCAGGGCTAATTGATGATTAACCAAACTGAAGGTGATGAGAGTGCTGATGAGAAAAAGCTGAGACACACCACTGCTGACGATCATACTGTATTAATCAAATGTTAAGTGACCTCATTTCTCAAGGCTTTAACAAAGTTGTGTGTAACCTTTTCTGTAAACTGAACCAAATGAAACAATTTTTTTCAAACATTGTTTTTTTCCGTATACTTGTGAATGTTGATGAAAACTAATTACCTGTACATTATTGGAAATCATTTTTTACTTTGTACTGCTTCAATAAAATATTTTAAATAATATTTGGAATTCATAAAACGAGTGATTAATCTTCTGTCAGCTAAATCGTTTGATTATGGCATACAGTATGATTCTGTACAGACAGACCGGATAATCATCTGTTCTTTTTGCCATTTAAATGATTTGTTTCATTTGCATTAATTGAATGGGTTGTGTTGTATACATCATCTTTGATTAAAGTCAGTAATATAAAATAACAGACTTTCACAAAAGGTTCATGTTGCTCTCTTAGTCCTTGACCTAGTGAGCTAGGTGTGAATGTTTTTTTAATAAAGACTCCAGTAAAAAAAAATGTAAGCTTTACAGTATATTTCACAAAAATACATCAAATAATCCAGTGGTTCTCAACCATGGTTCTTTAACTAATTGTATGAACTTGTGTAATATAATTAGTCTGTAAAGAATTAATAAGCTATATGGTTTTGATAACCCATACAGTATTATAGTAACCTATGCTCATTCTGTTTTTGACACGAACACTTGTCTGGGGCAAATAAGCTTTGTGTTCTGTGGAATGCCTGATGCAGATGTTTGATTGGGCAACTGTAAAATAATTGTCATGTCTTTATCCATTTTTCCATTTGAAAACAGATATTGTTGTTAACCTTTGCTAGCTGATGCAATGCTCTGAGTCTGTCTAGAATTCAAAGGCTGGCTGGGTTCCTGACTTTCCTGTCTGTGAGGTCAAAGACACTGGTAATGAGTGTTAATGGCCCAAAATGTTCCTTCAACCACATGGCCAAAGATAAAATCCCCTGGCCAAACATCCAATAAAACAAAGGGATAATGACAAATCAGTGCTGCTAGTCTACGAAGCCAAACAGCAAAGGGAATTCCTACAGATTTGGTCTGGAAAGATTTCTTGGATTCACCGTGATCTGGAGAAGAACTCGGGGTTTTGTTTCATCTTCCTGGAGTCACCCAAAGAAAGCGTACATGCAAGATGAAAAGCTGCTAGCAGGAAACAGGATTTAATCTCACTTGTCTTGATAGTACAATTTAATTGCTACCTGCCGTCTTAAAACCTATTTCACATGAGCTAAAATAACTTCTGAGATGCTTCTTTTTTGACAAATCAACAATCCAAATCTTTGCCATTTGTTGAGTTCTCATGTAAGTTTAAAGCAGGAATCCGTAATTTTCCTTTACAATGTCTGCACTATGTATTAATTACTCTTTTAATTATTAATGGAGAATATACATCTGGGAACCGGAACAGTTATTATCAACAACAGTTAGGTGTAAACTCCAACACTGATTGGCCCTTGGGTGTACATTCCAAACATTTTTATTTGGAATGTTCCAAACACTTTGGAACGTTGTTGGTTCACAGTTTAAATTTCACAGTTTAATTTAAGGTAGAATAAAACGAATAAATAAAACAAATCCTTTATATGTTCTAACAGGAATGAAGTCAATGCAATTAAGCAAAGTGGAAAATGCTTGTCAGCAGAGTGAAGCCTAAATTAAGCCTGGTTGTCCTGAAAACAGGAACTTGTGGTTTGATTTGTCCCCAGGACTGCACACTGAGCCATAACTAAGGAAATGGTCACATATGGCACAGTTACACAACAAATAAAATACAGAATTTGGTAAGGAATTTGGTTCTGATTACTTACGTTGTACTCTTGTTCAGAGGGGCAAAATAATTTAATATACGAAATATACTTGTTTGTACATCAATATGACAAAATAAAAATGTTGAATGCAGAAAGAAGATGTATTGTTGTATAAGCTAAAGTTATGATATATAAGCTGAAGAAGCTAGATGTGATAAGGAATGCCCAGGTGTGAGATGTGTGGATAACTTTTATTGGTCTATAGTAGTAGTCAAGTGTAAGGTACCACACACCCAGACATGACAAATTGAGGAAGTGAGATATACACAAGTAGAAGGCAGGGATAAGAAAACAAAAATAATATATAAAATAATAATAATAGATAAATAATAATACTAGGAAGAATAATGTTAATAATAATATTCATAACTTTTACTTTTCCATACGAATGTTATTCTTAAGAATAAAAGGGGGTAATTGTTGGGGATATAGGGAATATAAGTAGCATTTCTAAAGATGATCCATAATGTGTATTCTCATGTGTGTGCAATAGTGTTATGACTAAAGCTATAAACTATGCTGAGACTCATGTAATCATATACTTGTGCCGGAAGTTATAGTTGTGCTATGTTAAGATATCTTCAAAATTCTTTGAATGTACCATGCACTATTCTGTCTTTGAATTCTTCGAATGCACCATGCACCTTGTCTTCTCCCTTATGTGGTAAAATAAGACTCTGTACAGGTTGTGACAGAACAATAATAGATTAGTTCTGTGAATATCTACAAATATCATGATATCATGCCTGTGTTCTATTTTTCTGTTTTCTTTTTCTGTTAACCCTGTATACGTATATAATTACATGATCTGCCCAGAAATAGTGTGACGCACATACTTGTTTGTACTGCTCTATATATATATACCCCTGTGCATTAAACTTTTGGATATCTCCTGTAAAAAAATAAAAATAATAATTTAAAAAAATCAAATGGACAGTTAAAGACAAACTAGATAAAATTAACTGTGATGATAATAATAAAAATAAAGTAACAAACCAAACTGGCGAGCCAAAACAAGATCTTTTAGGCCTACCCAGACATGAATAAATATGAGATGAGAAGGGAAAATTACGTAATGGGG
>JAQQZT010000012.1:2722376-2736143 GCA_030068275.1 Clarias platycephalus | reverse complement strand
GCGTCACCCTTGCTGGCAACATGCAGATTAGGCCAGTTGGGAATGCCAATTAAACTACCCTGTATGTCTTTGAACTGAGGGAGGAAAACCACCAAGCACTTCAAACATTAAGCGAAAGAAGAGACTCAGCAGAATGTCGAACAGCGTGACAAACATGTGCACACACGCACACATGCACACACACACACACACACGCACACACACACACACACACACACACACCAGTGCAGACAAATTATCACAATGGCGACTTGCAAAATCTCTAAAGAATTCCCCATGTAGAATTCATACAGAATCATTATTTGATCAAAGCACCGAAGATCTTACACAAAGTTACATTAAAAGCGTTTAATAAAAGTCTGACAGTAGCAGTAAGTAGTGCTGAGGGTTTTACATTTACAGTTTAAATGATTATATATTAGAACGTTTCAGCTTTATTGTCCAGATTAAACATTAAATAAACAAATAAAAGTACTTAAAGTAGGTAATTAAGTCAGATTACTTTTAATGAACTAAGAAAATTAACTCCATTAAACAGTAGAGTAAGAGTTCCCAGTGCTGATCGATAAGCACATCTACTGAAAGACAACAGAAATTCTCACCTTATTCCTCAGATACTGTATAGCGTTATATGGCTGTGTGAAGAAAAATAAAACATCCTGTTAGAAAAAGCTGACATGTTATGGATCTGTTTTCGTTTTGGTTAGCAACCCATCATACAGGAAGAGCAGCGGATTGCCTCATACCTTGTGGCGTGAATCTCGTCTCAGCGGGAAAAAGTATGTAGGGAATGTACACCAGTAACATTTTTAACATATATTCATTCTGATCTTTGTAGTAATTGTGCCAAGTAGACTATTGAAGCTTAAATATTATTAAAGATAAATAAATAAATAGATTGATAAAGTAATGTGGGCGGGAACATCATGTACAGGGAGTAGATTATGTTAGCAGAGATGTTTGTGTATAAAATGGGACGACTGAAAGAAAGACATCACCTTTCTCCATGCTGCAACTGTTTGTTGTTACATTCTGCTTATATACAGTAATACAAACCAAAACCAGCCCAACATACTGTAGACACCACATACCCTGATCATGAACACTGAACACACATAGAAACAAAAAAAAAACAATCACAGAACAACAGATTATCTGATTGACCATGTTTAATAAATCAGTTTCTGTATCTGAAACTTTTTCCTAGAACAAAAGTTATATCTAGTTATACATAAACAATCTGATGACAAAAAACACACTTATAAATATGTATAGTTACTACCATTAATGTTAACAGGAATTATAATATCTTTATTTCTGTGATAATGATATTAATAATAATAATGTTATTGATGAATGTAATTGAAATTGATGAATAATTAGGAAAATGTTTTTAGTGACTAACAATATTAAAAACCCTCTACAATCTTGAAAAAAATATATTGTGCACATTTATAACATTCAACTATATTCAAATGCATTAAAAATAAAATTTAACAACATTTTCTTAAGCAATGCCTAGTGACATCCTCTTATTGTGATGTTTGTAGTAGAGCAGTTCAGGTTAAACCAACCATTCCCTTCATGAATTGAATATAACATAACTGAGCTGCATGCAAAACAAGACTTTTATATTGCAAAATACAGTAAATAACTACACAAATTATCCATTGCAGGTTTGACATTGTGTATTAAATCCCTCTGTCTAATGTGCAGTAATTTATAAAAACAACACAACCTTCCTCTCCAACAAAGCCACTCAGTGTCTAAGTGTAATGTAAGAGCTTCTGGCCATCAAAACATTTTAGTATAGCCACTACCACCCCAGGGTTTTCTTCTCCCATAAACCCATCACTTTAACATACACATAAACCTAATAAATACTAAATACCTACTTAATGTACTGTGGGTACAGTGCCTTGAAAAGTATTCAAACCCTTTGAACTTTTCCACATTTTGTCACATTACAAACACATATGTAAATATATTTCATTGGGATTTTAGGTGATACACCAACACAAAGTAAAAAAGAAAATCATCATTAATTCTTTTTGATATGGCATTGTGGTCGTAATGTAGCCTTATTAACCTAAATGCTTTTCTGCACAGTAAACAAATTCCACACTGATCCACAGTTCTATGATAAAAATATTGAAAACAAGCAGCTGCATCCAGAATGAGTCCACCACCACTAAAGCTGTTGCTTGGTATGAATATTAATTCAAGTGAATTATTATAGGGAATTCACTGATTTGCAGCAAATATTAATTTATATACAAATATTATCATTTATGTAAATAATTAACGCAACAGATTTGAGAAGTTTTTTCCCCCTAAATATATCTCTGGATGCTAGGGTGGTTGTCCTGCTGGAAAGTGAACCTGCTCCATTCTTAAGATCTTTTGCAGTATCTAACAGTTATTTTTCTAAGACTGCCCTGTATTTGGATCCATCCATTTTCCCATCAACTCTGACCAGCTTCCCTGTCCCTGCTGAAGAAAAGCATCCCTACAGCATATGCTTCCACCACCATGTTTCACAGTGACAATGGTGTATTCAGGGTGAGGTTTACTGTTGGTTGCATTTAGGCTAAACATTTAAATTTTGGTCTTATCTGAGCAAAGCACCTTCTTCCACATGTTTCCCCCCACATGACTTTTTTCCCTGCCACTCTTCTATAAAGGCCAGTTTCATGAAGTGCACAATTAATAGATTTAACAGTGAAACTAATGGACTGAACAGTGCTCCGTGAAATGTTCAAAGATTGGGACTTTTTTTTTTAACCTAACCCTGCTTTAAACTTTAAACTCCACAACTTTATCCCTGACCTGTCTTGTGTGTTCCTGATGCTGTTTGTTCACTAATGTTCTCTAACAAACCTCTGAGGGCTTTACAGAACAGTTTTTGTACCGAGATAAAATTACACACAGGTGTAAAGTCTATTTTTAGTTAGAGGTGTAAGGGTACTGAATACAAATGCATGCCACACATTTCATAATAATAATAATAATAATAATAATAATAAAAATAATAATAATGATAAAAATAATAATAATAATAATAACAATAATAATAAATTACATTTTCTTTTCACTTCACAATTATGTGCCACTTTATGTTGGTCTGTCACATAAAATCCCAGTAAAATACATTTACGTTTGTGGTTGTAACATGACAAAATGTGGAAAAGTTAAAGGGATATGAATACTGTACTGTTGCAAAGCGCCTAATAATAATTTATAGTCATATTAAAGAAAAACACAAGCCTCCGGGCCGACAGGTGGCGATGTTGCACGTTAAGCTGAACCGCAGCGCCTAACAAGACGCCGAAGAAGACGAGGAGGAAGACGAGAATGTTAAAGATGGAGACGCTAGCCGTGGCCTGAAGCTGTTATACTAACAACCGGGTGAAAGCCAGCGAGCTAATCTGCTAATCTGTCCAATATATTAGTACTTTTAAACATTAGTTAGTTACGGTTTTATTCCTACACATCACGCACTCCTGTTTTAACACTGTGTGGGTGAGTTGGTGTTTTTCTTCCTCATTTCAGTAAGCTGAATGTTAAATATCCTGTAGCTCCCTACACACGCGCACTTCAGAGGGAACGACATAACGGTTCCTGCACTCAGACTAGTGCACTATATATAGAAACAGTAACGAATTGGTATGAAGCCCAGGTTTAGTGCGCGATAGCTGGGTAATGAAGGTACAGTGGATTAGAGACTGCAGGGTTTATACTGTACAGTAAATATATGTTAAAGGTGTGTGTGTGTATGGTTGGAATGGACAGATGTTAAATTGTGCACATCTGGACCAAGACTAAGAAGGTTAAAGGTGTAAATCTTGAGTGTGTGTGTGTTTCCTCCTGCAGGAGCGATGGATAAGACGCTGAGCAGCAGCGCGCAGGTGGTCCAGGTGTGTTTCCCCAATGTGCGCGCGCAGGTGCTGGACAACCTGAACCGCCAGCGAGAGGAGGGCCGGCTGTGTGACCTGTCCATCCAGGTGCAGGGGCAAGTGTTCAGGGCTCACCGCTGCGTCCTGGCCGCGTCCTCGCCCTACTTTCACGACCAGGTACATATATAAAAAATAATAAAACCACCGGGCTGAGCATTAGGGATGTGAACCACAAGTCATCTCACAATAAGATATTATCACAATACCTCAGTGTCAATTCACAATTATGATTTTATAAATATCCCAATTAGATATCACCCCCCCCCCCACCCGACCTCAATTTTGTTACAATTTTGAACCTTTTGAAAAAGTTTAGTGAGTAATTAAATGTAGCCTGTTCCAACATTTGTTTTCTCACTTAAAACGCCAAACTCAGCATTTCAACAGTACAAACTAACTTCACATACAAGAGTTTAACATTTAAATTAAACACGAAGTTACATTGTTACAGAGCGCTGTAACAGAACTTGGCGAATAATTCACTCCAACCACACCGGGTGTAAATGTGTAAATAGTACAGACTGCACCAACTGTAGGATTATAAAGAAGCAAAGTTTTATCACCTTAAAGATATCACCCCCTCCACCACTTCAAAACTCAACTTGAGTTGCGCGCATGGGTTAAGTACATGGGCTGTGAGTACACGGTTTGTGACTAATTTGAGCTCGAGGTTGTTTTGAAACTGGTGTAAATGTGTGTATTGAGTGGGTTTGAGACAATTCTGATCGACTGTTTCATCTCTATTATAAACGTAAACCTAGTTTTTAAAAAATACTTTTTTTCCGTCTCTACTGATCAGTGTGTTTTGATTTTGTCAGAGAGTATAATTTTCATAGAATTTGAAATGTAAGATCTAAAACCTTCATTTTAAATCTTTTTATTACTCTTTAGCGCTCTTTGTAGAAGCTTCTTTTATGCAGAAATGTTTTTAAAGGCATCTTTGGTTATGGCATTTTTTTTATTTATTTTTTTTTTTTTTAATATATATCTGTCCAAGACGTTTGCACAATACTGTAACTAAAGCAGATGTTTTAGTTTGTTTTACTGAGCATGCTGGAGAATATGCCACAGGTAGATGTATTGCTTTCATTACAGGCATGCAAATATTCTTCTGTAACATTGTTCATTTATTTATTTCTTTATTTTTAAGTTATGTTTGGAAATAGTGAATGATTTTGTACATAATGCAGACATGATAATGATCGTATATAATAAAATTAGTACTAAAGATAATACAGTGTCTAAGACTTTTGCACAGTACTGTCTGTGTAATTTATACAAATTAAATTTGTATTAAAATACTTTTATACTTGAATTTTTTTCTTCCACACTCCAGAGGTGTCACGGTATCACTATTTTTTTTTATCAGTTATTTTATCAAAGATTATTTGCTGGTCACAAAATGAGATCTCCATTTTTGTGGTTTTAAGGAAAACTTTTTTCTTTCCCCAAATGAGGCCAGAAATTACTGCAAATCTATAGAGAACATTTTCTGCATTTTTTTTTTTTTTTGGTCAAAAGGCTGTTTAAATTCACTGATGCCAAAATATCAAAATGCTTTAACTCCACTCTTCATGGTTTTGTTTCAAAAGACAAATCAGCCTGCAGTTGTGTTTGTGGTTATTTATTATTAAGTGTGCAATCTAGTATGAAGAATAGATTAGTTTATTTTTAATAAACAAAAAAAGCAAACTTATGCTCTGTGTGATTTTTGTAGCGAGTCCAACAGTAGTAGATGCAACAAATTAGATCAAGGAAAATAGTCTTAAGTTTTATTCTACACACATCGATTAAATTATAAATAAATTTATATTAATTATAAATACATTATATAATATAAGATTGTTGAGGATAATGAGAAACATTGAGCAGTACAAAAAACAAAAAAGTTCACAGCATTATCATCACCTTGACCACTTCAGTAGTTGACTAAAGGACCTTGTAATTAGAGGTGGTAGGTACCTGTGTACTATTACCTTACTTAAGTACATTTTATTTGAGTAGTTTTTACTAGAGGATATTTTTTTTTACTTTAACTTTGCTCAAAAGTACAGCAAATATCTGTACTTTTACTTCACTGCTTGGCGGTACTGTACGTTCCCTAACCACAGTGGTGTGTAGTATTTGAAGTGGGAATTTTGCCACCTGCTGACTATTATGAGTAATTGCATGTCTTCCCTTTCCTTCGATATAAGATGTTGGAGAGGAAAGATTTTGCACAAATAAATGGGGGACTTCTTTCACTTGAGTAAAATTTGCCTAAGGGAATCTTTCCCATGGGCATTGTACGCAACAACACGTCATGTCTTTTCCTCAAGTACATGATTGTGTACTTTGGCCACACTTGCTCATAAAAGAAGTCCATGAGTGATGGGGAAACTGCAAGCAAACAAACTGCAAAAACAAACTTTTTTTGTTTTGTTTTGTTTGGCTTTAACCAAAAGTAGAACTTTGTCATCCAGCTGTGGTCATTTCGCTTTTCTGATCATCTGACTGAAAGAAGCGATCTGATTGGCTGTTTATGATTACATCATGATTTGTTTATAAAACACAATACACCTTTGTCCATCACATGTGGCCAGAAGGATCAAATCTCCTTTAAGCAGAGGTTTGCAAATAAAAAGTTTTGGCATAGACAATGTGCCAATTTTCCAGAATGAGTGAAAGTAGCTGGAAATGGCTTTTAGCTCATTTTGGAAAGAAACCCATTTACATGTTTATATAAAGTGCCTTTAGTTGTTGTTTCTCAGTCATGTCTGTTGAAGGTTAGGAATGTCCTCACCATGTACCCAAGGGGTGAATACTTAAAGCCAGACATTGTTCAATTAGATTTGTTTTTGAAGAGTATATAAATCCTGAACGTTCTCTGCCTGTTCCCTCAGGTGCTTCTGAAGAACGTGAGTACGGTGTCTCTGCCGTCCGTCATGGACCCTCTAGCCTTCGAGAGCGTGCTCAACTCGGCCTACACAGGGCAGCTGAGCATTGTACGTGACGACATTGTCAACTACGTCACAGTGGCCAGCTTTCTGCAGATGTGGCACATCGTGGACAAGTGCACGGATATCCTGAAGAGGTCGCGACCTTTGACCCAGGCCAGCCCAGGCGTAGAGTCTGGCAACTCCAGGCACCAAAGTCCCAGTAGCTCGGACTGCTGCCTGACTGAATCCGAGGAGCAGAAGAAGCCGCTCGGAGGAGAATGCGCCGCTCTTCCGCCTCTGGCCACCTGGAGGAGGCCGCAGCAGGTGCCCCAGCAGGGCAAATGGGGCAAATCCAGGCTGTTTCAGCCACCTCAGCACAGAGGCGATTCTCCCCCTACTGGGGTAGTAGAGCGGGCATGTAGCCCAGAGGCTGCGAATGAGAGACGCAACTGGATGCGTTCTCGTCTCAGGGAGAGCAGGGAGACGGACGAGGAGGACAGGAGGCGAGGGGAGAGGTGGATGGAGGCGGATGAAGGTGTAGGGGAAGAATCAGAGTTGGAGGAGGAGGAGCGACGGGCCGGTGAGTGGAGCATCTGCATCACTGCTGTTTAACTTTAACACCTGTCCACCAGGGGGAGCTCTCACTCTCTCTCGCTCTGTCTATCTGTGTGCTTTGTGTTTCCCCTCAACATGGATCAGACATTTTCTGCACCGTGAGAGTGTGTGTGTTCGTTGTTGTGTGTGTTTTTACCGTCTCTTCTGCTCTTCTCTCTCAGGAGGCTGTGGCTCAGGGGCAACTCTTAAAAAGGAGGGAGAGAGAGGGGGAGAGGGAGTGGGTACAGAGAGGGGCAAAGATCAGGAGGAAGGGTTTCTGCCAGCAACTCAGGACGCACCGGAGGTGCTCGTTGCTGCTCATGGTCCTCTTTCTGCACGCGCTCACTGGCAGCCGGCTGCTGACTGGTCGGCGGGTTCGTGCTCTCAGCCAGGCGGGAAGTTAATCGAGGATGCCGAGAAGGACGTAGAAGAAGTGGACTTTGGACGTTTCGCAGAGGGAGGGTTCGAGGGAGAGACTTACGACGAGATCGAGGATGGCACAGGACAAGTTTCCCAGAGGCCTTTGCTTCCTGTGTCGCCTGGCAGCGCTGCAGGTGGAGTGGACTTTGTGCTAGGACCTTCAGAGCTTTCGTGGGCGCAAGGAGCGCTCTCTTCCCCGTCCGTCCCTCCTTCCTCCTCTCCCGTGCCCTCCTCCTCGTCTCCGCCCTCCCTAGCTCCCTACGGAGGCAAAGTACACTTCTGCCACTGCGGTAAAGCCTTCACTCTAAAGAGCATGCGAGACCGCCACGTCAAGATGCAGCACCTGAACCTGCGCCCCTTCGCCTGCCCCGTCTGCGCCAAGAGCTTCAAGATGAAGCACCACCTGACCAAGCACGTCAAGACGCATGGCGCCCTGCGGCCGTACGAGTGCACCGTCTGTGGCAAGAAGATCATCTGGAGGGACAGTTTCCTCAAACACCAGGCGCGCTGCCAGCACCTCGCTAACAGATCAGGCTGCATCAACACCAACGAGGCAGAGTCGGGGCAGGACGAGGCGGACATGGAGTACGAGGGTTACCCGGGCGAGGGACTTGTCAAAATGGAGCAGGGGGAGCACGAAGGCGCTCCACTGGGGCACGTCCTGAAGAAGGAAGACGGAGGGAGCTTCACCTGATCGCACAAGCAGATCATATCAATAAAGTGTTTCATCTTCATGACCCGATCCACCGCGGCAAGACAACTTCAGCTGCTCTTCTTCAGAATCTCCATCATTAATTGATTGTCCTGACTGGCCTGGAGAGGATGGAGTTCCTTAAGGAGCACATGATGGAGTAGATTCATTGGTACTGCATGGTCATTCCTCACACATGATGCTGTATCAGTGTTAGGATTTAATGCTGGTTCAGCAATATAGCTCACAGCACTTAGTGTGTGGGGAAAAAAAAAACAGACTGTGGGCTTCGGTTTCACAATCTGGAATTATATAAATATATAAATATAAATGTTTCCTTTATCAATCTGTGCATTAAGGTTTGGTACTCGATAATTTGTTTTGCTTTTATGAATTTTTTTTTGTGCAATCTAGGCTTTTTAGTTCACGCCGAGTCCGACATGCATTACAGGGTTCTTGAGCCAGTTTGAAAAAACTAAATATAATACAAAAAATATTTTATATAATCTGTAATATTTAGATGGAATTATTGCCAAACATGGAAACGATGTTAATGGAAAAAAAAAAAGAAATGTCCATTGTATTTCGATGTTTCCTGATTTGCTGCGGTTTTAACTTTTTTTATGAATTAGGCCTTCAATGACGTGTCAAACCTAACACTTACGTTATAACTTAAAAAATAATAATAATAAAAACTGATGAGCCAAGACCTCAAAACCCAGGAGTCATGATCCCACCTGGACATCTCTTGAACCAACTCGAGACATCTTCCAGAGCCTGCGTCATTGCTGCTTTCGCTTCGTGAAAGTAGACAACTTTCATAGCTTCTTGGACGTCAGTGATTTCAGTAGCTTAAAAAAAAGGTTAGATATAACACATGACTGGTAAGAACGTGTAGGTTTGCTTATGTTTGTGCTTCGCTTGTTAACAGGCTTGAGTTTTAATACAGTCAATTGATAAATGCAGCATATGGATTATACGTCTTAAAAAAGGCTCAAGGCGGCTTCTTGAGCAAAAGATGGCCGTGTTGGGATGAGATGAGGAACGACGTTTTGCGTGTCGTTATTATATAACTGAGTAACCCACAATGCAACTTTGAGCAAATTCTTTTTACCTTATTTTTTTAACCTTTTGCATTTTATATCATGTTAGTAGCAGCACTTTTTTCATCAAGATGCACAATGTGAAGGCCTCCGAGCCTGTGCATCATTACATTCAAGTCGTTTGTCAGACTCCCTGAGCCAGGGCGACTTACATTTTATCTGATAATACTTCTGAGCAGTTGATGGTGCTGGTGTTTGAACCTGGGACCTTCTGATCAGTAGTCCAACACCTTCACCACCGCGCTACACTCTGCCCTTACAGACTTCTTTTAACATCGTCACTCGAGGTTCACGGCTCCATCTATGTGCTTCATTTTGTGTGTATATTTGATCTAAAGACGTCTCTCTGAACCTCAGCACATGGACTCCCACTCAGCTCTCATCCTGGACGTCCAGCGTCTGTACGATACCACGTGTAAATAAAGACTGACACCAGAGCCACCACAGGTCAGGTCAACAGTTTGTTTTTCCCCATTCCAGATATATTTCTGCAGTTGTTCTTCACATGTTAGACATAATCCCCATTTTTGAGTCGTGCGCGCCGAGGAACCCAGGACAAAAGACGTTATTTATTAATCATTATCTGTTATTAAGCATAACGAATTTGCCTGTACACACATGACTGCTTGATTGCACACTGAATAAACATCAACGTTTTCATCCAGTGGCTTCATTCGTATTAATTCCACAGCGCTGCTGATTGTTGTGTTATGATTAAATTTCTTTAAAAATCGCAAATGTGTACTTATTCTAATGTCGTTTCCGTAGCAAAGGGACTTGAATGGAAGATGCTTCATATAAAAGAATAAAGAAAGTGTTTACAGTTAAAGAAATAACTAATATTAGTGTATAAAAATTTATTTAAAAGTGTCATTTTTTTTTAAATAAAATAGTTTGTGGTTTAAAGGGGGGAAAAAAACATTTCAAGACTTTAAGCATGAAGTATTTTTTTTAAATGTTTTGTTTATACACTTCCAAAAATAAAATTCAGTAATACTAGCATGAATTAAAACACTTTGTCTTTTTAATAATAATAATAATAATAATAATAATAATAAACACAAACCTGACAACAAACACCCCAAAAAAATATTTCCATGTAGTAATTTTGCATATTTGCTTTTAAACTGTAGTACAAACTCCAAAATTGATTTTAAATGATTAATATTAAGAAGGTAATTTTTCAGCTGCTTCCACGAACTAGCCCTTCTTGATACCACCCTCACATTTCACCCAGGCTTGGGAAAGGGTTTGGGTATTGGATGGGAATTGAGCCCAGGCCTTCTGCATGGCAGGTGAGAAACCTACCACCAATGCCCTTCAAATTATAAATATCAAGTATAAATATTATTGATCACTGATCTCGGTAGTAAACAGTTTGTACTTTATACTGCTGTGAGAAACTTTCTCACTTTTTCATTCCCTCTCACATGCTGGTTGATCTTAATTCCCAGCATCAGATACTGTAGTTAAATGTCCTCATAATGTTAATATTGCAAACGCGCAGGCTCAAACTCTCTATTTTAATAATAAAATTATATTTCTTTTAGGATTTGAGGGAACGTTGATGTACATACAGTATCTTCGCCACACACTCATTTTTTTCAGAAGCACACTTTTTTTTTCTAGAAATAGTCACAATACGTACACATTACACAATCATAGTTTTCATTTCCTCTGACATAGTCATATTCTGTCAATCTGACATAGGTTTGGGCAATCATTTACTGTATATTTAATACAATGTGATGAGTAATAATCTGTAATTTTGTACAAATTTACAGATTTAGCACTATGAGTCCCAAGAATGTTATCACCGACGGTAGCAAGTTTTTTTTAAAGCAGCCAGTGCCAAGAGGAATCATAAATTAAGATTAAGTGAGATTTAAATGGCTATTAATTTCATATTTTACTTCATTTACCTGTTTTTTTTATCTAAGACAATGTACACTAGTTATGGGTCGTTCGTTCATTTTCTACTAGGCGCGCATACGCAAATCATCCCAAAACCTCCGTAGGTTATGTACAGGAAGCAGAATTGAGCGATTCTTTCTCAATGACTCTTCTACTCCGAGTCGTTCGTTCTTTTGTCACGTGACTCCCATAGACGCTATGCAATGCAGTAAACAGAATTGAACGAGTCTTCAAGTCCCAAGTCATTCATTCTTTTGTCACGTGACTCCCATAGACGCTATGCGGTGCAGTAGATTCAAAAGAACGAACGACTCAGACTGGAATATATAAGAGGTGAGCTGCTCATTCTGTTTATTATAATTTGTCCTTAGCTGCATTGTAATATTTTCAGTACTGGAACTATAGCTAAAATTTGCATAGACGTGTTGGGGGTCTTTTTTATTGAAAATGCAACATTTTATTTTACTTCTGATCAAAAGAACGAAATGAACTAAATGACTCAAAAGAAGATTCGTTCACTTCGATGAACGAGCTTCAAAAAACCGAGTCACTAAAAATGATTCAAACTTCCCATCACTAATGTCCACCCTGGACAGGGTGTCAATCCATCACAGGGCAGACGCGCTTTCACACTACAGGTAATTTGGACTGTGGGAGGAAACCCACCAAGCACAGGAAGAGCATGCAAAGTCCATTCATACAGATGCAGGAATCAAACCTGGCTGGGAATCAAACTTAAGCAAAATAAATGTAAGATGGATGTGAAAAAAAAAATACTGAATCTAAGTACGTCAGAGCTCCTTATATACCCTGGCTCAGTGACTTGTGTTCTTACTGCATTTTCTCTACACCTTCTCCAAAGCTTTATTTTCACCATTAATAGTCATCATACACTTTACCGAGCTGTGTTTACCTGTACACACAGGTTTGGCAGCGTTTGGGTTCCTGTTGTCTCTAAATATAATAACCATGAAAGAGGAATAACATAGAAATAGCAATCACTTATAGACGGACAGTGCTATTGATATCCCTCACCCAGACAACGAGCAGATTTGTGCAGAGTGGTGGGTAACCATGAGCCAGACAATTTACAGTACATCAGAGTGCTACTGTATCTACATCATTGGCTCAGTGTCTGAGTCTATGTAGGCACTTGATTATGAACTATCTCTCTCTGCAGGGGTCGCTGCAGCTCGAGGATGAGACGGCAGCTCTCGGGTATCTGCTGCAGGAGTCTTTTTGAGACTTCTCCTTTCCCTCTTACAGTAGCTGCCTTCCTGTTAGTGTACATCTCAGTAATATGTTCATCTTGAGACACTACTGTACTTCATCTGTAGTGAGCCAGGACACTGACAACTCAAAACTGATTAGAGGTGTTGATACGCTTAAGCTGTTATTTATATTATTAGTAAGTGCCATCTGAATAAACTTTGTTAATAAAAGATATGTGTCGCTCCCCTGTGTGTCTCTACTTAAGCCAGTCGAACCCGTAGAGTTTTGTCCGTTCACTGTTGACACCACGTTTGTTTGTTCACGTCTGTTCTACCTTCATGTGTACATGTTCTCCTCTTGCTGGTCCCTCTTCTTTAGGGGCAGAAGTGGATCAAACATTTAAGGTACTAGGTTGTTACTGATCAGCAGATCGAGGGTGCAATCCCCAGCCTTGCAAAACTGCCACTGTTGAGGCTCAATGGGACACTTATTCCTTTAATGACCTTAGTGATCCGGTCACTTTACCTCCAATCAGTTTGCTGCATTTAAAGAAGTTTTTTCTCTTTACAATATTGTGTCAGGCAAAAAAACAACAAAACAAAGATCATTAGAATATACTCTTTTTAGTAGTGATGTGATGTTCTGTGCCGATGCTTCGAAGCGTGTGTCGAGGCTTTTATTGTTTACGGTGACTGACGTCATGAATGACGTTTGAAGCCTCACTGCAATTGGCTGTTCGTATCTTGCCGCCATGTATTAGGTGCTCTGAATGTTATTGTTGATCTATATTTTCTTTAGTATTCTAAGTCGTTTGCTGTGTTGTTTTTTTGTGTTCACTGTCTTGTTGTGTAAATATCTGCGCAAACAATATATATATGTGTGTATACACTACCGTTCAAAAGTTTTAGAACACTTTCTAACTCCATGATGGTTCCTGATGTTTATTTCTTTCTACATTG
>JAQQZT010000012.1:2676060-2693447 GCA_030068275.1 Clarias platycephalus | reverse complement strand
GCTGCTTATAGAGAATTTCGAATAGAGAGACAGAGGAAGGTCTGCTTTGGAGAGAGAGTAATGACAGCACACAGCTCTGTGGTGATGTTACTAACCACACACCATGAACAGGAAACAACACACCACAGATCAGGACTGAATACAGAGACTCTCTCTCTCTCTGATCTCTCTCAGCTTTAAATCATTAAAGTGGAATCAGAGGGCATTCGATTATAATATAACCACGACTGACTGTTTAACCTTTTAAATTACACTAAAACTCACGGTCATAGAAATCATAGACAAAATATTAGTGTGTGTGTGTGTGTGTGTGTGTGTGTGTGTGTGTGTGTGTGTGTGTGTGAAATGTGGTCTGAACTGCAGCTGATCAGAGCAGGGTGTTTAATTTTGTGATGTGACACTTCAGTCAACAATAAAGTGTCACCGGTGTTGATCACATGACCATGTTATGGAAAAAGCCACAATAAATAAGAGAAGTGTTTAAGTTTCAGTAGTAATAGCGCTCATTATTACAGTTTATATTGAGTTACAGCGCTGTTGAGTTCTGGATTCTGATTGGTCAGAAGATGTTGATTAATTTTCTATAACAGCAGGTTTGAATGGGAGTGAACGCTCCACAGAAACAGATTAAAAAAGAAACGTTTCAGTCAGGGAATGTTTAAGATGTATGGAAGGAGCCTCCAGTGTCAGCGCTTTGCAACAGTTAGAGGTAAAGCTGTAACCAAGTTTTCTGATATCGTCAGGACAGAGGAGTTTATGCTTCCTTGCAGTTTCTCAGTAACATGACAAGCTGAATTGTTTTGTTCTTGTTGTTGTTGTTTTGTCTTATTGGGGGTAATCATGATTGACAGCGCCTAATATCAGTGTTAAAGTCCAGTTAAATGTTAAATCCTAAATTCCCTTCCTCAGTCTGGAACGATGTCAGGTTTTCATGTGATCGGCTGGTGAGTTGGTCTCCCTGTCACAAAACACATCTGTAGTGATGGAGGAAAAAGAAGGACCAATACATAAGGAAAGATAGGACTTAAAAGAAAGGAAAAATAGACAAAAATACAAATACAAAGAAAGAAGAAGAAGAAAATGACCAGAGGAAAGAGACAGAAGAGAAAGAGAGAATGACAGGATATGATGGACAATTAAAGAGTAGAACAGATAGAAAGATAATAGAAATACCTATAGATGGGATTGAAATGAAAAGGAAACTCGGTGATGGAGAAAAGAGGAAAATTAAATGAGGGAGAAGTAAAAATTAGATTAAAAGTACAGAGTGGAGAGTAAGGCTGGATAATGAATGCACAGGCGTCTACATACAGTGTGATAATTTAGAATTTTTTAAGTTTAATCCAGCTTCTAGCTGAAGTTATACACTGCCAGTCAAAGGTTTGGACACACCTTCTACTGTAACTCCATGTTTTTTTCTGATTTTTATTTCTTTCTACATTGTAAATCAATGCTGAAGGCGTCCAAAAAACTGTACTTGTTTTATTTAAGTGCTCTGTGGTGCAATGGATAGCGCTTTGGACTTCTAGATACAGAGGTGGAGCTATTCAAAGGTTGTGGGTTCGAGTCCCACCAGAGTCACTTGCTTGATTGCTTCTTAAGCTGCATTTTAAATACATTGCTCAAGTCCAATAAAGTTGAATTTAATCTAATCTAATCTAAAGCCTTCATACATCAACAGCTCTAATCTGAGGTGCTGTTTGTTAATTGGTGATTTCTGAAGCTGGTGACTCTAAATGAACGTCTCCTCTGCAGTAGAGTAAGTAAGTTTTGGTCTTGCTTTCCTGGGAACGTCTTCATGAGAAACAATTTCATCATGGTGCTTGATGGGTTTTGTAAATAATTGCACTTGACATAATACTGTTCTTGCGAGAATTACTGTATGACAGAACAGCTGACCTTTGTGCCTTAAAATAAATTTACATTTACATTTATATTTAGGCACTTGGCCGACACTGATACAGAATGACTTACAAAGGTGCTTCGAAGTTTCCATCACTGGATAGATCTTTACACTGGTTACTCGGTTACTAACTAACTACAGGCAGGCAAACATTGTTGGGAAAGATTTTTTTTATTATTTACTTTTATTTGGAAGGGGGTTTAAATATTAACCCAAAGATCTGAGAAACAGATTGGGGAACTTCATTCCACAACCTAGGAGCCAAAACAGAAAACAGTCTAGACACATGTCTTCCTCCATCCCTGAGAGACGATGGGACCAGTTGAGCAGTGCTGGAGGGTCAGAGGGAACGAATTGCAATGCCTTGTGTGTAGAGCAAAATAACAACTGACTGTTGTTGTTGTTGTTGTTGTTACTTAATTACCCAATGCTATATGTGTTACTTCATAGTTTGGAACTTTTCAGTATTGTTCTAGAGTGTATAAAATGAATCATAGGAAAAAAATATTAAATTAGAAGGTGTGTGAAATCCTTAAAACAACAAATAAATAATTTAAAAGTGAGGAGTGACCCATCTTGAGACACTGCCATACAGATGGCAAAAAACAGATGGGGAGAGTGTTATACAAGTCACTATTTTCTAAAAAAAAAAAAAATTTTTAAAGAAAAGAAAGAAAAAAAATAATTAAATTTACAATGGGGAATTTTACAGAATGCAATTTTGTTTTACAGCAAATTATATATATATATATATTTTTTTTTTTTTTTTTGCAGTAAATATTTTAATGTTTTTAATAAAGGGATTGAAAATTCTAATGAAGGTCTATGTTACAGTGACATCTAGTGGTCAAACTATGTCATGCTTTAAACTGTCTTAACAACTTCTAAAAACATCTCAGTGCCCTAAAAGTAAATCTAGTAAATCTCCTTCACTGGTCATAGTAAAGTGTCTTTTTTGGTTAGGAAAGATAAATTATATCAGCACAGTAAAGTCATCTTTATTATATGGCTGATCATAAAGTCATAAAGTGATTATAAATTCTCTCCCTGATTCTAAAGGAAGAAACTTTTACACCAAACCTGTGACAGCTACAAACACACGGCTTAATGTGAAAGTATATATTAAAATCATATTTTTTTTATCTGGCATGGACTTTGAGACTGTACATAATCATGAAAGGATTTATTGAGTGTTCTCCGACGACTTGACATATTTAATTAATTCAATTAAGCATAATTGAATAAGAGTAAAAAAAAAAACTAAATAAAAAGTAAATAAACGTTTATAAACGTTTATAAAAGAGCAGTATCAGTTCATGATCAGCGCGTCATAGACGAGGGTCGGCGTCACGTGGACGCGCGTTCTGTTTTTGTGACGTCATTCGGGATGTGATTGTTAAAGGTGCAGAGCAGAAAGAGACCCAGAGCTGGTGGTGATGCAGGTTCAGTGCTATAATGATGATTTGTTTCATTAGATTAGTTTTAAAGGCGGTGGAGATGATACTGCGCCCCCTGCAGTACGCGGCCGGAGCTGCAGTCAGCGCGGGAGAGGGAACACCGGCGCGCGAGGACACAGACACCACTCAAGGTCTCTCTCTCGCGCGCTCTCTCTCTCTCTCTCTCTCTCTCTCCCTCTCTCTCTCTCTCTCTCTCTCATTCTACATAAAATAGTGGAAAGTGGATACATAATTTAAATGATTTTGGCATCAGCAGAACTAACATAGCACACATTACTTGTACATAATCAGATAATATAGAAAAATACATGTTCTAACTTTACTTTTCAGTACATTTTTATAATTGTAGCATTAAAGAAAAAATTCTAAGAAATGTCTTTGATCTTACTTTGATCATACATCAAAGTGGTACTGTATACCTTTCATCCAAAGATATATTATTCATCAAATTAATTTTATTCACAATAACATCAATATCTTATAAAATACACTAAACTCATGAAAGAATAACTGATTGATTGATAATATGAAATAAATATCAGTCACCCCAAACTGTCAGTGGTATTACTGTTATACAAAAAGAGTTTTATTTATTTTGAAATAAATTTGATCATTTGTGATTGTTCCTGCATCAGAGGTCACTAGATGAAGAAGTGAAAAAGCTACGTATGTCAGATGTCTTTCATTTGTTTAGAAATGTCATCATTTAATTTTTAATTTTATGCAAACCTTCAAGTCTGTCATTGGTGTTACTCATTTTATAATTATAACTGTCAGAAATTGGACATAAAAACTGATTACATCTAATAATTAATTGATTTTGACATAATTGAAAACCATTTGGTCTCACACAAAAGGCATTTTGTAAATAATTAATATTTTTCTCTAAATGGTCATGTTTTTCTTTAATGTCTTTGATTCATGTTTGTAATTAATATTTTTCCCTAAATTGTCATTGGCGTTACTGTAATTACCAGAAAGAGAAGTAACACCAGTTGTTAAATTTAATCATTTAAATTTATGATTCATTTAAAAGAAATTTAGTTCAAAAGTTATTTATTACTATAGAAGACATTCTATGTGTTAAAGAAGAAACACATTTCAGAAGAATTTTATTCTAGTGTATATTTGTTCCATGGAGGTTCATGTGATTATTTTCTGTATTTATTGATGTTGTACTCAGACTCGGAGCAGAAAACGTCCACAGATGTTTCCTCACTGGATCCGAGCTCTGAGAGCACCGCCCTCGAGGTAATCCCCAAACCACTATCACTCGTACATACTGTATAGCATGCAAAATGTATACATTAGTGCATCATTATATAGAAATAAGAGATGAATGTCAAAGAGATTATAAAAACATTATAGCCACTTTGGATCTAAAGGCTAATGAAACTCAATATCATCCAGGTTTTTTTCCTGGTATAATTTCTATGTACAGTAAATGTACATTTAAATAGTTATTGGCAGTAAATCAATGCTAACAGCTCTCCTGTGTAGATTTTAATCCTACTCATACACCCATGGGTCACTTCTGATTGATCATCAGAAGTGAATCTTCGTCCTCTTAGGGCTGCTTTTAGGGGACCAAACAGGTGAAAGTCCAAAGGAGCGAGATCAGGACTATAGTAAGGATGCTTTAACACCACAAATTGTCAACAGTGTGGGCAGAAGTGTGCGGATGTGCATCGTCATGCGAGATCACAACGTCCTTGGATATCAGACTTCTGTATTTAATCTGAAGTTTAGGCTTCAGCTCTTCAATACGCGTCTCACTATAACGAGCACCTTTTTCCTGATGATGTTCCAATACTTCTGGCCTTTGAGATGAGAATCCCAGAAAATTGTAAGCGTTGATGAATTTTCCACCTTTTCTCGGTCAGAAATGATTGAGGATGTTTCCGTTCCGCACTCTGCCGTTCACTCTCAAGACTCGTAGTGATGAATCTGTGTCTCGTCACCAGTAATGATTCTCTATAAGAAACTTTCCACATTTTGTTTACAGATATCCAAACGCTTAGGTTCATGCTTTTTCTGTGAGTTGTTCCAGCAAACCCTCAGACCACAAAACAATAATGAATCACTGCATGCTGCTCTTCTTTCATGCAAATCACAAGCATGATGTCCATTTTTCCTCGCATGGCATTGCAAATCAACAGTCACAGTAAAAGACATGTCTCTATCCCAGTTAAAGGTTAAAAACTGTAATGCTCTTGGCTTTGCACTCGTACATTTTGAATTTAAAGCCAACAAGCTTTTGTTTCTCCTTCTGGACTCTCAGGGTGAAGCTGAGAGGAGATTCGAGAAGGCGATGGAGATCATTTATGAGATGGAGAAGAAGAACGATAACCTGAAGCCCAACGTGATCACACTACAAGAGGAGCTCTCTCTGAGCTTCAGAATGTGTAAAGAGCTAATGAGGGTGAGTGAGGAAAAAAATCCTCTTTAAAATCCTATGATCTTAGTGCGGAATGATGAGCTACTGGCTGGTTTTAACTGAAGGAACTGAAGGTCCGGTGTAGACATGAACATTAATGAGTTAAGTTTAAAGCCCTATGGTGTCCATGGCTGTGCTTTAGGAGAAGGAGCGAGAGCAGGAGGCTCAGCGTGTCCTGGAGTCCCAGTGCAAGGAGATGAAAGAAACTTTAAAACGGCGTGATGAGTTCCTAAAGGTTAGTTGTTGTTGTTTTTTTTCAGTCAATCCAGATCCTTTGAGTATTTTAATGTGGAAACATGGATGTTTAGAAGATGAGCTGTGTGTGAGAACTCCTCGTGTTCGAAGAGTCCTGGGGAGTTTGGGTTTTCCCTGCACACTGGAAATGATGCATCTCAAAGCACATTATATAACATTTTCCCACTTGATGCAGCTCATGACGAATTAGTTCATTATCTGAGAACTGAAAAGAAAACTTCGACTCAACAACTTTGACTCACCTAGTAGATTTGGTTTCGGACACGGTTACAGAGATGAAGGTGATGTGTGTGATGCCAAATCTACCAGATCTCATTTTGTAGCCATGACCGCTGTTGGTGATTCTTGTTCGGTCATGTTTTGGGGAACAAATATGGGTGTAGAAGTACAGTAAATAAAACCAAAAATCACTGGTTGTTGCAATGACACCAATTCCAGATGAAGCTGAGTGAAGCTGGGAGGAAGTATGACAAAGCCATGGTGTTCCTTGCTAAGATGGAGACGGAGAGATGTGCCATGATGTACCACGTAAACTATCTGCGAGGCACGGTGAAGGAGCTGGAGGAAATGCTCTCTGACTCAGAGTCGAAGCGTGATGCTCTGAAGCAGGTAAGAACTTGCATTACGCAGTTCTTTTAGAACTCATAATATGAGGACGGGTGATGTTCACGTAGAAGAACGAGTTACATCACAGAAGATAAAGTATGTACATGAGCCAACATTACAAAAATGATAGTTTTAGTAAAAGATTCTAGATGTTGTGTTGAATATAAGTGGCTTTCTGTAGTTGTGGACGGACTCAAGGTTAAATCTTTTCTGCTCCGTGGCTTTGTATTAGGAGAAAGAACAAGAGCACCAGACTCACAGTATGTTAAAGGTAGGCGTGTCTTTAGTCGTGTTCATTCTTGTAATGTTTTTACAGACCTTTCATATGCGAACTATTCTACTCTTTTCTCATGAGTGATTCTTCGGTTGTTGAACTTCCAGGTGTCTCTGGCTGAACTTACGATGGAAAACCAAGCACTGCAGGCCACCAATGCTGAGCTGAGGACTGAGCAGACTGACCAGAGAGCTGAAGTGAACAGACTGCACGTCTTAATGCAGGATCTGGAGACAGAGCTCACTGAGACCATGAGGAAGTGTAATAAGATGAGCTTGGTAAATATATAAATCCTTATATTTAGTAGTTCCTTCAGAAATAATTGTTCTTGGTGTTGGAGTTCCAGCACAGGCTTCATCAGAATATAAATAAATGCATTTCTGGTATAAGATGTTAGATGTCGGTAGATGCACAGGTACGTTAATCATTTAGAGGCGTTTGACCCTGTTTTTCCTCCATGGCTGTTTCAGGAGTGTGAGCAAAAAGATCAGGAGTTGAAATCCATGGAGATCAGATGGGATATGATGCTAAAGGTAAGCTTTATCCTTTATAAATCCAATAAGCCAAAATTACTACTTAATAATGTGAAACCTCTTGTAATGAAGCATTGCTTACAGTATGTAAAATGCACTGTATTTTTAAGACGCTTGAAGTTAAGAACACTAAATTCTGACTCTCTTCTTCTCTACGGCTTTGTTTTAGGAGAAAGAACAAGAGCGGGAGGCTCACAGTTCCCTGAAGATGGAGCATGGAGCGGTGACGGAAAGGCTAGCACAGTGCATCGAGTTACTGAAAGTAAGTTTTTCGTCTCACTGCTGTAGGATACCATGTGCTAGGTGCGTGTCAAAAAAGTAAATACAGTAAGTCCCCAACATACGAACCAGTTCTGTTCCAAGGGCTCGTTCGTAAGTCTAATTTGCTCGTAAGTCCAAAAAACAATAGTAAACAAAAGTAATTGGCTATACACAGTATATTACAGTACAATGTTCTTTAGAATCGTGCTGAAGGTTGAACGATTCATGTTATAAGAATAAGCGATGTCTGCCATCTTTTCACCTTGCTCTATTCTCTCAATTATTTTCACTTTTGTCTCTTATCATTATCTCTTGGCGCTTCTTAGCAGTTCCAGCTTCATCGCCGCTGCTTTTACACTCACTTACGGACATCCCGGGATGCTCACTGCACACACAATGTACGATGTACACCGGACATGTGATCTAACTTCCTTGACTGGATAGGCGCAAACGCATGTTCATATCTTCGAATGTTCATATGTAGGGGACTTACTGTACAGAACCTTACATAGACCTTCATACATCCATCCTAAGCAACAAATATTCATATTATAATGTTTAAAAAATATGTTTTGTCTTTTTTTTTTTACAGGTCCATGGTATAGATCCTGAATATGAGGAGTATAGATCCCTATGAGCCCCAGATAATTGCATGGAACACATTTAACACGTGGATGTTCTCCGATGTGTTATGTGTGTGCACATGGCTGTGACTCCGGCTATGGGGCAATAAAGTGGGCGACTCGCGAGAGTCTGGTGCCCCTAAGTGCTGGGTATTCGTTGGGGTCCAGGACATGGTACAGGACATGATTAAGTCCTCTGCTGAGGAGGAGAGGACAATGTTTAATTGGGAAAGACACTCATTTAGGCTAAGCTTCTTTTCATTAAAATGGAAAATGAAAAAATACAAATGATATTGTAAATATTGTGTTCATTCAGCTACAAAGTGTTTTAGTTTTATTCTCATAAGTGATGTGTCGTATCCTCACATGTCTCACTCTGGGTGTAGAAATAAATAATATAAATAATGGCAAAGCTTTGGCTGTTGGGTTTCCTGGCATCTCTGGAAAAACTTTGTTTTGTTTGAACCAATAAACCAAAATGTATTCTAATTTCTATTTAATATTGTGCAAGTCAAACGCCACTTTAGGACTAAATTCTGAGTCTCTTCTACTCAATGACTGTGTTTTAGGAGAACGAACACTGGCAGCAGGATTACCGTTCTGTCCTGTTTTCTGTCCTGACACCTAGGTGGGGGAATGACCTTCCTCTTTATGTCCGTCCAGCTGAGTCACTGGCAATCTTTAAACGTCTAAAGATATATCTGTTTCTTAGGTATTTGGTTTGACTAAAAAAATAAATAACTTCCCTACAGTGTCTGACTGATCGTATTTTAGTTGGTAATCTAGTGAACCAATGTAAGGCTATATTTATTGATGGAAACCTCAAAACACTAATGTAAGTCTCTCTGGATGAAGGCGTCTGCCGAATGTTGTAAATGTACATGTAAATATTTGCATTATAATTTTATGCATTATATATATTTTTTCATTTTGGAACTGAGGGATATTTGGTTCTGTTAACAAGGAGCATGATTAACAAACACCTCTATACTCGCTTTTGTGTGTGGACATATACCAAGACTTTAAAAATATTATTAATAATCTCTAACTGGGGAGTGGTGACTTAGACGGACAAGGCTCTAGGTTGCTCTGTCTGGGATGTGAGGATTGGGGTTCGAGCCCCGGGGTTGGAGGGTTGCCACACACCATACTACCCAGCCACTGCATTCAGTGCCGGTCCTAAGCCCAGATAAAATGGGAAGGTTGTGGCAGGAAAGGCATCCGGCGTAAAAAATGTGCCAAGTTGTGTACTGATCAGATGGACTGCTGATGGGAAGTAATCTCTAAATGTGGGGATAAACTGGGTGACTTGTCCTTCTGAGTGTCTGGTGCTGGAGTCACAAGGTACGGTAGATCAGGGGAGCTCGGGTGGATGTTGGGGCCAGTAGGAGTTTTGTTTTAGCAGTCTTTAGCTCTGGGGTATCCTGTGGGCCTTTCACACAGTGTCTCTGGTACATTAATAGTACTCCTCTAAAAAAAATTATATTGAAGGTAGTCGGACGACATTGTGTTTACATTCTCTGCTATATTCCTTAATAATAAACAATATCTTGGGTATTATTGCAGTACAGTAATGAATTGTTGAAAATGTCTACAGAATTAACAAGCAGTTCAATCATTCTTTTTTTTTTATGTGTGTGAAGATGCTTGTGCTTAGATCTGTGGTCATTTAAAACCAAAAATCAGTTTTAAGGAAATCTCTCTCTAATGAACTCTATGTTACAGTGACATCTAGTGGTCAAAAGCTGTCATGTGTCATGTGCCATGTAACAATGACTAGAAACTCTGAACTTGTGCTGATGTTAAAATGCAGCTTTAAGACTCTGAAGAAGTAAAAATTCCTCTAATTAATCTGATTACATTCAGAAAATGGAGTAAGTTGACTATTTATACTTAAAATAGTAATACGTTAAAGAGAGCAGTACTCGTTCATCATTACATCATGGTCTCTCGTGCGTCATAGACGAGCGTCAGCGTCACGTGAACGCGCGGTCTGTTCTTGTGACGTCATTCAGTAGTAAGTGACTGATAACGGCGCTGACCAGCAGGTGGCGGTAGAGTAACATAGTTGATGCCAAACGCGGTTATACACCCAGAGGAGAGAAGACCAGGCCGGTCCGGGAGTTTTTACTGCAGGAGAACTGATCGTTTCACGGGCGGTTTAACAGCCTGTCAGTGGTGCTGTACAGATGACTTGCTGTTTATGTAGGTTATATTTTCAAGTGATGGATCGCCCCCTGCTGTCCGCTGGTGGAGCTGCAGTCGCTACGGCAGCACTTTATTATTTTAATAAGAAACGCAAAGATGGAAAAAGTAAGTCTGTCATCATCTGTCTGTCTGTCTGTCTGTCTCTGTTCAGTTCACAATGGATTTATAGGCATGAATATTAAAAATATATATATATATTGTTCACAAAACAATTAGTGAAGATTAATTACATTATAAAGTACATCCACGTGTATTTATAAAAATACTGAATAAACATTATAAACATATTAAATATGAAAGAAAAACAGTAGGTAAACAATAACAAAAAATATATCTCTCTCTCTTGCTTTCCTGGGATGGTCTTCATGAAATCAAATTGTATTTTTTTCTTTAAAAAAAAAAAAAAAAAAAAGGGAGCTCATGATTAATGTTTAATATTGAAAATAAGAGCATTTTCACACACAACGTGAAGAGAAATTAAAGGATTGGCACTAAACCGCTGTATAGCCTTAAGAAAACCACTTATCAGTAAGACTAATTTTAAAAAATTTCCATCATGGAAATCCATCATGTCTACTGTACATCTGATCTGGGGTCAGGCTTCTGTTGGTCAGGTCTCGACTGTTATTTGCCCAAAAAATAAAGTCAGCTGAGGACCTGAATGTACTGAACGACCAGGTTTTTCCATCAATGGGTTGTTTTTCTTCCCTAATGGCACAGCTACGTGTATAATCCAAAAAGATGATGTCAGGATTTATCAGGTTCAAATTGTAAAAGAGCGGTTTAGGGAGCATAAGACGCCATTTGCACACATGAATTGGCCACCACAGAGTCCAGATCTTGACCCCCTTTGATAATCTTTGGGAGTTGCTGAAGAAGACTTTACGCAGCGGTCAGACTCTCACATCATCAATACAAGATCTTGGGGAGGAATGAATGTGACTCTGGACGGAAATAAATGCTGTGACATTTCCTGAACAATGGCACAGCTAATGTGTTGAAGGGTTCTTATCCCGATTCCAGTATTTTAATCTCCTTAGATGGCCACGTCTTATTCGGCCAGGCAGTGTGTGTAAATATCATATATACGTTCCATGCAGGTTCATGTGATTATCTTCTGTATTTGTTGTTGTTGTTGTATTCAGACTCGGAGCAGAAAGTGTCCACGGATGTTTCCTCATTGGATCTGAGCTCGGTGTCGGATGTGGATGGAGTCAGAGTCACACACACTGACAGCACCGCCCCTGAGGTAATCCCCAAACCGCCAATCAATATCACTCGGAGCAGCCAGTTTTTTTCTAGATATAATATCTATTTAAATGTACACTTGGCAGTAAATGAATACAAGCAGCTGTGATAATGATAATGATAATGATGAACAAAGCTTCACGGTTTTTGGTTCACAAATCAGGGTCTGTATCTGTTTCAGTGTCTCTGGTTATAGGTTAAAGGTAACAATATTGTGTGTTTGATATTTTTATTATAATACAGTACCAGTAATTCCGTGCATGTTTACAATTTTAATCAATATAAAACTCATATCCAGGAAGTGTGATAAGTCAAAGAGCTAGAAATAATAAGCACAAGATCAAACACTCAAATGAGTCTCGGAGCACAGGACAGTCTCCAAGTCCCATGAAAGCAGCGCAGTGATAGATTATTAAGGGTAATGCTCACAGTTAGAATACAGAGGATAATTTAATCGGAGAGCTACTTAATAATGTGCAAGTCTAAAGTTTTGTTTTGTTTTTTTAACTTGAGAGATCATTTGGAAAGAAAGGCCTCTGCTGTTCTACTCTACTGTTGTAGATAAGCACTGCTTCTGTAATATTTACTGGACATTTAAGATAGACTGAAGTTAGGAAGACTACTTAGACTAAATTCTGAGTCTCTTCTTCTCCATGGATGTGTTTTATTAGAAAGAATAAGAGCAGCAGGCACACGGTTCCCTCAAGATGGAGCACAAAATTGTGGAGAAACGGCTCACACAGTGCATCGAGGTACGGTTTTATCTCACTGCTGTAAAACATGGGTCAGAAAAGTAAACACAGGAGGTCAAACAAATATGGTTTGACTCATATCCATATCGAGAAACAAATATTCACATAATAATTTTATGGATTTTTTATTCTCACAGGCCAATTGGATAGATCTTGGAACAGAGGAATATTCAGCGCTGTGACACCCGGATAATTACCATGAGCAGGTTTAACACCTGGATATTCTCTTATATGTGTGTGTGCATATATTGTACAGTGTGCCAAGACTTCCAAATAAACTGTCTGTGTGGTGACAGAACGCCTGACTCCCTACCTGTGGTTATTTGTTCTTCTTTCCAGGGTCACAGAATAATCCAGGGATATTTTGGTGTGTTTTAAGCACTGACATCATTACTGGTCTTATACCTAGTGACCTGCCGAACTGCCCTGTCACACACATGTGGGTTGGTGTTAGTGCTGCTCAATCTTCCTCTTCTAAGCCCCTGTACCCTTCAATCTTCAGGTTAAAGGTCTCTGTCACCAGAAATAGAGATGGTGTTGAGGAGAGGTTTGAACTCCTTTATTATCCAGGGTTTCTGGTATTTTCTACATAAACATGCACACACTGTGGAAAAAAAAAAAAAAAAAACAGGCCGCCTCAACGTAAAAATGTTTAGTAACAAGTTGCACAGATTTTTATATCCTACAAGTGGAATATTAAAAAATAAACTATTCACACACTGGCATCCCGTGTGGTAGGAGGAAATTATTTGCTAAGTTTGCTTCGGAATAGTAATTATGGTGGATATGTGCTGCTCAGTAAAATGTAGCTCTTTGTTTCATTTATTTTCTTTTATTATACATTTTTGTATTGTTTAAAATCTGCACTTTGTTTTTAAGTGAGAAAACTAATGCTATAAGGAACAGGTTACATTTAATTAATACATTTAATTGTTCATTTCAGTTGCGAAGCTATTGACTTAAGCTCTGACAACATTATTATTATTTTTTTTTAGAGGTTCGACGTCTTAATTGTAACAAAATTTCAATTTTGATTACCGAATATTACAGAATCACAATATTACCATCAGCATGCCAACAGTATTATTACCTATTGTTACAGCATCATGAGACCATTCATGTCGCTTCTCAGCCGAGGGAGTCCGCTCACTCACAATTTTGCCTAAGAACACAACAAGAATGGTACAAAAACATCCTCTAAGAGGAATTTCTCCCAACCATCCAAGAAACAGTTTGATGTTCCTCGAAACAGTTCCTCGCCATAAAGTGATCACTGAGATAAGTGGCTCTGGGACCAAAATATTGAAAGTTTGGGTTCATGGACCAGAAAGTCCCCAGACCTTAATCCCATTGAGAACGTGTGGTTAATCCTCAACAGGCGGGTGAACAAAAAACAAACAAACAACAACAAAAACTAATTTTGTTAAACACCAAGCATTGTCAGGTTATACAAGAATGGGCTTCCATCAGTCAGGATGTTGATTGACAGCTTGCCAGGGTGAATTGCAGAAGTTTTGAAAAAGAAGGGTCAACACAGCAAATATTGACTTTGCATAATCTTGATGTAATTGTCAATAAAAGCCTTGGACACTTGTGAAATGCTTGTAGTAACTATACTTCAGTATACCAGAGTAACATCTGACACAAAGATCTAAAAACACTGAGACAACATTTTAAATTATTTTTTTATTTCTAACAAGCTTTCTTTATAGTCCTTGCTTCGTGCGCTGGGACACAGTCATGGTGAAATAGAAGAGGGCCTTTCTCAAACTGTTGCAACAAAGTTAATAAAAAGCATAGCATTGTCCAAGATGTCTTCAATTCAAATTCAAATTAAATTTGTCACATACACAGTCATACAAAGTACGATATGCAGTGGAATGTTTATATGACCGCCCGTGACCTTAAAAAATAAAGAAATAAATATGAATAAAAAGAAATGCAATAGAAATTAAATTTAACTAGGATAAAAATAAAAATATTCTGCACAAATAAGGACATTATGTACAATATAGCAAAATATAAAAAAATATAGGAAAAAATAGAAATTTTGTGTAAAATATAGAAATTTTAGTGTGTTTAAAAAAAGGAAGTATAAATGACTGGGGTTGTGCAAATATGTATAAAAAAGTGTCTTGTGCAATGATCCAGAATGAAAATATAAATATGTAAGTGAGCATGAAGGTGTCCAAAAGTGATAAATGCTGAAACATTCAGATTGTCTTTCATTGGGGAAAAGGGGCCTAATTGAAACACCTGAATTCAATAATTAACAGGTTTGGCCAAAAACTTTTATCCCTAGAGAATAGCTCTATGTTATAGTGACATCTAGTGGTCAAACAACGTCATGTTTTTAACTGTTTTTTTTTTTTTAACATCTTGAACAAATCTCAAGTGAACGAGCTGTGTGTGTTTTGGTTTCAAATAGAGAATTGAACTAAAATGATAAAAAGTATTTAAATTATAAATTTATAATTCTCTCCCTCATTTTAAACGGATATTACACAAACCCTGTGATACAGTAGCTAAACACATGATTTAATGCAAAAGTGTACATTAAAATCATATTATATATAATCAGGACGGATTTATTAATCTTAATTCAATTAAGGTTAAATTTAGTTCATAAACCGGACAGTAATTAAATAAACCCAGTGAATAAACGTGTTAAAGGAGCAGCATTAGTTCATCATCATGGTCTCTGGTGCGTCATGGAAGAGGGTCGGAGTCACGTGAGCGCGCGTTCTTTTTATGACGTCATTCATCCAAAGTGACCGTTAAAGCCGCGGAGCAGAAAAATCACCACTAAAACAAACAACTGGTTATTATTAATCCACCGCTGGGTTGGTCGGGTTTCGGCGCTGCAGTGATGAACTTGTTGCTGAAGTTAATTATTGACGGGTTGGAGTTTATGCCGCGCCCCCTGCTGTACGCGGCCGGAGCTGCAGTCACCGCGGCGGGACTTTATTATATACGGAGGAGCCGCGGAGACGGAGAGAGAAGACCTGAGCACACAGTCACCACTGAAGGTCTCTCTCTCTCTCTCTCTCTCTGTTATAAGCATATATCATCTAAATATACCGTAAATAATATACACACAGAAAAAGGAAAAAGAAAAACACTTGTAATAAGAAAAGAAAAACTTGTATCAGTACTTTAATACTAAATGTATTGCTATATGTTATATATTGATACAGTATATATGATAATATTATTAATGTAATATTAATCTAATATACATCATATTGATGTTCACAGATGTCTCCTCACTGGATCCGAGCTCGGTGTCGGATGTGTGTAGAGTTACTGCACACACTGACAGCACGGCCCCTGAGGTAATCCCCAAACCACAATCACACACTTATACATACATACAGAGATCACAAAAAATGTCAACAATTAAACAGAAAAAAGCGTCAAAAAAAAAAAAAGGTGTTGACATGATCTAAAATTGCCGAATAGAAATAATCATATTTAAATTATACATACAACTTATCCGGCCCACACAGACAGGAACAAGGTTTAAACCTCCTGGCCCTCAAGGTGCGCGGCAACACTACTATAACCACTAAGCCACCATACCAACCCCACAGCATCTGCTATTTCCAGGTGGCCTCTATATATATATAACATTTACCTGTTCAGACTACAGGCTTTAATAGTTCATAGGGAGTAAATGAGAAAATTTTACGCATGAAGTTTCCTCAGAATTTGATGATGAACACATTGTTCCTCTATCATACACTGTATTACAGACGATAAGTAGATTTAAACATAAGTACTGAAGTTTAAACCGCTTGTGTTCTATGTTTGTGTTACAGCTGTGTGATTCAGAGGATGTCATGACCCGGGAGGTACGTTTTCTTTTATGTTGCTGGTGGTGTGTGTGTGTGTGTGTGTGTGTGTGTGTGTGTGTGTGTGTGTGTGTCCTTATATTCTTTGTATGACAAGTGATGTGTCTAGTGTTTAAAAGTGTCTGTGTGTACAAAAATACATAAAGGTGTCTCACGATAAATCTGAGAATGAAGATTGGGATCCGGTGGAGTCCATCGTTCAGATGTTGAGTGAGATGTTTGAGTCCGAGGAGAACACACTGCGAGGCTCCGTGGAGGAGCAAGTGGAAGAGCTTTCTGAATTACACACCGAGTCTGATGAAATGAGGGTGAGTCTTGTGATTTATTTATTTATTTGTTTATTTAATTAGGGAACGCACACTAAGCATTGCTGCTCACAGGCAACCGATGACGCGTACATGAGGCATATAGCACAAGGCTAATTTTCAGCCCCCGTCAGTAGCGGCCGGTCACTAAGGGGCGCTGGGGCGCCGCCCCCTTAAAGTTAGACAGAGAAGAATGCTACTTTATCATGTAATTATTTAACATAAAAATTATAAATTTTAATAATAAAATAAAGTAATTTAGTCACAATATTCCACTGTATTTCTTAATATAATTTATTTACAATAAAAAGAATCTAAACTGTAATACGTTCGTGTACACGGGGCGCCGGACAAACGAGTGTCTATGTAGGCACGTAAATTTTTGAAAAGCATGTGACTTGACGCTGAGCTCTGATTGGATTTTTTTCAAATCATCCTTGGGGCGCAGCACTGTGCTGTGCTGTGTTTTTAAATATTTGGGCTCATGTGATTGGACCATTCTTAACGAGTCTTAATGTATTAACGCTCAGCAGATTGTTAGTTAAAGTGCCCCTATTATGCCATTTTAAAGGCTGCAAATATTGCTTAATGTGTCTCTTAAAACAGGTTTACATGTATACAAGGTCAAAAAACACTTTAGTTTTCTCCAAAAATAGATTTAATTTTACCCC
>JAQQZT010000012.1:2652972-2667460 GCA_030068275.1 Clarias platycephalus | reverse complement strand
AATTTTGTTTTTAATGACCCGCCCCAACCCGCCCCGCAAATAAAGTGACAATTTCTTTACCCGCCCCAACCCGACCCACGGGGTCCGCGGGTTACCAGACGACCCGCGCATCACTATCAACTACTATAGTAAAAACTACAATTTAATATAGTGTGTAGTCAATTACTACAGTAAATATTACAATTTGCTATGCCATGCCAGGTCAATTAATTTAGAAAATAGTACAGTTTACTACAGAGTGTATTTAATTACTTTAGTAAATACTACAGTTTTCTACACAGTGTAGTAAATATTTACTAGGGTTAGTAGTAAATACTAAAGTTACACTAAAAAAATACTAAAAACATACTAAAATACACTAAAATACACTAGTAAATACTAAAATACACTAGTAAATACTAAAATACACTAGTAAATACTAAAGTTTACTACTGTGCATATTGTTACTATAGTAAATACTACAATTTACTACGGCATATAGTCAATTTCTATAGTAAACACTACAGTAGAGACTTTCAGTACCCAAACGGTACGCTTTCTTCGATGTTGTTGTGAAGTTTGATTGTTTAGTGTGTGTGTGTGTGTGTGTGTCCTTATAGTTTTTGTGTGAACCTTTTTTCCACAAAACATTTTAATTTCATCTGAGAAGTGATGTGACAAGTACTCAAGAGTCTGTATGTGCACAAAAATATTTAAAGGCATCTGAGGCTGAATCTGAGAAGGAAGATTGGGATACGATGGAGTCCATTGTTCAGCTGGAGAGTGAGATGGTTGAGCCGCTGTGCCAGGAGAACACACTGCGAGGCTCAGTGAAGCAGGAGGAGGAGGAAGAGCTCTCTGAGACACACACCGAGTCTGATGACATGTGGGTGAGTCTGATCATCATTACATTAAGCAGTTGCATTGGGGTGCTAGTGTAGAACCAGGACGCACTGTAACTGCAGGATTACATGAGGTCGTGAGTTTTGTCCTGTCATTATAGCATCATTACACTCAGACGCGGGATCTAAAAAAAAACAGGTATTTGGTGCAAAATCGATGAATACAGTAGATAACATCCGACACTCTAAAGTCTAACACAATTACAATAACGCCACATACTCAGCTGCTGTAGCAAATACTACAGTTAATATGACAGTGTGTAGTCAATTACTTTAGTAAATGCTACAGTGTATTATGGTTTGCAATCAATTGCTATAAGAAATACTATTTTCAGAGGCTTTCAGTCCCTAGAAGGAAAGTTTTCTTTGATGTTGTTGTGGAGTGTGTGTTTTGTGGAGTGTGTGTCCTTATATTTTTGTGTGGAGCTTTTTTTCCACAAAACATTTCAGTTTTGTATGTGTACAAAAATACTTGAAGGTGTCTCAGACTGAATCTGAGAAGGATGATTGGGATATGATGGAGTCCACTGTTCAGCTGGAGAGTGAGATGTTTGAGCCGCCGTCCCAGGAGAACACACTGCAGGGCTCAGTGAAGCAGGAGGAGGAAGAGCTCTCTGAGACACACACCGAGTCTGATGACATGTGGGTGAGTCTGATCATTGTATTAAGGGGTTACTTTCAAGGTGCTAGAGTAGAAACAGGACACACTGCAACTGCGTGATTGCATGAGTATTTAATAGTATTTTTCTATGGGGAGTTCCTTACTGATTAAAACAGACCGTGTGCGACACACACACATTTCCATGGAGGAGTATTAGCTGATGATCTAAACAAATCTTGTTTTTCTTAGGGAAGTTAACCATTTCCTTGGTGTAACTTTAAATGCTGGTTTTATGCTGAAGTCCCCCATCTTTTTTTGCAGATCTTCCCTCACTTTTATAGTAAATTGTAAGAACAAGAAACTGAGATCTTGCACTAGTGATTGTGCAAAACTCACAATCTTTTTTTTTTTTATTAAAAACTTAAATTAAATCTGCATTTAATTAAAAATATCACCCAAGAGGGAGTGCCGTTATGCTGATTATTGGCACAGCTGCAAGGCTGCCAGAGAGCTGATAGCATCACAGCCGTGCTGCCAACCAGCACAACCACATGTGTGATATAGTTTTTATATAACAGTCCAACAAACACAATTTATTATCGATAGATTATGATTTGTTTGTCCATTTAACCAGTTATTTTGCTCTGCCAACACATATCCCTCCACGACTGGCGGCATTAACTAACCGCGACTGGTGAAGCTGGCGACCTGCAGTTAGCAAGCGAGGTGGTGGACAGTCCTGTAAATCTGTAAAGTTTCTCTTTATATTTCCATTTATTCTGCTTTAGAATATCAGCTCCATTAACTTCCAGGTTCTGGGGTTGAATCCCAAATAGCAGTACATGGAAAGCTAGTGCACTATGTAGGGTGTACAATCCTTTGTCCCACAAACCAAGTAGTGCCTTTGAGTATGGAATACAGAGGGATTTGGGATTCAGCCTTGTGTTAGACGCTAGTTAGCTTTCTAGCTTGGCTTAGGCTTAAATAAAACACCACAGATGCAATTTGGAATGACTTAGAAGAAGACAAAATGTTTAAAATGGAATTCATTATTCAATCTTTTTTCTTGTTGAAAGTGCTTCTGTGACTGGTTGTGAATGTGGGTTTTGGCAGGCAGCTGCTCTCTCTTCAGTACTGCAGACCATACAGTACATACCTACTCTCACCCACGCTGCGACCGACAGCTAGTGTAATTAACAATTGTTAGAAGACTTGGGATTCCGAGTGATAAACATCCCAATGTATCTATTACCACTTCTTGAATGCCTCTTGTCCAATCCGATTGCTCGGTCAAGAACTAATTGTCATATAGTTACTTTTTGATGTTGAATGTGTCTCCTGTAGAAATTCATTTGTTGTTCTTTTAGGACTCTTGGGTGAAGATAGGAGATTTGAGAAGACGATGGAGAACATTAATGAACTGGGGAAGATCTACTACCTGATGTCCAAAGTGATCACACTGCAAGAGGAGCTCTGTCTGAGCCAGGTAAATTGTAAAGAGCTACTGTAATGAGCGTTCTTGTTTAGTCATCTTCATGTGCCAGTACTGAAAAGTGTCTGTACAAAAATCATTTAAGGTGTCTCTGGCTGCAGCTGAACAGCACATGGCACAGGACATGCTCAAGGCCGCCAAGTACTCTGCTGAAGAGCAGGAGAAATGTTTTAATCGGGACAGACACTCATAGGGTAAGCTTCTTTTCATGAAAGCACAAATCTTATTATAAACATTGTGTGTTCTGTTAATTCGTGTAAATATTGTAAAATATTTTAGTCTGTTCTTGTGAGTGATGTGCGAGTCCTCCTTTGTGTGTCCAGAAGTAAATAAGATCAATAAGATTTGGTTGTTAAACTTCCAGGCTTTTTAGGCTAAACTTACAAAGGAAAAACCAAGGATTGCCACCAATGCTGACCTGGTGACTGAGCACGACTGACCTGAGAGCTGAAGTGCACAGACTGCAAGCCTTATTGCATGTTCAGGAGGAAGAGCTCACTGAGAACTCGGGAAAGCTAAATAAGATGACTTCGTGAGAATCTAAGGGCCGGAGCCACAAGATAAATCAGGGAAGAAGGGGCACTGGGAAATGAAAACCTTTTTAGTAGCTCTCTTTTGCCATAAGTGGTTATTGGCTTCCCTTTCTAAGGCTTGTTTGGCCTCAGGGTCACGGACTATTCCACGTACATTTTGGGTGCCTGAGTTACTGGTCTTTAATAATGAGTGAGATGCGAGACTGCCCTGCCACACATGTTGTAAGTTATTGTTAGTGGTCTTCAATCTTCCTCTTTTCCCCAAACTAGCAATCTCCGGATGACAGGGCGAGCATTTCACCACTGAGCCACCCGGGTACCCAATCCTCCTCTTCTATGCCACTTCACCCTTTCAAATGCACATTGTCAGGGCTCTTTCTAGCACTATATAGGGCTCTGTCACCTAAACTTCAGGGTGGTGGTGGCAGCTCCTCGCTTGACCAAGGAAAAGAGAGCTCAATGCGCATTCAGCACCTCAGCCAGCTCCCCTGCGCGCATGAGAAGGGTGCACCTTGAACACGCCGTGGCTAGCAGGAAATTATCACCTACCATCTGGGTGTCACCCACTCTCTATAAAAGGACCTCTGCAGACCAGTCCAGTGGGTAATGGGTGCAAGGTCCATAGATCTGCTTCTTTTTTTCAGTCTTGGAGTGTTTCAGAGACTCCCCGAAACAAAGCAAGCTACCAAGGAGAAGCTCTCGCTAAAGCTCAACTTGCCGCCTTGGAATCCTCTTCTTCAACCACGGCCAGCCTGACCCATCGATCGACCTCAACCACCCATTTCTGCCACCGTAGGCCCAGAGATTGCAGCCCTTGCACTAACTCACCTAATCTCACTAACTCGCTTTCCTCACCAACTGATACTCCACACTCCCTTTTCCCCACACCTTGTATAAATCAAGTGCACTAGACTCTTCATGCTGTTGTCTTTGTGTCTGGGTTCTGGCCTATTCCATCAGAATCCATTAGAAAATAATGAAATGGCCAGCCTAGACTGTACTGTTCTCTAATTTTGATCACTGTGTTTTCCACAAATTAAAGGTTTTGTTGAAGTACAGTACCTTGTTTATTTTGTAAATCATGCTAGAACAGTGGTGTAACCACAGTTTAAAAATCTAAACCCTGAAAATCAAGTATTCAATAAAATTGTTCTCTACTATCCAAAAGCTTTAAGCCAGCCTTCATTTCATTATAATTTCCTTCCAAAGAATCAGATTTTCTTGTGTTTCTTTCATTTAGTCTTGAGGGCTAGTTCTCTAGGATTCCTAAAGAACCTTTTTGGACTAATTTTAGGCTTGGTTTTGGCTATTCAGTCCAGACGCTATGCCTGAGCACTTTCAGAGAAATTATTTTATTTCCACTATTTAAGCATAAAAAAAACATCTACCTTAACTAACATAAGCAGTGCACCAGTGAGAAACAGATGTAGATGATACCAGATGATCAGGCCAATGATTTGTACTGTATATAGGCGATACTGAATTCTAAATGGTTGGAAGAGACTGCAACCTATATACATGCATGTGAATGTTATATATCGGTCAACTAACTCTCTCCTACTCTTCTCCTCTTTCTCTCTCCTACTCTCCCTGTCTCTCTATCGAGCTATACATGTCGCTCCTGAGCTGCCACTGATCCAGACCCCCACTGCCCTCTGGACCTGTCGGACTCGTCCTGGTATCCCGCTTCTGGTTGGAGATCTTCTCGCATGGATGCGATAGTTCAGGACTGGAGTTTCCTACAGTCTACCTGAGCCTCCAATAATGAACTCTATATTAACTTAAACACTTCCAGCCTCCTAACACACAGTATGAATGCAGATCAATCCCTGCTAACCGTTATCACTCAAATGAGGATGGGTTCCCTGTTGAGTCTGGTTCCTTTCAAGGTTTCTTCCTATTGCCATCTCAGGGAGTTTTTCCTTGCCACCATCGCCGTCGTCCTTGGCTTGCTCATCAGAGACAATCTTATCATTTTCATTCATATACATTCACATCTCATACAAACTTAAATAATTCTTTTGATTGTGTAAAGCTGCTTTATATCAATTGTTTAAAGTGCTATACAAGTAAAATTGAATTGAATTGAGTCAACTGTTGTGGCTTGAGATTGGTGAACAGCGGTCTAGACAGGTAAACTGAAGGTGAGTAGGCCAAAGCAATGTTTGGGTGAAGGCGTGGGTCACATCTCAGTGGGCTGTTCAGCTGCAGGGTCTGGTCTGAGGGATCCGAGTTAGCATACATAACCAGGAGCTGCACACAATAGGTACCCTCTACTCACCAGTTTATTTGCACTTTATAATGCGCTGATGGCGAGTGGTAATGAATGCCCTGCCTGCCGTAAAGAACTTTGAAGCCCCACCACCTGAATATGTGAGGTGAAGTTGGCCATGGTGCCAAACACATGATGTACTTTTGCTTTCCCAGTCGAGCGAGGATGTGTGGCTGTGCTTGCTGTAAGTTCTGAGATCAAGAATAGGGAATGGCATTCGAGAGAGGCCATCTGTGTTGCCGTGCTGTGCCTCAGAGTGGGTTGGAAATTACATATGATATCTTGAGCACACGAGTTTTCCCAGCTGTTTCCTGCCCTTTGCGTTCAGATTTCCTAGAAATGTGCACTTCCTTGGACATGCTCAAAGCTATATCATTTTTGGAGTTTTATTTTTGATACTTTGTCAAAAATATGCCAAATACCATTAGAACCATCTTTTTGGGGTTGACTCAAGCTGAATGAAGCCCATACGATGGCAGTCAGCTTCCTTCTTGCTAGGAAAATGATGTGGAAGGGGCCGTTCCCACCGGTGTGTGCTCACTGGATTAAAGAGATCTTGTGTTTAATTCATCTAGAAAAGATTCGCTATTCCATAAAGGGATCCACTCGGGAATTTTATGATGTCTGGCAACCATTTATGAGCTACTTTGAAAATATAGATGCACATAAATTGCATCTCTAGAAAAAGAAATAATAAAAAAAATGTTGTATTAATGATGTGGATCTTTCTAACTTCCTTTTTTTTTTACTATTCTTTTTTTTTTATGTGTAATTTATTTATTTATTGACTTTTTCTACTGACTGGCCGTTTTTCTTCTGGGGTGGGGAAAGGGGTAGAAGTTTTTTTTTTTATGAGAATGTAACTTGTTTAGATTTTCAATTAAAAAAAGACTTTGATTAAAAAAAATAAAAGTGCACTTCCTGAAGTATAGAATTAAATTTGATGTTAAATTTCCTTAAAGCCGACATCCGTAGACTTAAGACTTCAGTGAGACTCGAGGTTTAGTCCCTCATTCATGACTGTTTTTATTGAATCAGAACCAAAATATTTAGTCCGAAGCCATCAGGCATTAATGATGATGATGACGACGACAGAGCAGTTCGGCACATCACAGACAAGGATAAATTAAATATTCACAATGTGGTCCCTCTACTGTTAATGTAGCGCAACAATAACCGTTCATATCCTGTAGAATATCTTATTTACATTCTCCACAACACCGTGTGTGTGTGTGTGTTTAGAAGTTTGGTTTGTGTTTCTTCACTTCCACCATGAGGTGGTGCAGGTTGATGAGCTCCGAGCGCACGGCCAGGCTGCGGAACGTGGGCTGGGACAGGATCTTATGGAAGCTGTGGTAGTACTGGATGAGCTGCGTCAGCGCCCCCTGGTGGACAAACACACAAACGGGTATTTTGATCATTTGAATTAAACGTGCTGCAATCGGAGTGATATAAAGAAAGAGTATAAAAGAGGCGGAGTTCGGGTCAGTAGGGGGACGTGCCTGGATGATGCTGGTGCCGTTTTTAAAGTTGGTGAAGCAGCGCATGACGTCCTGGCTTAGAGCCTCCACTGACTGCTTCCACGTGCTGGAAAAACCACGCACCAGCTGTGTGATACGAGCTGACACACACACACACACACACACACATAGAACAGTTACGTAAATTTTAAATAATTAAATTAAATTAAATCAGTGCAAATAACATGAATAATTAATTATCAGGGCTCGAACCGGGAACCTCCTGATCAATTCATTCACAACTCTTCTACCTTCATCGTTCTTCAGCTTGTCCAGCTGCCCTTTCTCCATCAGCGCCTCGCTCTCCTTCACAAACGTGATCATCCCACCAAACGGCGGTGACAGGATCTCCTCAATGAACTCCTGACACACACACACACACACACACACACACACACATTTTATTTGGCTCGGCTGATGACAGTAATCAGGACTCTCTGTAGACAGTAATGTAAAAGTAATAACGCTGATGGTCCACCTGCGTCCTGGCCAGGAGGAGCTGCTGAAATCCCTCCACCTCTTTACTGTCGTCTGCCGCTCTCTCCTACAACACACACACACACTTTATTTTCTTCCAATTTATGATCAACAAACACTTAAAATTTCTTATAATAATATTGTCATACTGTGTGTGTGTGTGTGTGTGTGTGTGTGTGTGTGTGTGTGTGTGTGTGTGTGTACCATAAGAACCCCCAGCATCATGTCGTAGTTGTTGATGAGGAAGATGAGCTGATCTCGTCTGGACGGAAACTCAGCCGCCATCTTCAATACAAAGTTCTCCACCTCGATCTGAGCAACACACACACACACACAGACAGAATTTGGCTTGTACTTCAGCTCAATTTCAGTAATTAATTCAGTGGGTGTAAATACTTTTGCCACTGTGTGTACCTGTAGCTGTCCCAGCAGGGCGTTGGTTCTCTCATTAGGGAACGTCTGGTTTATGCTCACTATGGCAGAGGAGAACTCAGCATAGCGCCGGGTGATCTACACACACACACACTAATTAGTTCATCTTGTATTGTGGTGAGCAGAAATCTGTGTGTGTGTGTGTGTGTGTGTGTGTGTGTGTGTGTGTGTGTATATATATACATAGTGGGGTCTGGTGTCCAGCACTCCAAGTTTTTGAGGATCTGTATCCCGGATGCTCTGGATGTTCATCTCCAGGATGAGCTTGAACCTCGGCCATAACATCTCCAACACGGCCTCCCAGTACCTACACACACACACACACACACACACACACACACATATGTTTGATATCTTTTTATCATCTCTCTCTCTCTCTCTCTCTCAGGGTGTGTTTACACTGCAGACAAAAGTGGGACGTGTTGTGATCGTGCGACATGATGGTGTAGTGGTCTGCACTCACACCTTCGGGGTCCGGGTTCGATTCCCGCCACCTGTGCGGAGTTTCCTCCCACAGTTCAAAGACATGCAGATTAGGCTCCGCCCCCCTGTATACTAATCCGGTCTAATCATTTGAACTGGACTGATTTGTGCCGCGTCCTCGTGTCCTTCTAAACCAGACGGACCGCATTTGCTGCAAATGCAACGTCACAATGAAGAGTCAAGTTGTGCGAGAATTTACACCAGTGCAACTGGACACTCACACACACACACAGGTTCAGATCTTGAAAAATAAAGGGAGAGAAAAGAGAAAAAGTGTAGGAGAACCAGGTTGGTATGAGATTAAAAGCAGAATGTAGAGCTGAGAAAAACCTGGACTTTTCACACCGTATACAGGACACGGCCTTTAGAAGATGAATAAACGAACGGACCGCATTTGTTTGCCGATGTGTCATGTGACGCGCGATGCAGTCTCGGTGTGTAAAAAGCCCGGGTTTACCAGAACCACTTCTGTGGTTCACCTCGTTAACTTTTGTACATCTAGTAATCTTCTAGCGGCCTGGTTCTTCTACGCTTCTCATTTCTCTCCCTTTATTTTTATAAAATCTGAACCTGTGTGTGAACTGGTGTAAAATCCGCACGATTTGCCTCTTCGCAATGAGATTACATTTGCAGCGAAGGTGGTCTGTGTCTGATGTAGAAGCGCATACGGACACGGCACAAAAAATTAGACTGTGTGTGTTTTGTTTGGGGGAAAAAAAACAGATCTAATAAGATCTCAGAGTCACATATGAGGAACAATAAATCAGATTCGGGGCCATGGATTAATAATGAAGTTGTTATGGTGTGTGTGTGTGTGTGTGTGTGTGTTACTTGTCGAGGGCGGGGATGATCCTTTTGGCTGTGATGTTCTTAAAGCGGAGGATGATGTGGATGCAGAGGAACACAGCGATGCTGTCGTAGCAGTCCGACACGTACGTGGAGATGTTCTTCTACAGAGAGAGAGAGAGAGACACTAGTACAGTCGTGTTAATCCAGTTATTAATGGTATACGTTTATTACGTACAGTATATAATGAATCAATATCCATATACAGTGGAACCTCGGATTACGAGTAAGTTCCGCAAGACGACCAAAGATCTTTAATAAATTTTGACTTGTAAAACGAGCATTGTCTTGATTTACAAGCACCGAGTATCATGTATCACGCAAGCGCTTCTTGTTTTGACGCCGAGTGTCACGTGATCACACGTTTTTCTCTTTCTTGCACTGCGGAATTGTGGGTAATCGTCTCCCCTGCTGGGTCTTAGTGCTCGTCTCTTAATGGTATAATCAACATCCGTGCACACGCATGTACTGTTTACTATAACACTGTGACCACATGTGTGTGTGTGTGTGTGAAACACATTTTATTTTGTGTCTGTATGAGTGTGTGTACTGCGCGCATGTAAAGCAAAAGCAAGTCTCATTAGAGAGGTTAAAAATCCATTTTCTCTTTCTGTATCAGCCTGCTGTTTGTGTCTGTGTGAGCGCAACATTGGACACCGTGCCCCCACACACACACACACACACACACACACACACACTCCTCTCGTCTTCACAAACCCACACACACACTCTCACACACTCTCTGCTTTACACAGAAACACTGCTCTGTCACGATTCTTTTCAAATGTAAAGTGCAGGTTAATTTGTTTTATTTAAAACAGTGTTTCCGTTGTGTGCATGCGTGTGTGTGAAAAGAGTGGAGGAAGGGTAACTGTGTAAGACGTGAAGGGGGAGAGGGGAGTTTACTTTTAATTCACACACACACACACACAGAGTCTGCGTGCACAAACGGAAACACTTATCCGTCAGGATTTATTTTTACTTTTTTTAAAGGTAAAGTGCAGGTTAATTTGTTTTAATTTTACTTAATATTTTGTGTTAATTATTCTTATGTTTTTTGTTTTTCTTTTTATTGTAGAACGAATAATTTGAGTTTCCATTATTTCTTATTGGAAAATCCTATTTGGTTTACGAGTGTTTTGAAACACGAGCCTGCTTCCGGAACGAATTATGCTCGTAATCCGAGGTTCCACTGTATTTAGATCTGTCTGTAATGTTGTAGTGTGTGTGTGTGCGTGTGTGTGTGTGATGGCTGTACCAGGAACATGCTGAGTGTTTTGCCCATGACGTTGTTGAACAGATCCAGAGCCGAGTTTCCGGTCACCATAAAGAAATCCGACAGGAAGAGGAACTCGCGGCAGCCGTTATCCAAGAGAGCGTAGTGCTGACTGCGGAACAGCGTATCATACGGGTACTGACACACACACACACACACACACACACACACACACACAATGAGAAAAAAACATCTGATCAGTTTAATAAGCAGACAGAAAGTACTTGTGGACAGAAGAGTACGAGTAAGGATGAGTGTGTGTGTGTGTGTTACCCTGGTGTCTGCGCGCTGGACGGCGTGTGGGATCAGGATGGGCCCCTCCAGCTCGGCTGGGCTCAGCACTGCCCCCCTCTGGCCCAGAGTGAAGATGGTGTTCCTGCTCTTCAGAGACGGTTTGGAGAAAAAACCTGCGCTGGAGTTAAAGAGTCACACGGCTACAGTTCATACACATAAACTAATAATCCTCCGAGCGAGATCAGTCAGATCAGTCGAGACCTGCGTTTTGGTAAAGGATATCTTTCTTGGCCGTGTCCTCCACGCCCATCAGATCGTCTTTATCTGCTACGTCCTCATACTGAGGAAGAGATCACAAACGCATCAATCAGAATTAATAGCTATCTCATGGCAGATTCATATCAATTATTAATCTGGTTTATTCAAACCAATATTATATCATGTTATAATGTAAGTGATTTAAGTAAAAAGAGAAATAATAATAGATGAAAATGAATAAATATCACAGTATAGCATGGTTTTGGAACAAAAGATTTTGGAACAAGATTTGTGTTCACAAGGTGCACTAGATAGAAATTGTAAGAGTTTTTCTGGTTTTGTTTTTTTTAAAACTAGAAATTGTTGTTCTTATGGTATTAAAACTTGAGCAGTCCAAAAGTATGTGCTTTATGGTTAGAGTAGTTCTTCAGCGCTGACATTTTGGAGCTTCTTCCCCAACCAGAAGGCTGAATACAAGACAAGCTCGGTCAGTATTTATTGCTCGGTGGTCAGGGTATGAACCGCCTCGTTATAGGTACACGTTTGTTTAACTGCTGGTTAAGACAAATATCTAATCACATGGCAGCAACTCGGGGCAATTTACGTATGATCAAGACGATCTGCTGAAGTTCAAACTGAGCATCAGAATGGGGGAAGGAAGGTGATTTCGGTGACTTTGACCGCGGTGTTTAACCGTATTTCCAAAACTGTTGATCTACTGCGATTCTCACACACAGTGTGAAAAAGAGAAAATACCCAGTGAGGGCAGGTCTCTGGGTTAAAATGCATTATTGATGCCAGAGATCAGAGAAGAATGGACATTATTGGGGAAAATTAACTCAAGCAACATCTCATTATAACCGAGATATGCTGAAGGACATCACTGAACTCATCACAATGAACCTTACAATAAAAGATGGAGGACCACACCGGGCGCCGCGCTCATCAGCTAAGAACAGGAAACTTAAGGGTTAGACAAAAAAAAAAAGGACAACAGAAGGTTGGAGAAAACATCGCCTGATCTGATGAGTCTCATTTTCTAAAACCTCTAAGAAATGTTTAAAGCACCTTGAGGAATCAGCGTCATGAAGGTTTTGCACCACATTGTTAAAGCCACTACAACACATTAACACTATCTGTCCCTTGTCGCTCCTCCTCACCTGCACTTTGAGCAGTCGGCTGCTGTAGGACTTGAAGTAGCTGAAGTAGATCTTACTCATGGTGTCCACGTACTCGTCCCGGATTTCCTTCGCTACCGTCCTCTCGTTCGCCAACAGGAACTGGTAGAAGAACCTGCAGGGGAACCAAGGAAAAAGATGTAGACAATCACACACATTCACAATACGGCGGGCTATTGTTAACCTAGCAAGTTGTGTCTTATTATATCAATAAAAAAAAATAGTGAATAAAACTTCATCATGATCTGACTGGTTGTGATGTCACTGTGGATGAGACCACAAACTGGTACACACTGGTCATGCTGGTAAACTACATGCACACGTCGATAACTCTGTGATAACTCAGTGCAACAATTTTTCATGACAACGCATACATTTTAACTTAGTGTGTGTGTGTGTGTGTGTGTGTGTGTACCTGTGCTTGAGGAGTGTGTTCTGAGGAATTTGGTAGTTGGTCATCGGCTTCCTGAAGGAGTAGATCTTCTGCAGGATGAACTCACGGATCTTACTGACTGCCTGAGGATCACACACACACACACACATGTTTATGAACTAACATACAGAAAATATAGTGCATGTTAAAATTCTGATTGTTTAAATTCTCAAAACTCGTCAATTCAAATTTGTCTAGAAATGTTATTTCATTAATCTCAAATTTTTATTTTGTCAATCCAAAAAAATTTTCATTCAACATTTCTAAAGAAGATTTTCTACATTTCAAAGTTCTAATTTCTCTCAACATTCCAAGTTATGTCAAAATTTAAGGTGACTTAAAATACTAATTCATTTAAAAATTGTAATTTATCCCAAAATTCTGGTCTATTATTTCAAAGTTCTAATTTTACATAATTCTATTCTTTTCATATAAATTTAAATGTGTCTAGAAATTCTGATTTAACAGCTGAAAAGTTAAGCTTATCTTAGGAAATGTATTGATCTTAAAATTCTAACTGATCTCAAAATTGCAATCGGTCTCAAAACTCTAATTTATTCCTTTTTCTAACTTATTATATAAAAATTGCCAACCATTCATTCATTCATTTCTATACCGCTTTATCCTCTATTCAGGGTCGCGGGGAACCATATTTCAAAATTCTTTGTTCCCAAAATTCATTAAGAACTGACTTATAAACAATTCTAACTTCTTATCTGAGGGATTTATTTATAATTTTCCATAATATTTCATATGAACATGGCACAATCATTAGGAATAGATTCATGAGATCTTTATAACTGTTCTTGTTTACGTAGTTCTCACATGAGGTTTTTAACCTTGATTGTGTTTTTCTCTTATTGTTTTTTTTCTTTCTTGGCCTCAGGTCGATGTTTACATCTTAGTATAAATGTGTTTTTCCACTTATGTTTGTATTCCATCGTCCAGGCTGACTGACTGACGCGTGAACACATAATAAAACTCTAAATCTTCTCCAGCTGAACCCTGTGGCTCTGAGTCAGTATCTAATGCTCTGGTCAGATCCAGAAGATCTTATTATAATTTACAACATATCTTACACCTCTGGTTTATTAATCTCTGAGGTAAAAGTATGTTAAGTATGTCATTATATCTATGCAGTAAATAATACAACCTAATATATGTTAATTATTGGATGGAAATTCAATTAAGTAACATTAATGAGAAGTCTGTATGATCTACACATCAGTGAGCGTTGGCGGGTCAGTGGGCGGCTTCTTATCTAACACACAGAAACTCGTAATCAGGGCCCTAAACCCAGCAAGGGGGGTCACAAGGTGCCTTTAGTGCCAATCCCAAGGCCAGATTAAAAATGGGACGAGTGTGTCTGGAAAGGCACCTGGCGTAAAAACCTACGCCAAAATAATAATGTTTAAAAATGCGGATCGAATGAGCTGCAGTGGCGCCCCCTAATGGAAGCAATCGAAAACAACATCAACATGGATAATCTACATCGGGGGTCCGTTCTTCGTACGTCGCTTGACACATCCGAGATGAACTGACACATCTAAGATGAGATCATCGTGCTAATTA
>JAQQZT010000012.1:2641904-2652514 GCA_030068275.1 Clarias platycephalus | reverse complement strand
TAGAACATAAATTCATAGGTTAATGGTTTACAAATTACATGAGACAATAAAATAAAATAAGCAATATGAAAATAAATGTTGTATATGACAAAAAATTTAAATATGAATTTTTTTTCAAAAACAACATGTATACTTTTATATTGTTTATTTTATAATAAAATAATTTTCGTCCAATTTTTCATTATAAATCTATTTTTATTATATATAAATGTTTATTTGCATATTCATGACAAACCCCTGAAAAATAAATGTGTAACCAATCATAACCCGCCAAGCGCACAGACCTGTTGCTATGACAGCAAATGCGAGATGCGCATCGAAGAACGAAACAATCCAAGATCAGGACAAATCACCCCAGCTTTATCTGTGGAAATGTTTATATCTTGGAAGGAAATATCACATTTAAAAATGTACTGTACAAGACACCTGACCTGACGAACCCTAAGTGATCATAAAAACTACACTGATGTAGCGTTTATTTTGAAGTTTCTGGCGCGAGTCTTTCAGTTTTGTGACCTTGATCTTGAGGCGATCGACGATGTCCTGGATGTCTGCGCAGGCCAGCGTCTCTCTGAAGCTCAGCTCTTTAGTGAAGTTGATCTTATTGTTGAGCTCTTGGAGCTGCTCGAGGAACTGCTGCTCCGTCACGGGGCTCTCCAGGATCACACTGCACACACACACACACACAGAGATAGAGAGAGGTGTCAAACAGACAGGATAGATATTCATACAAACGTAACAGACGAGAGAGAGAGTGTGCGTGTGTGTGTGTGTGTGTGTGTACTTGATCATGATGTCGGGTACGAGCAGCTCGTCCACCAGCTGGCTCAGGTGACTGCGTACGGCCTGTCTGTTCTTCAGCCTGACGCTCATACTGACCGACTGCTGCTGCAGCGTCTCGATCTCACTGCTGATGGACGACAGGTCGGCCTGGAAACCGCTCAGCATGCCCTCCATCCTCTACACACACACACACACATATATCTAATAAGGCTTCTGCTTTACGTTTAAAAGTTCAGTAGCTTCACTACGGTTTCGAGGAAGTCAGCATGATCTGATTCCTGATTGGTTGAACCTGATCACATGGTTGCGTCTCACCTCCAGGATGGAGTCACAGGCGGTGATCTGGTTGTGCAGTGAGGCAATGTTCTGGCTCTCCTTAATGTCTGTACACACTCTAGTCAAGGACTCGTAACATATTATTAACTATTTGAAAGCTTGTAGATTAGCAGATTAGTAAAGAGGAAGTTAGAGATAAAGTAAGCGCACCCTCTCTTGTATGTCATGACTGACCGAATCATGCAAACATTAGGGATGGCAATCACCAGGGATCACCCGATTCGATATTATCACGATACCTCTGTGCCGATCTGATTTGTATTGCAATTCTGTAACTATCATGATTTTATAAATATCACAACTTGATATATTTTTGTTCAATTTATTTTTACAATAATAGCCTCCTACAACACAAGATGCTGCTCTGCCTGTCGATGTGTGAATGGTTTTGAGCACCACCTGTAGGATCATGGAGGTACTGCAGCATTTTACCACCTCAAAAGCAAACATACTGTATAGGAATTTAAATTTCATAGTTTAGAGCACCACCTGAAGGATCATAAAGGAACTGCATCATTTTACTATGCAAAGTAATTTTTAAAAACATCGTCAGTGGGTCGAACACATGAATTGCCGTACAATTGAAACGTGACATGTAACTCAATCGATTTTCTTCTACAACTCTTGAAAACGTGACTGTTTAAAACGCTTTTCTAATGTTTTCCTTCTCCTGATTTTCTGACCCTTAATTAAAAGCTCCCGCCTTGTTTTAACCCCACCCCTTTTCCCCCAACAGTCCCCTTAGTCAATGTTTCTAATGCTTTCATATTATTTCTTTTAATTATCAAACCAAAAAGACAACAAACCAGATGTTGATTTCACTCTCCAGACTAACAGGTGTCCCCAAGCGATGAAGCGGAGTTACTTTTTACACTCTGAAGTGATTATTTTATTACACAAGCACATCCTCAAGTGTATTAACTTCTTAAACTACTGTGATTTCACAAACTGTTACACCTCCATCTCTGTTAAAGTAAAAAATTAAAAAGACTAAATAATCATGCAGCATGTAGTGTTGACAAAAACTCCTGATCATGTCTGAAAACTTTAAGTTACGGTGCGTGTGCTGTCCACAGACGGTCCTGTGAACGAGCCGTCGTTATGGATACCACAGCGAGTTAGACCGAGGGTATTAATATAAACCTGCGCTCCTGTCAGAGCTGTGGTTAGAGAGAATCAATCGATACCTGATGAACCGATCAGATCACAGGATTCATCAGACATAAAACTCATGAGTGAGGATACAGTTTTTGATTGACGCCTGTTCGATGCGCTGTAGCTCCGCCTCTACCTGCTTAGAGTACTGACGCAGATCCACGCCCTAAATGAAGAGAAATATAAATGAAGAGAAACATATAGCACTCCTTTAACTGATATCAGAATTATATATTATATGAGGTTCAGAAACAGTGCTGACTGTAAAGTATTGATTTGTTCAGTTTGTGCTGAACTGAAGGGAAAGCTCAGGCGGAAATGTTATAAATCATAAATCAGAAAGCTGACACGTCTGTATTTCTGTACTCTCACCGTGCGGAGAGCTTCCTGCACCAGCTCGTCCTCCAGGTTGGCCTGAATGTGGGCTGAAAAGAAAAAACAGACCTTGTTAAACTCGTTAAACCATCTTTACAACAGTAATCTCCAGGGATGACCTGATACGATATTATCACGATACCCAGGTGCTGATTTGATTCGTATCGCAAGTCTACAAGTATCACGATTTTATAAACATCACGATTCTACATAAGAAATAGCTCGCTTCTACCATACAGGACGCGGCGCTGCCCGCCACAGTGTGGCTATTTTACAGCACCACCTGTTGGATTACAGTGGAACTGCGACAACTCAATCTCAAATGCTAACATATACAACTTTATTAAAATAATTAAAAATAAATTATTAAATCGATTTTGAAGTTTGCTACACATCTTTGAATCGATTTTTCTCGTAGTGTTCTATAGTGTACATGTGTACATGTGTCGGTGTGGTTGTAGTGAACTTACTGTCCACCTCGTCCAGGATCAACTCGTCCGAGGCCAGGTCCAGATCCCCCAGGTTCAGCGGGGGCACGAGGTCAGCGTCTGACTTCTGCTCATATCAGAAAGAGAAACAGAGTATAAAAATTGCTCCCCTGCACTTATACCGCAGTCTCCTGTGGGCGTGGCCTGTTTAACCCATTACAACGTTAGCTCTACAGTAGCACTGCCCGTCCAGGGGGCGCTAAAGAGCTCCTTCCTTATAAAACTAAATGTAAAATTATGAATTAAGAAATTATGATTTTGTCATCCTCTAGCTAAAATAAGCATAAGTAAGAACACAGGGTTTAGGGGCGGGGCTAATCATAAAGCACGACACTGACTGGCCAGAGACTGGACCTGATGACGTCATTGATTAAACTCATTCACTAGACACCCTACTAGAGCTGTGACTCTGTGATGAAACCGAGCCAGCTTCCAAACATCTCAAAAAGGGTTAAAAGTATTGGCACCCTGCACACTCTTACTCCCGGAGTGTTCAGTGATTTATAATCTCACAGGACGTGGCATTATATCAAACATATCCCGAAGCTCATGACGATTAATATCACTGCGGTAACAAACACACTCTACGAGCAGATTCATTATTTTCATATAGAATTGCTAAATTAGCAGGTGGCTAACTGACTGTAACCTGGCAACCGAGTCTGAGCGACGGCGACATGATCCAAAAATACAACATATATTTTTATAAAAGTTTATTATTCTTTAAACGAATACTTTAATTCATACCTCGTCCTGTAAGTAGTCCATGGCGCTGGTGGTGGAGCCGACAGCTGTGTTTCCTTCACTGCTAACAACATCATCCGCCATTTTAACCGGAAGTACATAATAAAAGTCCCGGCTTCATTTCCTGTCTAGTGGAAAACTTCACATTATTATTATTATTATTCATTCATTCATTCATTCATTCATTTTCTGTACCGCTTTATCCTTATATACAGGGTCGCGGGGACCTGGAGCCTATCCCAGGAAACTTAGGGCACAAGGCAGGGTACACCCTGGACAGGGTGCCAATCCATCGCAGATTATTATTATTATTATTATTATTATTATTATTATTATTATTGTATTTAAATTATCTAGCAATTCTAGTAACATATTGTAACCACAAAATATTAACTAAAAATGAGGAAACGTACCATAAAGTTAATAGATATTTGTATGATTTATATCTGGTTACTAATACAAGCTCTAAAAATATTACAAACTATATTAGAATTTAATAATATTCAATGCTCTACCAATATTAACATAAAAAAACATGTTATTTAAAAAAAATAATCAGTAAAAACCCTAAATTAGAATTTATTAGAATCACAAATTTTTTTTTAAATATATTGCACAATATAACCACTGAAGTACTACAAAATAAAACAATCCCTTATTGATCATTTTTTAATTAATTGCTGGTGTATTTATGTATTTATTTATTTTAAACTAGCATTAGTATGTGTCGATTAAAGAGTTAGAATTTAAAAGCAAAAAATTATCTGACAGTCAGATTTAATGTAATCAGTGATAATAATAATAATAATAATAATAATAATAATAATAATAATATTATTATTTCAGGTTGAAGCCCACATACAAGTCTGTCTGTCTTTCTGTGCGGCAGAACTCTCTGTCTAACTTATTAATACAAAGAAATCACATTCTGTATTAAAAAAAAGTTTGTCACTCCCTGTTCGGTAATCAGAGAGTGAATTACAGATGAGAAATCGAGAAAGTAGATTGAATAAATGCTGACAGACATACAAACATACAGACAAGTATAGATAGCATCCGGACAAGAAACATCAGGACCTGGTTCGGGAACAGCACCATGCAGGACAGACGAGCTCTACAGAGGATGGTGCGATGAGCTGAGCACATCATCTACACCGAGCTCCCTGACCTGCACTTAATCTAGTGGTGCTGGACCAAGGCCAGGAAGATGGTGAAGGACCTCAGACACCCCTACAATGGACTGTTCTCTCTGTTGCGGCCAGGAAAGCGCTTCCGCTCCCTGAAGGCCAATACAGAGAGACTGAGGAGGAGCTTCTTCCCGCAGGAGATACGTTTATACGCTTAATCAGAACCACACGGGACTAAACCATTTTGCATATACACACTTATGGACATTTTTCTTTTTGGACTCACTCTGGACATTCATGTCCACTGAATTATAAATATTGTATATTGTATATTTTGTCTTACCTGCTATAGATATAGTTTTCTTATCTTAGCTAAATTTATTTTCTATATTTTATTTCCTTTTATTGCATATTTATTTCCTATTAAAAATAATTTTATTTTTAGGGTCACGGAAAGGAGTTAGTTGAGGTGGTTCGGGCATCTAGTAAGGATGTCACCAGGACGCCTCCCTAGGGACGTGTTCTTGGCATGTCCAGCTGGTAGGAGACCACGGGGCAGACCAAGGACTGGATGGAGAGATTATATCTCCACACTGGCCTGGGAACGCTTCGGGTTTCCCCAGTCAGAGTTAGCTGAGGTGGCTGGGGAAAGGGAAGCTTGGGGTTCTCTGCTGGAACTGCTACGCCCGCGACCCAACTTTGGATAAGCGGTTGAAGATGGATGGACGGTCGTTTAAGCATTTCACTGCATATCGTACTGTTTATGATTGTGTATGTTGTTGTTGGTTTTTCGGCTGCTCCCGACCAGGGGTCGCCACAGCGGAATATCCAGTCCGCACAACAACTTGGCACAGGTTTTACGCCGGATGCCCTTCCTGACGCAACCCTCCCATTTTATCCGGGCTAGGGACCGGCACTGCATCCAGTGGCTGGGGTTTGGGCACTGGCTGGAATCGAACCCGGGCCTTCCGCATGGCAGGCGAAACACCTACTGTGACAAATACAATTTTAATTTTAATTTGATTTGAAGTACTTACAGAGAGACAGACATACAAACCTACATACAGACAGACATACATACAGACAAGCAGACAGACAGACAGACAGAGAGACATACAAACATACCTGCTGTACAGAAAATATTCTGAGACTGGTTTCGGGTCCTCCAATGTACGAAATGAAAAGATATTTTTGAATGACCAATTTTGTTCTGACCAATGTACAGAAAAACTTTTCTTTTATTTATATAAACATAAACTATTACCACAAAAATTAACACCAACAGTGCAGTGAGGAATACAAAGAAGTGTACACAAGAGCACTGTGTAAAATTAAAAAAAAACTTAAATAAAAAAAATCTAAATTTTGAATAAAAATAAATCAAATAACTGAAAGTGATTATTTTATTTTATTGATTTTTTTTTTTATTTGGGGGGGGGACGACTTTTGTTTGCCTCCGTAACGCACCGACTTCCGGTACAAGACGGCGTGATAGTCTCGCGAGACTTCCTGCACTTCCTCTTCGCGCGGAACCAGCTTCCAAGATGGTGAGTGTGAGACTGAGCTTCGAGTTAAAGAGACCGAAAATCCTCCATCATCCGCGTCTCGGGTTTATATATTAAACCTCTGGGGTTATATCCGACACCGGGGCGGCGTGTGGGGTTTACGGGACATTGTATTTATGAGTGATGATGGCGGTTTAAGGTGATAAAGTGGTGAGCCGCTGTGAGGGTGATGGCGGAGTCCAGAGCTGGTGGTGTGTTGAACACAAAACAGGCGAAAATACACAAAAAACAGAGATAAAGCTTCAGTGTTACCTCACCAAGAGTGATGTGGTGGATTATTACACGTTATAAAATTAGAAAAGTAGACATGTATGTAATGTATGTGTAATGTAGTTAGCTAGGAATGCTAGCTGGTTAGATAGTGGTGTTGGCTTACGGTGTTCTAGAACTTTCTATCCTCACCGCATTTAAACTGTATTTTGTGATGAATCCCATTTATGTATCTCATGAGCAGAGTGTGTGTGTGTGTGTGTTTGAGCCAGGGGTTATTGTGTTTGAACAGGGTTATTGTGGAGCTGTTTAATGCAGGAGTGTATCTGCACATGTTGTGTCCAGAGAGATTGATGTGGTTTTATAATATAATAAGCATAAGAATCATTTCAGATATATATACAATATAGAGATGTTTCAGGAAGCTCTTGGTCTTACTTTAATGAAAGTGTAGGATGGGACACGTCTGAGATGAAGTGACAATCCAGTGGTTTTTATTAATTAAAGTGAGCGAAGGTTTCCTGTAGATGTTATGGTGGTCATGTGACCACTACAGAGACCGTCTCTGGTTTAATCACTAATACCTGTTTGTTTTCCTCGTCCACAGTCTCTCGTCATTCCGGAGAAGTTCCAGCACATCCTGCGTGTTCTCAACACCAACATCGACGGTAGAAGGAAGATCGCCTTCGCCATCACCGCCATCAAGGTGAGTCGGGGACGCGTCCCTGTTTAAAAGTTTTGGGACATGCCTTTCTTTTTAACTCGCTGGTTTTATTTCTTATTAAGCCATCGAAAAAATTGTGCAGTGATGAGTTGATATAGTGTGAGACGGGTCTACATCACGGTGCTTAAGGGTTATATTAGAAGGTTTGTCCTGACTTTTGATTGATGCTGTAGTGTTTAATGTAGTCCACGATGATGCTGATGGGGGGTGTGTGTGTTCAGGGTGTTGGGAGACGTTATGCCCATGTTGTCCTGAGGAAGGCTGACATCGATCTCAGCAAGAGAGCTGGAGAGCTGACTGAGGATGAGGTATGAGGTCATATGACGCCGCCACCACGTTATGCGTGTGTATTCTCAGTGTTGTAGCAAGTGTGTGTAACGTTATGATCTGATCGGAGCAGGTCGAGAGGGTGGTGACGATTATGCAGAATCCTCGCCAGTACAAAATCCCGGACTGGTTCCTCAACAGGCAGAAGGACGTCAAGGACGGCAAATACAGCCAGGTAGGAGACCTCAAAAGTTTTTCCCCCCCAGAATGTTTCATAAAGCTGTTTAGCCACATGACTAGAGCATCTTATAGGCGCACACACTTCTTTACACATTCGCTCTCAAGTTCTGCTCTGTGTCTTTTGGTTGGAGTTCTGTAAATTGGTTCACCGCCACCTATAGCTCTTTCTCTCCACTTCCCGGTCGTTTAAAGCCGACTTTCCGGTCCAGTTTTCTTCCATTCTTGTCCCTGTTCTAAAAGACTCAACACTGTCTTCTACTTTCTAGTTCTTAGAGCTGTAACATCGTATTTAGTCTCTCCTGCAAGACAGCAGTACATACTCCTTCAGATACGTCATTAGCGAGTGTATAACTCGAAAGGCTAACGTTAATCCTTTAACTTAAGATTTAGATTGTTTGTTCAAGTGTTAAATGTTGTAAAATATTTTCCAAGACTGAAGAGACTCGACCCAAACAAACCGTATGGGTTTATAAGGTTTTTAAATAATTGTTCATCTGTTGGTTGGTTTGTCGTTAACATCCATCATCTGTACATATTACCAGTGAGTCTGCTTGTCTATGGCAAGAAATATCATAATGGTTTTTGGGGTTGTCATGATTACTCACTGACTTTAGAAACATCATGAATTTGGTGAACTAATTATATAAATATAAATAGGATTTTAAAATGAAACAAATAAAAAGATGTTTAAAGATGAGAGAGAGACATGTGCCGGGTAAAAGGGCGAATTTATATGGTGGATTAATTTGTGAGGTGGAAAATAGAATTACTTCCAAAACAGAATGTGACACGATTGTTAAATCTTGCCGTGATCCCGTTTTCATAAACGTTTAAAATTGTACTTGGATTAATTCCCCAGCCCTGACCTACAGCCAGACAAAAACATCCCAGTGCACATTGTGTATACATCCCAAAGAACCAGATATAGACAAGATGAGCTGAAAACACCTTTAACACGGCTTTAACTTCTGAAATGTGTTCAGTCTGACTGAACAGAAATCTGAAGCTAGTACAGTGTCGGATCTGATAAATCTTAGTTTGTGTTTTTCTGTGTAGTAGGTGTGACTCGTTGTATATTAAACCGTGAATGTGTGGTGTCGTGTTCCAGGTTCTGGCCAACGGTCTGGATAACAAGCTGAGAGAAGACCTGGAGAGACTGAAGAAGATCAGGGCTCACCGTGGTCTCAGGCACTTCTGGGGGTGAGTGCAGTGTGGTGTAATCCTGATATAACAGAACGTCTAGTGGGCATCATGTCCGACTGAGGGTAGTTAAAGTGAGTTTAAAGAATGGTGAGCTGTTTGGATGGACGCTCTCCTGAACCCATGTTTCCTCGTCTGTAACAAAGAAATTTTATTATAAGTTTGTTATAACAGGATTATACTGTATTAAATATCACTGTGTTCTGTAGTGTGATACTGATGCTTGGGTTTTGTTCCTCCACAGTCTGCGTGTGCGTGGTCAGCACACTAAGACCACCGGCCGTCGCGGTCGTACCGTCGGTGTGTCCAAGAAGAAGTAAAAGTTCTCCCTGCTCCCCGATGTTAATAAAACCACAGTTCATAAATACAGTGCTCTGTCTTTATTGTCATGATTAAGCATTTTTAAAGATGATATTGAGTACATAAGAATCTAAGACTCCAGTTTGGGCACATCATGCTGTTTTTGTCCTCAAAACAGCTGTTTCTACTTGGTGTCAGGAATCAGCATCCAGTTCTCACTCACTTGTGGTTCATTTTCATTTGTCATGTGATGAAAAGAGGATGAGTTCGAGGCTTTAGAATTCTGGATCTGGAGGCAAAAATTTGTTTAAAAGTATAAAGCTGAAATCGATGACCCTGATCTGGTGTCACTTGCTGTTCTGTACAGATATGATTTCCTCCTTTAGATTGTTCTTTAGATTCTGATAGACTGATGATTGCTGATCAGCTCACAAGTCGAGGTGTGTTCGATCCTAGATCTGTAGTTTTTGATCAAGGCTGAAGAAGAATCAGGAATGAGACAGCAGTACGAGGAGTTTATTTTAAAGCATCACATTGATTTGGTATCGACATCTTTTAGAGCTCTAAATTTTCCACAAAACTTGCAATTATGATGTATTTTCTCGCTCATCATTAATGAGTCTTTGTCCATTAAAACACATTTGTGTTCTCACTACAGAAGTCCTGTTTACACTTGACATTTACTTAACCCTGATCACCCAGGATGCCAGTTAATACCATGTTTGAAGGTTGTAGTTTAAAGTTCTACCATATGATGGTCTCTGGTTGAGAAATACTGACCTCTAGTGGACACTGGCGATACTACGTGTAGGTCTAAGAAGTTTACAGTCTTCAGAAGCTTTCGGACAAAGTTGGATAGAAAAAATAAGTTCTTACTTAATGTTGTAAATAATTTTTCAATAAATTCAAATTTAAAATCTATTCTGTTTGAGGTAAAGAACAGAGACAACACCTTACGTATCTTTAATATAATGTACGTGTGTCTTGTGTTAGTTCAGCCTATAGCTTCACATTTAGACTTTCAGTGCTTTACAGATATAGGACAGGAAGAGCTGTATAAACTTATCACCTCGGCTAAATCAACAACGTGCCTGTT
>JAQQZT010000012.1:2611555-2623239 GCA_030068275.1 Clarias platycephalus | reverse complement strand
ATTTTTACTGGGATTAGTTCATATTTTCACTTTGGCTGAAATAACAGCGCTGAAGTGGTATAAGTGAATTTTAACTCGCTAAGTGAGTCGTTGTAAGGCTAAATTTTCGATAATCTTCTTATCTGAGATTCTCTCTCCGGAGTGTATTTGACTGACAACAACTTAGCGTAAAACAAGGTGTAAGATACTCAACCTTACAATTTTTTTTATTTCTTTGTATTAATAAGACAGACATGGTTACATTAAAGCTGATCAGATTTTTTTATTTATTTTTTTTTAGCTTTAACCTTTTAAACTTCATAAACTGAACGATTTAATTGTGCTTTTTTTTTTTTTTTTTTTTTTTATTTACTCAAAGGTCAAAGCTAACAATTATTCCTCAAACGGATGAAACTGTGTTATCGATGCAGCGCCTCAGCGTCAGGATTCAAAAAGCGCCGCCATATTGTGGCGCGCGCTGAAACCACGTCACGTGCCCCATCACGCGCGAGTTCTCGCGAGACCCGCGGCCGGATCGAACGCCACGTCGGTTAGAGAGACAGAGGCGCAGAGTGCATCAGATGAGCTGCAGCCTCAGAGTTCAGACTAAAATTCATTAATTAATACAGATTAATACAGGGCACATTCCGGAGAGGAGGTGAGTATATCACTATGTCGTGTTTTATTACACTATACAGCAAAGAAAAAACTAACAAACACACAGAGCTTATTATTTCTGTGTGTATTTATGCAACATGTACATAGCTAACATGCTAACCGGCTAGTTGTGTGCATTAGTTTCTCATTGTTTACTCTTCAGCAGTGTTCATACATCTCTGTATAACTACAGTAGTACATGTAGGATTGTTATTAACAGGTATATCATTCAACAATGCTTGTTTTGTGTTTGTGTTCAGTGCAGGTCAGTGTAAAAGCAATGAATGAATGAGTAAATAAAGCAAGTAAATGTTTAGAGAAAGCTCTCTAACTCTCTGAGGCTGTGTCCCCAATGGATGTGCACTTCCTTCAAGTATTCGTGTAATCTGGGGTGATGAAATGTCCCACTTTCTGACCCCAGCGCAGGTTGATAATCAGTTTCTGTTCACTAATACACCGGGTGATATCGCTCAGACCACGACTCAGCAGTACTTATTAGAGAAATTCGTATTTATTCGTGTGTGATTTTCACTCTGGTGATCTCTCCTGCACCAGGTTGAGCTTCGTGGCCAGTTTGTAGTTCCACACCTTGCTTATTTAAACACTGCAGTATTTACTCATCCTCCGAGCTCAGGGGTTGCCAGTTGGTAATTAAACATGTACATCCTTATCAGGGTCATTTACATTACAGCATTTGGTAGACGTACATTGAATCCAACCAAAATATACACTGGCACCTCGGCATATGACTTTTATCTGCTCTGGAGGCGAGTTCTTAAGATTAAATTTTGTATTGTGAAGCACATTTTCCCATAGGAAATAATGTATTTGCGAATAATCCGTTCCAGCCACCCAAAAATATTACCAATTTCCAGCACTGTAATCATATTTTTGCATATAAAAGCAATCAAAGTGTTTAGAAAAGATGTGCAAATGTAAATGAACTAAAATATGAAATAAATAGACATTAAACCTCACTGAACCTTAATTTATCAATATTCCTCTTGGCACCGTCTGCTTTAAAAACCAAACTGAAAGAGACTCCCTTTTCCTCTTGCTATCGTCCTCAATAACATTCTTGATACCCATGGTACTGTATCTTCACTAAAATCTTACACAAAATGAAAAAAAAACAACAACATGTAAGCTCGCTTGGCTTTCCACTAAAGCAAACAGGTTTTGAATCGTACACGCTGAATGGATGCACAACTTGAGATTATTTTTTTTGCTGCAAAATTTCAGTTCTTAGGGTGAATATTATTAAGAATAATTCATATGCTGAGCTACCCCTGTATACATCTGAGCAGGTGAGGGTTTACGGCCTTGCGTAAGGGCCCAAAAGTTAACAGCTTGGTGGTTCTGGGGTTTGAACCTGGGACCTTCTGAACCATAGCTTGATGATTTAACCTCTGAGCTACCCCCTGCCCTTAGACATAAAACAAATGGTGTTTTTATTTTATTTTCCCTTCCAGGTGAGATGAGGGCCCTGTATGTGTGTGCGCTGCTGCTGGTGTTTGGTTTAGCAGTGCTGTCATGTGACCACGGGCATCAACATGGGCATGGACACGGACACCACCATGGCCATCACCATGGACAACATCACGGGCACCATCATGGGCATCATCATGACCATCACCACGGGCACCATCATGGGCATCACCACGGTCACGATCATGGACATCAACATGATGGTGATGTGAAGATGTTTCACGGTGCGAGCAAATGGAGCGCAGAGGCAAATATTCCTCCTGGGGAAGAGGAGGAGGAGCTTCACCAAGGCCACGCCCACGAGCATGATCATGCTGACAATCATGATGAACCTGTCCACGAACATGATCACGAACAAGCTCGCGATCACGGACACGCCCATGAACAAGCTCACGATCACGGACACGCCCATGAACAAGCTCACGATCACGGACACGCCCGTGAACAAGCTCACGATCACGGACACGCCCATGAACAAGCTCACGATCACGGACACACCCATGGACATGACCATGGCCACTCGCACGAACATGGCCACTCCCACAAACACCCACACAGCTCTGTCAAACAGTCGCAGGCTGAGAGCCGTGACTCCGTGCAGTTGTGGATGCAGGTAAGAATATCAAAAACAATCAGCGTTCACACTTGAGACTCATTCCATGAACCTTAAACAAGCATCTCTTTACACTAAACCTAACCGTATCTCACACGTGCACGTCCCTGTGAGTGAGCCGTTACTATAGAAACCATAATGTATTAGAATGAGCACATTAATATAAACCTGTGATGTCCTGCTACTGCTGGGCTTTTGTCCAAGCATGCTGTTGCAGAAAACTCCAGAATGTCTAAAACTCTTGAGTGAGTGAGAAAAACTGTGATGGAGTAAGTAAATGAAATAATGCAGTAAGACCAGTCAGCCACTAGAGGTGCAGTTTTAACACCAGTGTCAATGAGACAGAAACGATTGTCTTTCATCTTTCAGTCATGTTTAAACTAGAGCTGGGAGATGGATTCAGTGAATTGAATCTACAATTTGTTTGAGACAAAATTTGATTTCAAAACGATTATTTAAAAAAAATAAAAATAAAACACTAAAGGGTACAGGATAAATAAAAAAATATTTAAGCAAAAACAATATAACCAAACATGAACTGCTTATTTAGTAAAAGTGCAAACTTACTTTCACTAATAAAGGTTTCTTGTTATTTTAGAAAAACAGTAAATCAGCACAACAACAGAATACATACATCCCTCTTTTTGGGATTAATAAAGTGCAAACTTTCACCAGTGCTTACAAGTTCTGGTTGTTCTAGCAAAATATAAGGAAGTGGTAAAGTGCATGCTGCAGACATAAATTACTTTGTATAAAATAAATAGTTGTAAAAATATATATATAATGAAAAAAAAAAATAGCTGAAGAAAAACTATTTTGTAAACCACAAAATCAACGTGCATGCTAAATTAAACCAAACAGGCGCCTGACAGCATATTACCTGTTTTTAGCAAGAAACACGAGCCTGTCCATCAGACTTGAGACAACGATAGAATCTGTTAAAATTTTTCAACATCGACATTTTCACAGGCAGTGGGAGCGACGTTGCTGATCAGCGCGGCGCCGTTCCTCATCCTCTTCCTCATCCCGGTGCAGTCGAACTCGGATCAGCACCAGAACCTGCTGAAGATCCTGCTGAGCTTTGCGTCGGGGGGGCTGCTGGGGGACGCCTTCCTGCACCTCATCCCTCACGCGCTGGGTTAGTTAGTAACACACACAGGAGGGTAACCTGGACACAAACCAACTCACCTGCTTGGGAGACTAATCTCACTTTTTTTTGTATTTTTCTCTCTTTTTTTCCCTTCTCGATTTCCCTTCAATCCAGCACCTCACTCTCACCATGGAAACGAGGACGAATCAGCCGGCCACGATGAGTCACATGGCCATTCTCATGGTATGTATAAGGAAAAAAGAAAAAAAACCCAAAAAGGATGAGTCTGATAGTGAAGGAGATCATCTCACAATGTCTGTGTGTGTGTTTAGGTGCCGCACATGATCACATGATGTCTGTGGGTCTGTGGGCCCTCGGAGGCATCATGGCGTTCCTGGTGGTGGAGAAGTTTGTGCGTCTGCTAAAAGGAGGGCACTCGCATTCACACTCGCATTCACACTCGCACGGTAAGATTCGACCACAGGAGAAATCTTTTTGTTTTAAAAGTGCAGAATGTTTGCTGAACACGGATGAAGGTTATATTTTTTCTTTGCAGGTTCTTCGAAATGCAAAGACAGTGACGGGGAGGAGCAGGAGAAGAAGGAAGGAGGCAAAAAAGATCAGAAGAAGGACAAAAAAGGGAAAAAAGCGAAAGAAGACAGCTCAGGTAAGAGACGCTGAAGCTTCAACAGCGAAGTTGAGGTAAAGTACCAGTTTTACCTTTCTTGTTGTGATGACATCATCATTCCTCTCTCTCTCTCTCTCTCTCTTTCTTTCTCTCTGTAGATATTAAAGTGTCAGGATATCTGAACCTGGCAGCCGATTTCACCCACAATTTCACAGATGGCCTGGCCATCGGCGCCTCCTTCCTGGTTGGTCCTGCCGTCGGCGTGGTAACCACCATCACCATCCTCCTGCACGAGGTGCCTCACGAGATCGGAGACTTCGCCATCCTCGTCCAATCAGGATGCACCAAGAAGAAGGTGCGCAGATTCAGTGTTCTGATTGGTCAACTTTGGAGTTTTTAATCTCCAGCGCCCGTATTCACAAAGCTTTATAGAATTCTCTGAGCTCCTATCTCAGCTTAAAAAATCCTAGCTGGGAGTCCTAGACTAAAAGTGATTTAGGAAACTTCTCAGAGCAACTCTGAGTAAGGAAAGTACAAAAACCTTTATCATAGTGAGGAGGTGTGGTTGAGCCCGTTGCTGGGGATGATGCAGCAATTCAAGGACTGTGATTGGTTGATGAAAACCTGTAAAGGTCTTAAAGTGCGCTCTGTGTGAAAATAGAATATATGATGATGGAACAGACAGTGAAATCAGTGTTTGTATATAAAGAAATCGTATAATCATGACTACAGGCTACTTTATACAAAGTTTCCCTTATAGGCTAAATATCTTATTTAATAAGTTAAACAGACAAACATGTCTACATTTTGAACCAATTTCCATACAGTAGTTACTATATTTAAGTTCTTAGATTAATTTACCGTAATAATTTTATTACTTGTAATCCACTTTAGATTGATGGGAGCAAAATGGCTCAGCTTTTACCAGTTTACACGATTACAGGACAGTCTGTTTAAGTTGCACTTTTGGATGGTATGTAGCCAACAATTCAAGAGAGATGGAAGGAAAAGAAAACCAGATTAGACAGAAGAGCAGTGTTTACCTTATTTTAAAAGTCCTCCTCTCTACTCTTAACAATTTTTACTGTAGGAGCTGTTTTGTAAGATGTTTTGTGAATCATTTTTATCTTTACTAAGATTAAGTCGTAAACTTAAGGGGAAATTCAAAGTAAATGTCATAATTCTAATTACTAATTACACACGCTTACACCAGTTTCAAAACACCGCCAGCGCTAATTAGCTAAAAAAAAAACGCACGCTCACAGACACGCACTCCGCACGCTCACTGTCGACTTGAGTTTTGAGATTTTGGAGGCGGTAAAACTTTGCAGTTTCTTTATAATCTTTATAAAGTGGTGCACTCTGAACTGTTTTTCCATTTTCAACCCATGTGGTAGGAGTGAATTATGTTCTAAGTTTGTTTGGAAATAATAATTATGGCGGATGATGTAACAATGTCGCTCAGTAACAGTGTAGCTTATTTGTTTAATTTAATTTGAAGTTAAATGTTAAACTCTTGTAGTTAGTTTGTAGTGTTTAATTGCTGCGCTTGGTTTTTAAGTGAGAAAAGTATTTAAGTACTTGTTAAACTTTTTAAACAAATTGAAGCCTTTAAATTTTAATGGTTTAGAATTGTGACACAATTTTCCTGGTGGAAAATGTAATATCGACTCAGGAGGTAACGGGTAAATCATATCATGGAGTATTTTAGGGATTTTTACTCAATACAGTAAATGGGAAATGTACAGGAACTCCACCAGTTATCAACTATAATCTATGATTATTCCATCAATATTAAGAAGTAACAGGGATGTGAGCATTGTTTTTATCAGGTAATTTTATTTTATGATCCACAATCAGATAAAAAAATGTCAAAGTAAAAAATTATATATATAGATACACACACACACACTTGGCTTTTGGACCCGTTTCAGCACCTAGAACAAAACAATGACATCATAAATGTATAAGTTCCAATTCCATTAATCAGGTCATGTGACCTCTCCCCTTTGTCCCCCCCTCCCCCATTAGGCCATGTGTCTCCAGCTCCTCACTGCCATCGGCGCGTTAGCCGGCACCGCCTGCTCCCTGTTGGCCGAGGGAGTGGGTGCAGCCGCAACCGCCTGGATCCTGCCCTTCACTGCCGGCGGCTTCATCTACATCGCCACGGTGACGGTGCTGCCGGAGCTGCTGAGTGGGCGCGCGAGCCTGGGCCAGTCGGTGATGGAGGTCGCCGCCATGCTGTTCGGCGTCGGGATGATGGTGATCATCGCCGAGTACGAGTGAGACGCGCGGAGAGACTGAATTCTCAGGGGAAGACGAACAGAAAACCATGTGTAAATGTGTCGATGATGATTACAGTTGAGTGTGTGTGTGTGAGAGCGTTTGATAGAGAAGTGCACTAAAAGATACAAAGTCAGAGCTCATTTGTGTCCAAAAACGGACCAACATGATCACGTCCTCAGCTGAAAACACACACACACATTTACACTTATTTTTCTGATTGCCATCCAAATGATGCACAATTTAAATTCCTTGAATTTAACGGCAAACGTCTGTGTTGCTTTCTGAAAAGTGGAAAAACTCGCTGGCTCGCATTATTATATTGTCCATATTAGTGTCCTGGATACCGCGTAGTGGACACATTCGCTTTGATTTGTACCTCTTTCCCCAAAAGCAGTTTCTGTTCCTTTGGTAATTAGTTTTTTTGGATTTTATATACAAGTTTTTTGTTTGTTTGTTTGTTTTTACTTTTATTTGGGACAAATGTTGAATTATCGTCAGCGAAACACTGTAACAGCTACATCACTGGACAATGAAAGGTGTGATGTGTTTAATGGCTTCAAATGGTTGTGTCCCATGTTAGGATTGTCCAGCCCGCCCCAATAGAGTTCCTTTCTTTCACCCTGCTGAAGAGCGAATACTCTTGTCCAGAATTAATCAATTGTCCCCGTCCCATCACAAAAAGAGTCTAATCTAAGTAGCTAATGATTTTGATTTAGTTTTTTTTTTATTTTTATGTAATGCTCTATAATGATGTGATGAGGTAAGAGCCAATCTTCACACGCTGTCAATTTTTTTGTTTTGTTTTTATTGTCCTCCACCTTCAGGTCACTGTGACTAAAACGACCTGTCTAGTTCTCTAATATGGATTTGTATCCTTTTCACTTTCGTTTTTGGTTGCCGGTTCGAGCCAGCCCATGCAACATGCAGTAAAATGTAATGAGCGTACATCCAGCATTACAATGTACAAATCACCCCCCCCCCACACACACACACACACCTTCAGAGCTGAACCTCTTCTGTGTCGCTCACAGGACGTCATGTTATTTTATTTTTTGTTACGGTTTTTGATATTCGTGTCACGTCCTTTCTTTGTAAACGTACCCTTTTGCGGTTACTGAACAGTCTGTTTTGTTTTCCCGCTTGTGCCGAGAATCATTTCTAAAATGTTGAATCAAGTGACGATATTTATTCAACACACTATCTGGCTATTGAGGATGTTTATAAATATAAATATTGGCACCCTCTCTTGTTCTGTTTGTGTGGTGGACGGATCATACTGTCATAACTGTAACTGATTAAGCCTTTTATTGTTGTTTATAAAGTGATCACTTTTAATTACTGTGTATTTACAGTAAATACACTACTTTACAATACTGTATTTCAGCTAACTGACCTTAGCTAGTTGAGCTAGCATGTCCGGTTATCTTAGCCACCTCATCGACTGACATGTCCACCATAACAACGTTGGAATAGACATTTTAGAATTCGTGATCGGCACATGCCTACATGTAGTCTGTCGCCTTGTGTTCTACTTTAAGTTTTTATCTGTGCATGACTGTCTGTCACAAATGTCTCCCAATCATTCCTTTCATGGTTTTTTTTTTTTTTTTTTAAATTGCTATATAAAGTCAACATATCGTGTCCTGGTGTTCTGTGGTGTATATACTAATGAACGGTTTCAGGATTGAAAGGTCATGTTTATCACATCTAAAGAATAAATATGATGTGAAATGACGAGGGGGTGGACGCTGTGCAGGAAACAACTATATAAGAATTTTATACAAGAATATAATATTAAGAAAACTGAGAATTGAATGAAACAATGAAATAAAGAGAACGAGATTGAAAGGTGGAACTGAAGAGATTTTGTGGAGGTGTACTAAAGTGACTTGGTAGTTACAGAAGTTCATGATTCTAAAGCACTGTGGCTAAAAACGCCCCCGGAGACATCCAGAACAAACCAAGCCTTAGTGGGGAGAGGCTTTTTACCATGTGACAGAAGGTTGTTTTGTAGGGAAGAAAGTATTTGAAGGTACAACTTGTCTACAGCTAGGGGGCACTCTTATTAAAATACTTTTGTGGTAACTAAATAAAAAAAGGAATAATAAAATAACGCAAATAACTACATATAAAAGTAAGGTTGACCACAACCACAGAAAAATGTACATCTGCTTTAAATGTCAACTCCTTACCTTGGGATGGACTGCTCAAATACCATTTATTTTCCCATTTAATTAAGGGGTGACATTAAATGTTAGGATTTTTTTTCTTATTTTGAGTGTAGTGTCAGTTGATAAAATGAAATCTACAACACTGACCCTAAACTTAATGCCATATGCCCCAACTCGATGCACTCATTTAATGCATTTTGGGTTCTAGGTGTAATTTTTTATTTTATTTATAATTTGCAGTCTTACGTAGTTCTGTGTTTTGTTTTACTTGTACTGTACTACATTATGTGGTTGAAATGACAAAAGCCACCATCAACCTCCTGTTTACATGGTGCAGGAACAGAGGGGAGAGAGATGGGGTCTCACCTGCTGCTGGATGCACTGCCAAATAGTCTGATGCCTGTGAGGCTGGACTGCCTCAGTGAGAAATGCTGGCAGGGTCGCATTGGACCCATTACATCATCTTCTCTGTTAGTCAGGTGGTAAACTGTTGTGGCACATTAAGGTTGATGAGTTCGTGCTCTGCCAGCAGCCGTCTGGTCCCAAAACGGGTCCCAGAGATGCTGAAGGAACTCAAATGTACAGCTGCAGTCACTGATTGCCATCCATCGATGCTGTTCAGAGGTGCAACCAAAATGTTGAAGAACTGAGCTTGGCTTTCCTCCAATAGGAAGCTGTAGCAGGCAGACCGCTGCAGGACTGGCCAATCCCGTGCTTCAGGGTCATGCTCAGTGAATGCTTTGGGCTATTCCTGTGGTCCCGTCTTTTTGAGAGTGATCACAGTATGAATTCGGTTTACTGTTTAATTTAAGGGAAATGTAAATGCAAATATCATGGGTAAAATTTCATATTAATGATCTGAAGTCCATAGTACTTTAGACTGAAGTGAAATAGAATTTTGATAAAAATGCTGGTGAAATCTGATCAATCTTAATATAATTATAATAAAGTAAATAAAAACACATTCCAAGATGATTTGACTAAAATAACTGATCTGAACAAATATTTATCTTTATTATTTACCTATTTCATATTGTGTTTATCTGAAAATAAGCAGCTGCATGTTATAAGTGGTCATGCTGTCTCAATCATTAACTACCAGAGGCTACAGGTAGTTAAACAGAAACAATGCTCCAAGGTCCCCCAAAGGCCCACAGGCCATCCCATAGCTACAAGCGCTTGGAACCGAACTCCTAGAGTCTTAACAAACACCCAAGCTCCCAGTGCACCCTGAAAGGCCCACAGGACACCCCAAGCTACATGCTGATAAAACCAGAGGCCAGTGCCCCTATCAGATACCCAAGCTCCCCTGAGCTATCTTGTTGCTCAGGCCCTTAAAGGCACCAGACTTGTTTATAAGTCTTGGCATATTTGCACACCCATAAGGGAATATTCAAGTGTTAAACATAGTCCTGGTAATTCTCTGTGGTTCACAATGCCATATGCCCCACTGTGTCAATCCCATGGGCCTGTGGGGAAAAAAAAAAGATTTGTTTCTCAATATGGATGTGTGTGCAGATGTGTCTGATGTCCTGTATTTACTAGCACATGGCACTGTATAGCACAGATAATTCATAGAGAGCAAATCTTACTTTAAATAGCATCTTGATGCAATCCATTATCAATGCTCCATGCTGGATCTTCAGGTTATGGTGAGCCTTCTGTTCTTGTTCTTTCTCCTAAAACACAGTCATGGAGAAGATAAGGGTTCGTCAATGAGGGCTTAATGTTTGCAACTACAACAAAGACACGTCCATGCATCACAACATCTAGCATCTCATATTAAAAGTTTAATTTGTAAATGTTGGCTCACATTCCAAAGGAATGGTGTAATGCAAGGCTTGCCTTACCTGCTTCAGAGTTTCACACGTCTTCTCAGTATCAGAGAGTTTTTCCTCCAGCTCCCTAACGTTGCATAGAAGATTGTGTACCTGGTACTTCACTTGAAGGTCATCTTCATCCAATTGAGCATTGCACTTAAATGCTTCCTCATACTGGAAGTACAACAACCAAAGTGTGTTGGTTTTATTTATTTCAACAGACACACACACACACAATTGTCACAATTTCACTTATGGCTTCATGAGAAGAAAACTGTACCATTGGAAACTCCTTGTTGTTTGTTAAAATCATCAGATTATTCTGCAAATATGGAAGAAGGGGAGATTCCTGCTCCTTCATGCTCTCCTAAAACAGCCATGGAATGCGTGAGGTTAAAATTTTAGTGCTTAATGTTCACATCTAAACTACTTCAATTTTGTTTATTTAAATGTCAGCACCTTAACAAGTCAAGTTATAGCTTATGTAGTAACCCATCAGAAATCCTCACGTTATTCTAGAATGAACTGCTACTCGATTGGTGTTAAATGAAGCGATAAGAAATAAGTAACCAGGACCCTTCAGCATGTGGAACAACACAAACATGAAGAGTCTTCATACACGGCTCACAGCAGCAGTCTTTGTTTAAAGCATGAATATTTGCTTCTAAATATTCATATGAAAAATATCCAGAGATTTAATCTACTTTTCTGACCCACAACAGACGTGCAGTGTATTACATCAGTCATGGTTAGTGAAAGTGAAAAACATACAGGAAATGTACTAAAAAAACTTGTTTTCTGCATTTCATTCTACTGTAACTTTAGGTTGTTGTGTGCTTGCTGTACTTCCTCATAGTCTTAAATCATTGCTATGAGGGGACAACGAGTGCAAGACTTTTTTAAGATTAATATTTACATTTACTGTAGAATGCATCCCTTATATATATATATA
>JAQQZT010000012.1:2384063-2395886 GCA_030068275.1 Clarias platycephalus | reverse complement strand
AGTGCCCAACTATTTATGACCTACATAAATCACTTACTTTGCACTTTGCAGTAGAGCGTACACATGCAGATGATGTTTATAAGAACAGAAACCGCACACACGCAGTACATGATGAAGTCTGTAATGCAGTATAATCGCGGACCTGCAGGCTCCTCAGCATCAGAATACTTTGTAAAGTTATCTGCTAAAAACAGAATAACGAAGATACATCAGTATAATAAAAAGCTCATTCTCTTCTGTAGGGTCACAAAATGCTTTAAAATACGCTGATGCACTGTGACAGTTAGTTAGTTAATTAGTTAGGTAGTTAGATAGGCAGGTAGTAAAACCTCAGTCTCAAATATTCTTACAAACGCCTAGTTTGTCGTGATTTTGTCGTATATGAAGTGGTGGTTATCCACTCTCTCTGATGCTAGAAAATTTACTGATGTGCGGGATGTGAATGTCATTTGATCTGTGAACACCTTAATGTGTTCTTGTGCTGTAGCATACCTATAGCCACCGTAGGAATATGGGCTTCTGTACTGTAAATGTCTTCTGAATCTAAATGATCCATGAACACTCCTAAGATGGCTCTATGAAGAGTAGATTTCATGCCGTGTTCAGAGAAAATCTTGGACAAGACTATCGGCCTGGCGACGAACTTATGACCAAGCTACAAACGCTGGATTCTTATAAGGCTTATAGGAAATGCTTGAAAAATTGTTTGTATGGTGTTAGCAGCCGCCTGTATGGGTATTTGTGATCACTGCTTTAGTTAGTTATTTAGTTGCTGCAATGTATATTCTAAACATCTACTTGTTTATTGTTTTATATTGTATTGTTACTTGACATTTTAAGTAATAAAATACTGTATAAAATACAGTACCAGTCAAAGGTTTAGACACACCACAATGAACTAATATGTATGGCATTAGGTAATTAGGTTACAACAGCAACAACAACAACAACAACAACAACAACAACTGTCAGTTGTTATTTTAAGACATGAAGGTCAGATGTTTTGAAACGGTTGTCGCAATTTCAGTATTGCACCTCTGCTGCAGAGGAGAAGTTCTTTTAGAGTTACTAGCCTCAGAAATCACCAATTAACAAACAACACATCAGATTAGAGCTGTTATGAAGGATTTATAGAGCATAAGTAGCAGATACATCTCAATATCAACTGTTCAAAGGAGATTATTGAATATTTTCTATGTCTACATATCTTGAATGTGTGTATTTGGATATATATATATATATATATATATATATGTATATATATATAAAATTCATAATATATTTTCAGTGGCATTCCAGCAAGCAGCAAAGACTTTGAAGGGAATGAAACCACAAAGTAAAGGTTTAACAAAGATGCATAGTTTCAAAATGTATAACCATGCCTATTTCGAATTTGTGAATTTAAACATTATGAAATTCTGAATCAATATAAAACACAGTATGTTCATTAATGATACAAAGCTCTAACCATTTCAATATTCATTTTAAGGTTTTATAAGAAAAGCTAAGTCTCTAAAAAATGTAACCTTTTAACCCTTACAATGAAGTATGTTTAATATAAAGATTTTGTAATGACATTACAGCACAAAGTATTGTACGTAAAGTATTGTCACTCACCTGTAAAGTTGAGTCGGATGTGATTCCCAAACTGAGTGTATGTGGCATCGTTTCGACCTCCACAGTAATAAAACCCCAGATCTGTCTCTCTAACTCCAATAATCACTAAACTGACTGAACCGCTGCTTTCTGGTACATCAAAGTGACTCTCGTTCACATTATAAACAACATAAGAGTCTTTGTCCAGTTTTGTTCTTTCAGCTGAGACGAGTTGTTCCAGTTCCTCAGATCTCATCCGATACCAAAACATCTCAGAATAATTAGTGATGTTACAGTGCAGCGTGATGTTCTCTCCAGGATGAACAGATCTGTAATCAGCTGTAATGATCTGAAGGAGACTCGGTGTAAAGAAACCTGTAAAAGAGCCAGATGTACACGCTGTAAATATAACAAGTGCCACAACATTTAATTTATATAGCCTGATTCATCATCTCCCTTGATTATAACACTATGTTATAAAATTTTAATATTTTGTTTAAAGTAAAATTTGGCAGTAAGTTATTATACGCCCTCCAATGAAATGTACATGACTGAGCTAATAGTGCACTCAGTTACCCTTTACATAGTTATTTAAACTTTGGCATAGCTGTGTTTCTACCAATCAATTAATATAGTATAGAATAAATTTACCGAACAGCAGCTGTAGAATAAACAGGTGCAGGAACTCAGCCATTTATCACCCAGTGAACATGTGCCATTTTTCAGAGACTCAGCTAAATAAATAGTCTTTTGTTTCTGGGCTTCGTTGAAAGTTCCTGTCTAGCAACCACAAACTCCTACATCCTGTTCTGAAGAAGTGTACAGTGAGCCTATAAAACCACGGTCATTAACACTCTGCCTTTAATGTTTTTCCATGATTTGGGAATTATAATTTCTATTACTACAAATAAGCATTTGAGTTGAATTGATGTTTATGATGTTAATGAAAACATCATTGAGGTTGCAAGAGCCAGTGTAATCTTAGCGTCTGTCCCAAGCCTGAATAAATAAGGGGGGTTGCATCAGGAAGAGGATCAATAAATCAATATGCGGATCATGAAAAAAGATTTCCATACCGGATGAGTTGAGGTCCGGCTTCTTAACATCTACTGCCTTATATACCGTTCCTCAGCAGGATATCTGTGGAAAGTGGACTACTGTCTACTGAAGAACAAAGAGAAAGAGAGGGCACATATGTGTCCAGAGAGAGAGGGAAATAAGGAAGGGTAGTGTAGAGGTTAAATAGAACCGTTTGGCATTGTGACTGGTAAAGAGAGAGAGTTAGCTGACCTGATGGAGAAGAGAAAGGTAGATATAATGTGTGAAGAGACCAAGTGCTTCAACAACTACAGAGGCATGCATAAAGATGATGAGCCACACCATGAAGACAGGGGAAAGGTTAGTGGTAGCTTGAATGAAAAGAGAGGTGACCATCTGTGAGCAGCAGTACAGCTCCTTGAAAAGATCACGGATGGTTGCAAGGAGTAGAGGTAGGGAAGGTAGAGGAGTTTAAATGATGTACAATTTAGAGACATTGCCACTGACAAAAAGACAGGAAGCAGAGCTGGAGGTGGCAGAGCTAAAGATGATTTGCTTTGGGACAAGAAGGGACAGGATTAGGAATGACTATATTAGAGGGACAGTGCAGAGTCCTACAGTTTGGAGACAAATTTAGAAAGGCCAGATTACGATGGTTTGGACATGTGCAGAGGTGGGATGAGGGGTATATTGGGAGGAGAATATTAGAGATGGAGCTGTCAAGCAGGAGGAGAAGAGGAAGGCCCAAGAAAAGGTTTATGGATGTGGTGAGGAAGGGTATGGAGTTGGAGTGACAAGGGAAAATGTGGAGGACAGAGTTAGTTGGAGACAAATGGATACAGTAGGATTAATTAAGGTAATTAATAGATTATTTGCAGAATAAATGCATCTTTATTCCTGCCCCAAAAATGCTGCAGACTGACTGCTTTGTTCTACATTGCACACACGGGTATCCATGTGGTGATCATAATATAAAATAATATAATTATTATATTCAAAAATTATTATGAATTGTAGAACTCGATCCTGCTTGTGTGTCTAAATGACAACATACATTGAAACCACACAAAGATGAAGAAACTATTTACCAGCTGTTGATGGTCTAAAAACAGAGTTTAAACAGGAAGCTCATAAAATAAGTGGAAAAATAAAGGTCATTTCCTGTAAACTCAGACATGCTTACAGCAGCTCTTTCTGAATAAATGTAACTTACCAAATCTTTAACAACAACAAGAAAAAAAAATTACTAATTTTTACTATTGAAATATGTTTAAGTATATTGAAAGCATGATGTAAACACCTGTTAATATATGAAATGAACAGCACTTTATTGTTGTAATTCTTGCTTTTAAATTTGTCCTATAAACCTAAAAAACAAAAATTAGAGCATTAGATGTAATCCACCATGCAGCAAACTGGAAGAATGAAAGCACAATTATATTTAAAGTTAAAACTAAAATAATCATTTTATCTACTAATACATTTATCAAAAAGCATGACTATATAATTTTACTTTATCATTGTTGTATGTTATTAATTAAAACTGGTTTAGGGTCCTTGCTTCCCTAAACTGAATGATCAACCTTAAGGTAGATGTAGAAGGGAACTGAGTACATTTATTTTGCATCATAAATATTTTAAATGTTAAACCACAGTCTTTGATGTTTCGTCTCATTTGTAGATGAAACAGGGGAAGAGCGTAATCATTAGAGTAATTGTACAGCAGACAGAAGTGAGAGGTGTCCTTTACTCAATGTGGAGCAAAACCACATTTGTTCTGAATGTGAAACAGGAAAGTGTGATACTGTGCAGGCTGTGGGTTAACCAAGATAAACATTTCTCAATAAAATCAAAGTACAATATGTCTCTCTATGGAAAAAAAGAAAACCTAAATGAACAACAGGCCATTAGAAATGTTGTGTTGTCTAAAATATAATGATCCTCATCATTTTATATTTAATTTACTGTATCTTGAATGTAGGATATCTTCATAAATTGAAATCCTGAAATATTAATCCACATTGATTGTATATGCAGCTCATTTAAAAAGTACCATGCAGCCGTCTTCACGCTCTGCACATGCAGACCCTAGCGTGAGAGAATATTATTCCTTTATTGTAGTTTAGCTTTCTTCCTCGAAAACTGACAATCTGAACCTTCTTGGTTTAAACTTCCTACATCTCTCTCTCTCTCTCTCTCTCTCTCTCTCTCTCTCTGTCTCTCTCTGTCTCTATCTTAACATGATCTTCACGGTCACGAAGCAGATGTTACATGGTGTTCTAATAACCATTAATGACACTAACTGTGTGTCTCAGCGTGGGTGAGAGTAGGTCCGTACGGTCCGCAGTACTGAGGAGAGAGCAGCTGCCTGACAAAACCCACATTCACACCCAGTCACAGAAGCACTTTTAGCAAGAACACACACCTGATGCTGTAATATCATGTAACCCCAGAACCTGGAAGTTAATGAAGCTGATATTCTAAAGTGAAATAAAGAGAAATATAAAGAAAAACTTACAAGATTTAAAGAACGGTTCGCAATAAATTAAAACTACTTTCACCCCTGTTAATTACACTAACTGTTGGTCGCTAGCTCCACCAGTTGACGTTAGTTAGCTCCACCAGTTGTCGAAGGATTTGTATGGGCGGAGCAAAACAATTGGTTAAATGAAGAAACCAATCATAATCTGTAAATAACAAATAACGTTTGCTGGAACTGTTGTATAATAGCTATAACACATACTGTTCTAAATATTACCACGGATGTAGTATTTTCAGTATTTCGACTGTGATCTCGTGCCTACAACCGTATCATAGCCATGCTACAGTATATCCAGCAGTACAGCACACCTTATCATTTCATATGACCTAATCAACACTTTCTGACCAATCAGAATCCAGAACTTCACAGCACTGTGATATAAAGCATTTTTAAATGAAATAGTTCACATCACACATAACTAAATATGTAACGTAAAATTTACAGTGGTGGACCTAAACTAAGACTTGCAACTTCAGTGCAAAATGTGTCCTCATGGGAAAATGGACATATTGCTGGTAATTATCATGTGGTAATAATTACCATCAATATTTCCATGAATAAAAAACATGCAGAAGCACATTAGAAAGATAAACTCAGATATAATGAACATATATATATATAAATTCAATAAAGTCAGAATAATAAAAGGAAAACTATACAGTTTTTCTGCTTGAAATCCAGTATTCAAAGCTTTTTATGTGAGATGTTCACTGGACTGTGATTGGTTGGTTTGATGTGATGTCATACATTTGTGTCTACATACTGGAGCGTCTAATAGTTTCCTGCGTGGGGTACATTAGTTTCCTGAGTCTAAACACACGGTGTTCTGGGGGCAGGGGAAATGTTTTGCCTTACATGTAACACCAGTAATCTACTGTATACAGTCAAACTCAGAAATATTTCAACAGTTACTTTTTTTCCTCTTTCTTTCTTTCTTTCTTTCTTTCTTTCTTTCTTTCTTTCTTTCTTTCTTTCTTTCTCTCTTTCTTTCTTTCTTTCTCTCTTTCTTTCTTTCTTTCTTTCTTTTTTGCCTCTGTACACCATCACAACATATTAAAAATGAAATAATCAAGATGTGATTGAAGACTTTTAGCTTTAAACACATCTGAAACTGAATGTCAGTCCCTCATACGTCAGGCACAATTCCACACACTGACTCACACCAAGAGCCGGTTGGGAGGAGAATCCGCACACTTGCACGTTTTTCAGATGACTCTGTAAAAGTTTATTATTTTACTGTTGAAGACCTGTGGGATTTAAATGCTGTTCGCCATGGTTTTTTTTTGTTTTTTTTTGCCAATTGAAAGTGTGGGCGGGGCTGCTTGATTTATTGTCCCCCAGTAAAGTCTAAGCTATTGTCTGTATTGCTGATTTAATATTAGCAACTCCCACACACAGTCCCTTCTGAAAGTTTTAGAACAGCTGATTCTTTTGTTTTGCTAAACACTAAAAACATTCTGGTTCGAGAACAAAAGCTTTGAATATGGAATGATAGATCAGAATTTCATTTCCTTTCATTGATGCTTTCATGCTGTTTAAAATATTTACCATTTACATTCTAATTTTAAAACGGTTCCTTTTAAAACGTGTGTGTGTGTGTGTGTGTGTGTGTGTGTTAGCATTATATGAAGAGTTTTTTTCCCCCTAACTATTGTATAAGTGGAATTACATTATCTACATTATTGCAGAACACCAACACTGAACATTCACTCGCCTACAAGTCTGTACATAATAATTGGCAGAATCAACCGAGCAGATTTTTTATTTTTTTTTTTGGCAATGTTTATGTAAGTATAGAGAACTTCAAATGTATTAATATGTTTGTCCATATTTTGTATCATTATAAATAACTATGATGACTCCTCCTCTACCAGTTACCCTAGGCTAGTGTACTGTATGTAGCTGTATCCAGGAGGACTAGCCTCATTTATTCCTACAAATTCATTTGAATTACTACATGTTTCTATTAAACAGTGATATTTTCATTAACAATAAGCACTTTACATGTTGGAGATCTAATATTTAACAGTCCTAGGTTCAGGTCAGAAGTGCTGGCTGCGTATTTTACTGTGGTCTGATTTATTGATTAGAGCTGTGACAAAATATGAAAGTAACTGAAACAGGAGATTTCTGTGTTTCTCCAAACGATCCAACACTGACCCAACCTCATCTACAGATCATGGCCATGGTTTCTTTGATGGGCTGAAGGGAATTTTGTACGTAAGGCAATGTGGAAGCTGAACACAGAGATGATGAACAAACCTAGAAGGAAAGTCAGACAAAGAGCGATTCTAAAGATGCTGATAAAAGGTAAAAAAAAAGAAAAAAAAACTTGATGTACCCTAATCAGATAAGGGTTACAGGGACACACCCATAAGACAAAAAGCATGGCATGCTTGTTTTCCTGTTCAAGAGTAACCCAATATATTCTGAAGAATTTAAGTGTCTGAAAACATACTGTGGCATACCTTTGACTGTGGCAACTGGAGACTCCTTCCATGAATTTTAAATATATCTTCTTTTAGAAAACACTGCTTAAAACATTTTATATTTGTTTATGCAGAGCATGCACTGTGTAAGACTCAAGAACATTTGAGGGAACATTTAAATTTTTTAAAACATATGGGAATTAAATAATAGTTGAATTAATACAATGGACAATATAGAGATATAATGTTGCTACATGAATTAATACATTCACTTCATCCAGCAGGTGGCAGCAGAGTGACACTGTACAGCTGCTACACTCCTGTATTACTGTGTACACATCCCTCATACAATAAAATAAAATACAGTTAATTTGTATTTTTGTATAAATATAAATTTGTATAAATGTCTACAGTTTCCTCATTTACAAGAACAGGGAAGAGTACCAGTCCAAAGTCTGGACACACGTTTGGGTATATTTTCCAAATTCTAGAGCAATACTTAAAAACTATAAAATAGCACATATGTCATTATGTGATTTAGTACCAACAAAAACAACAAGACATGAAGGTCAGCTATTGTGTCAAGTGCTTATGTAAAACCCATCAAGCTCCATGATGATGAAACTGTCCCTCATGAAGACCTTCCCAGGAAAAACAAGACCAAAAACTGACCTCTGCTGCAGAGGAGACGTTCATTTAGCCTCAGAAATCACCGATTAACAATCAGCACCTCGGATTAGAGCCGTTATGAAGGTTCAGAGCAGAAGTAGCAGATATACATCTCAATATCAACTGTTCAAAGGAGATTATTGTGTATTTTGGATAAACGTCTTCAGTATTGTTTTATAGTGTAGAAAGAATTAAAAATGAGGTTATAAAAATCAAATATCATGTTTTGATCAGATCACAGGCGGTTCTTTGCTGATTGTGAAACTTGTGATGATAAATGATTTCTGGGCATCATGAGAATTGTTTGTAGGTCACCTGACACCTTACAGTAGGTCACACAGGTCACATCAAATGGTCCTGCAGAGGAAAATGTGTTTCAGTGTGAAATAACTTTTTTTTTTTATTTGATTTAATACTGACATGATCTCAGCTTTGATCTTCTGTAAGCTACATTTCATCATGTGTGTTTCTGTTACCTTATTGTTTGGTTCCCTGGTGGAAGAATACTTATCTGAAAATAAATACAATTTAATGAAATACAATGTATTATTATTATTATTATTATTATTATTATTATTATTATCATTATTATTATTGTTGTTGTTGTTATTGTTGTTATTGATGATAATAATAATAATAATAATAATAATATATTACATGACTTGACACAACAGGAAGTGTGTGTGTGTGTGTGTGTGTGTGTTTGATACAGTGACTGTTCCGTCCTGCACTGAAAAGGTGCAGCACATTTCCTGTGTTGTAGTTTATTTTACTCATGTGTATTCCTAGTTTTGTGTTGTTTTATGTAGTTCTGTGATTTTTCCTGGAGGTACTTTTTTTTTCAAATCACTGTGTACTGTACCAGCTATATGTGGTTGAAATGACAATACTTGAGTAGACTTGAAGTGTGTGAATGTTGGTGTTTAAGCTGTAAGTTTTCACCTTGTAGTGTGGAGCAGTACAGAGGGGGCAGGTGATGCTTATTGAAACAAGAAGCACACACACACATGATAGGACTATAATAATAATAATAACTGAAAAGTGTGTATGTGGGGCATGATCATCATCTGAAACATGCGGAGGAGCACGGAGGCATCATAATCATAATCATCATCATTATAAATAAAATTTAAAAAAATTGGCTTTGAGAAAAAAAGCAATTTAACAATAAAAATATTGAAAATGCTAACTGAATTTTAAGTTTAACCCCTACATCTACTTTAAATGAGCAAATACAATAACATCTTGTATATTTGGATATTTACCGTTTAATTAATTGAGCATTTATTCCATGGTGATGCTGCCTGAGATAAAATGGGCAGTACACAGGTACCATGTTATCATCTTTGACCAGGAGTAGCTTTGTCTCTCTGCTGGATGAGAGATAACCACAGATCTTTTTTTTTGCTCAGAGGGAATTGAATAAAAGTGTTTACCAGGTTCTTGTCCCTGTACGTTGTGTGCCATTCCCCATACATAACAATAATATGGCAGATCATCAGACAAGATGATGTCAGGTTTGGGTTTATCGTTGTATATGTGATGAATATGTATATTTTTTTTTTTTCTGAATAAAATTTTTTTTTATACATTATTTACAATTACACACTACAATTCTGCAAAGACCATCAAAAATATCTACTACAGGGAAGAGATCTATTAGAGAGAAAATGAAGTGCAAAGGGGAAAAATAAGATTAGTTTAGATTAAAACTTCTGGATTGGTTCAGTTTGCTCTTTTAAGAAATGGGGTAGTGGTAGTTCAGAGGGCTGAGTTACTGGTGCCTTAGCCCTCTGAACTACCAGGTTGGCGGTTGGCGTTTCGAGCCTCTACTCCAGGTTGCCATAATTCCACCCTTGAGCAAGGCCCTTAACATGATCTGCTCCAGGGGGCGCTGTATCGCAGTTAGAAAGACTTTCACTGTGCAGTAATGTATATGTGACAAATAAAGGCTTAACTTATTGAAAACTCTACAATCTTACTTCAAGCCTTCTGTTTACAGCTACATGATCAAATACACAGAGGAGTATGAAATAATAATTCTGAATATAATACAATAAAATGAATCAAATAGCAATAATCATCAATATGTAATAGTATTGGCACTCACCTGTAAAGTCTGATGAGTTTCCCAAACTGAGTGTGTGTCGCATCGTGTCGACCTCCACAGTAATAAAACCCCAGATCTGTCTCTCTAACTCCAATAATCACTAAACCGACAGAACTGCTGCTTTCTGTTACATCAAAGTGATTCTCATTTATTTTATAACTGAGATAATAGGTTTTCTTCAGCTTCCATTCCTCAGCAGATATCAGCAGCTTCACCTCGTCAGATCTCAGTCGATACCACGATATCTCAGGATAATTAGTGATGTTACAGGGCAGGGTGATGTTCTCTCCAGGATGGACAGATAATGTGTGTATGAACTCACTGAACAGCGTCTGTAAAATAAACGTAAAGCGCTGTTTGTCCATTTCTCACACACTTCCTTCAGCGCTCTGATAACAAGTGCTGCTGCTTCACACTGGACTAGTGTAGTTAAGAAGAAGACGAAGAAGAAGAAGAAGAAAAAGAAGGAGAAGTTTGTGCCTTAAGTCACTTTTTGTGGTTGTTAATTCCAGTAACCTTCTGTCATCATTGCTTACTTCTTAGAAGGCATACATATTCCGGGACACTCATTTATTCATCAGTTTTCTTTACATATGTAGAAACATTTGATTGGGGCAAAATAAGGTGATTATGACACATTGGGTCTGTTAATAATCACACACAGGAAATAACTGACAGCTGAACAACAAATGAGGCCTGACCTCTTAGGATTATTAAAAGGGACTTACATAGAAATCTCACATGCTAGAATGGAACAATAAAACTTTACATTATGTACACACTATATAACTAATGTGCAATGCTTTTTGTGTAGGCTTGGTATGATATCTGGAGCAAAATGCACAAATATAACTTATATTATACCTGACACTGGGGCCACTTGAGTATAATTAAAAGTCATTGCCCTATAAACCTAATGACTGGTTATGCAATTAAGAATTTGCAATAACTGTTGAGCTTATTGCTCTGGAACAGGATGAATAAGGACTCATCAGACTACGTGACTTTTTTCCAAAGATCCACAGTCCATTCCTTATGATCCCTAGCAAACTGAAGTCTTTTTTCCCCGAATAGCCTCAGTGATACTGTAAGTGCTTATCCTAAGGCTACACAGTTGTTTAGTCATGAGTTCTCCCCACAATGTGCCTGGGTAAATTCTGTTACTTACAACAAAAGTAAAACAAATACACAAAACCAGGAGTTTTAAACTGCTCAGTTCAAAGGGAAAAGCAAATGGTGTAGAGAACAAGAGGTCTTCACTTCACTGGAAAAAGGAACAAAATATTTCCCTTCACTCATTGCGTCTCGCTGGAGCATGAAAAAAATGGAGCTCGAAAAAGGATTTTTATATTTATTATATAAATAAATACACACACTACCGTTCAAAAGTTTGGGGTCACTTGCAAATTTCTTTGTTTTTGTTTAGTGATTTATTTTCT
>JAQQZT010000012.1:2329298-2341763 GCA_030068275.1 Clarias platycephalus | reverse complement strand
GCTACAAAAAGATTTCCAAAGCCTTGAACATCCCACGGAGCACTGTTCAAGCGATCATTCAGAAATGGAAGGAGTATCTCACAACTGTAAACCTACCGAGACAAGGCCGTCCACCTAAACTCATACTTTTGCAAGCCACTGTAAGTCCACTATTACACAAAATATTCTTATAAACAAAGCTGACGTCAAATCAAGGAGACGAGCACACACAGAAAATCACATCAGAACACAAGGTGACCTTTCAAGCCAAAATCTCCGTTTCCTCCATATACAGTACACATCACCACTGAAAGTGCAGTTTTGGAAAATCTTCACTTTGGACGGAGTTTCCCAAAAGCTCAGCCGTTAACAATGACACCAATGACACCAATGACACCAATGACACCAATGACAGGGATCCTCCTACCAGCTCCAGAGCGCTCTTGACTCAGCTAGAAATTGCAAAGGCGTTTTCTTCAACCAGGTACTTTTTTATTTTATCAATACTAGATTGTTGATTTGACCTCATAGTACTTCAGTTCCCGCTCTGATAAGTCTTTATTGTTGTTTGCTCTATTTTTTGTTTGTCTCTTTGTTTTCTGTCTAACGTTGGCCTCGTTCACCTGCATCAGCACAATAAACACTTGACATTAACTCTAGAACTTTTATCTCCATAAATTGTCATGAAATATTAATAAAACTGGCCACAAATTATCTTTAAATTGTTAATCACTCGACTGTCCAATTACTTTTGATCCTGCGAAAATTGAAGCAAAATGGCTGCAATCCCTAAACGGTTTTTTTGTTACGCCCATTGAAAACATGAGAATATACACTTCAATCAAATCTTGCCTCATTTATTTATCTCTTGTTCATATACTCTGTTGCTATCAGTGTTTTTTGCATTGTGTTTTTTGTCCATTGGCCTAACGTTGGCACTCTGGTGGTTCAGTAGATAATTTGGCCCAGTATTGGTGGGTTTCCTCCGGGTACTCCGGTTTCCTCCCACAGTCCAAAGACATGTAGGTTAGGCTAATTGGTGTTCCCAAATTGCCCGTAGTGGGTGAATGGGTGTGTGAGTGTATGTGTGTGTGCCCTGCGATGGATTGGCACCCTGTCCAGGGTGTACCCCGCCTTGTGCCCTAAGCCTCCTGGAATAGGCTCCAGGTCCACACGACCCTGAATGCAGGATAAAGCGATTTCAGAAAGAGAAGATTATGAAATTTTATGCACTAAAACACACCACAAGACTCTATCTGCTTAAAGCGATGCATATTAATTTGATAAATGTGAGGTGGTGTAAAGTCAGACAAGAGAACCAATCAAAACCACTGTCTGTATGAACAGCTTTTTCCCAAATTGTCCTGAACTATGTGCACCGAAGACATCCTGCAGGTAAAAAAATGCATTGCAAGTATTGCAAAAAATTTTACAATATAGTCTATATAGGTTTCTATTTTTTTTTTTTTTAACAGAAAAACTGTACCACCAACATTACACCACCAACACATTAAAAACGCAAAATCATTTCTAATCTGCATGTGAGCGATGTGTGGATTATTTACACTAATCTGTGAAAGTGACAGCATGTCCTTTTCTGTAACCCTTACACATTAAATAAATCCACTCCCTCCAGCAGGTGGCAGTAGAGTGACACTGTACATGTCCTATATTCCTGTATTACGGTAATCTGCATTCCTAATGTAAGGTATAAACCACATCAGTTCTTCCACGTTTTATTTTCATCCCAGGTCTTTATATTAAACAGGTCAATGATGTACGTTTAAGTACAGAACAGGAAATTATTGATTACAACATTTTACAGTTCACAGCTGTCTGGAGACACGTGTGAGACACAGAGGTCACATCAGATGGTTGCACTTCAGCTTCCTGCACAGCGAAATGTGTGTAAGTGTGAAATAAACTTTGTGTGTGTGACAGACGATGTTGGACAGACGATGCTCACTGAAATAAAAAGCATGCACACGATAGGATTACAAAGTTTACATATAAATAACTCCACAGTGTGTACGAGTAGCAGAATCCTTATGATTCAGAGCATTTAAAACACAGAGATATTATACCAGATGCTCTTTAATAACTAATTTATTGCCAAACACACAAAACTATCCGTCTCTCACAGTCACACTTCTGCTTTACCACACAGCCAGACTTCCTGTCCTACAGCCCGTGTTCAAAAACCTGCTTAACTTACAGGTTAGAATGTTTACTGCTCAGAAATCACACGTAGACTCAATAACAGTTTATCTTGGCAGTGATAGAATTCAGCACATAGTACAGAGAGTTGAGTACATTTCCAGTTACTACAATCAAATCTGTAGAACTGGAGCTGATTTAAACTGGTCCTCCTGAACTGGGACTGCTGGGGAAACTTCATGACATTTCATTGTTGCTCCTCCTCCAGATCTAATCAAACATCTGTGAAATAGCCACCGTTAGTTGTTTCAGCACTTTTATAGTTTCACATGCAGCAGGTGGGCGAGCCGCACAAGCAAAGCAAACTACGATTCCCAGCATGCAATCTTTGGATCATCACAAGTGCTAATAAGACACATCTGATCTCAATGTTTCTAGGAGCATAAATTACACTAAACACCTGCAAATTGCTGTGATGTACAGTATATGCTCCAGTGAGTTTACTCCAAACTATAAAAAACACAACAATACTGTATCAGTGAACAGCGGGATATCGCTCGATTCATCACCTTACTCACCAGGAAGCCATTCAAATGGGTTTCAGCAGTGTGGAATCAGGGCAGAGAGGACAATGCTTCTTTTTAATGTTCTCTATAATGTAATATAAGTATAACTTATATAATGTAATATAAGTATAACAGTTACGACAAAAGCTAGACACCTGACTGACTTTCAGTCAAGCTATTTATAATGAACATAATTACTTTCCTCGGCTCAGGTGAGTGCTTCTGGGACCTGTAGTTTCCCTTCTATAACCTAGAACATAACAAAAACTCAACAAAAACCAGCCTTTGGCCGCTTTGGCGCCCTCTAGGGGTTAACCCTTACACACGGTATTAGTTTCACTGTTACGCTGATGACAGTTACTGTATACCGTGCCCCCTTTTTTACATTTTTTTTTCCGTCTAAAGACATACTGTAAAAATCATCTAAAAAAAATCTATCAGGTAAATACAGTACATGTACGACCTCACATAACCATAAAACTTTTCGTAAAAAACAAAAAGAAAAAAAACAATACTATAAGTACCCTGATGATTCAATAGCTTGTACAGGTATATCCACATTAAGTAGTAATAATTTGACGTAATCATTTTATGTATGACTTTTAGTCTCTCACTTTGTTTTGGCCCATTCTTCTTTACAACCTTGTGTGGCGGAACACTGAGGGTTTAAAAAGACAAATTGAGAGCCAACTATTACGCAGCTGACCTGCCTATAATGAAGTTACAATTAGGAAAGATTAGCTACAGTAACTCTCCACACATACCCAACAGGTAAGATAACTTTAAAAGCACATACTGTAAGAATAGGACCCCATAGAACCCAATCAATCAGATAGTGAACAACACATTGGAAAGCTGAGAGCTCGTGCAGTCTATCATAGGAAGCAATAAACGCTACACAGAGGCAGAAACGTCACTCAGAGGCAGAAATACAGTATGGCTATTACATTCTAAAAAAAGACGTGCTACCATACGCTACAGTAAAAATAATAAACAATAATCAAATTAAAAGTAATTAAAATGGGATGCAATACTACCTTGCCAACAAACTTGTATATTTCCACACTGCCCTATGATAGGACAACCAATGAACCAACTAGTCAATCAAATATAAGCAGGAGGAGTTTCAGTAGTCCTGCCACACTGACTTCAGTTCATTTAGGTTTTTTCTCATATACAGCTCAGTTGGACTGAGACCTGGACTTTGTCTAGGCCATAGAGAAAGTGGACTCCATATTAACTTTAACACCTCTATTATACTGAACCTCCTGTCCTCATCATGGACAAACTGATAATTATAATTTATATTTTTTCCCTATAGTATTATTTTTAATGTTTCATCCAGAATTTTTATTTAACTGAATTTATTTAATAAAGGTGACAGTTCACAACTAATGTACCTTTTCAGGTTTTAATAATATGTTGGATAGTTTTTAACCCAATTACAGCAATTAAAATTTTTATTTGTTTTCTTTTTTTTTTCTTTTATAAGTTTTCTTTACTTAATTCGACCCTCCTGAAGCAGTTCCCTTTTGTCAGGCAGTGTAGTGTAAGTCAAGTGTGACAATCTTACAGATGAATTCTACCCTGTGAATTTCTGGGGGTGTATTTAGAGTCTGTGTTATGTGTGTGTTATCTTGTTATGTAGTTAAAATCATGTGATCACTGCACACAGACCACACACATATCACCTTTAACGGAGACCGTCATGTCTGCCTGTTACATTTCACTGCCACCTGAGAATCTTCCTCTACATTCTAAGGACACTCATTAGACATGCTCATTTCCTCTTCCTATTATATATATAAAGGTGATGGACACTGCAAAGCCGTACTTATTACTTACTACTTATTTCTTTGTGTGAGTTGTTCAAAACAGTTTTTCTTATTTGAGTCTGCTTTGTTTGTGGTAACTTTTTAAAAATGAAACCAGACCTGTCCTCTACAGCCATCACATAGCTTAAAGACTTCATTAAATGTAATAAAATCAGATCATTAAATTAAGAAACTGAGGCCAGTGACCGTTGAACACATTTTACAAAAAGAGACGTTGTGGTTTCTTGTCTTGTGCACGGCGTGTGGGTTTTTACCACCAGCAGCAGAGGCGGAAAACCAATCGCTTCTTCTCAAGTTTCACTTCACTGTGTGCACACTAAGCACCAGACACGCATCATACATGTATTTTAAATCTTGGATTAAAAAACAATACTTTCGTCAGTGGATTCTGTATTATTTGGATATACAGTACACACAGCTATACAGTACAGGGCACCGGATGACCAGAGGCAGGTCGCAATAAAAAAAAAAAATAATGTTCATTACATTACATTACATTACACATGAGATTGAAAAGGAACAAATACTTCATTATTTGTCATTACACTGACTATTCAATAAATCACTCGAACTTCTGCTCAGTAATCCAGAGCGTCAACCCTTTGAGCCACCACTGTCCCTTTCGCAGCTTATTGTTGTATTATCCGAAAAACATTTATTCAGTTCTACAAAATATTGTCCTGTAATCTATGTTAGGTGATGTCTTCTGTCTGCCTTCGTGTCTATATTGATAAGACTATTCACACCTTAACGCTTACACTATGTACAGGTTATTGGTGAAAAATTGTATTTCTAAACTTTATCAACTTTTATTTATATACATTATTTATGAATTACTTTTATTAAAGCTATTTAATCCAAACACTGTAACTAGTTAAACCAGCTTTGAATGTACTACTAACAGTATATTTAAGGTTAAACACTTCCCCCACATGCTTAGACCAGCGGGGGGGAATTTCCTGTGGAGTGGGTGGTTTATACAGTACTTCAACAGCAGACAGAGAAAGAAAAGAAGGTAACCATAGTGGTTTCTGTGCTTGGTAATGCCGGGTCCTTCTCACCATCTCATCAGAGCGTTCCGACAGAAAATTTCTTCTTACATTTACTAAGTAAAATACAAACGTTCATATTCCTACAAACCTTTTTCTGATGCAGGGTTTATGTTGGAAGGGCCTGGGAGTGTGAGGTGAAATACATCCCAGAAGATTGTTTTTCATGCTGTTGCTATTTGTTCCCAAATTTTAATCCATAATAGCTTCTACTGTATAAGGAAATGAAGACAAGAATAAAGATGGCAGGGAAAAACTCCCTGAGATGACAATAGGAATAAATCTTGAGAGGAACCAGACTCAACAGGGAACCCACCCTCATCTGAGATATTCTTAATATAAACAGGTTTAGTGAGTTAAAAGTTAAAATATTCCTCATCTAGAGCTAAATCTTCTAGGTTAGCTGTTAGCAGTTGATGCTAAATAGGTTGAGACAGATTGAGAATATCATTGTAAATAAACAGTCTCATAGACACATACATGAGATCTGTTGCTACTGAAACCCACTTATTTTGTTCCTTCTTGTGTTCGTCAAAACTAGCGCGAAACAATTATTAAATGCCTGAAAATATAAACTGCCAGGCGGTTAAAAAAGTAACCAGTATTGTGTTCCAAACTTCCTGTTTTCTGATTGGATATAAAATACATTTCCACAAAGGGCTGGAGGGGTTCATTTAAAGTTACAGACAGTGAAATAAGGTGTTTGAAACGTAAGTGAAACAGAAGGAATATTAGGCAGGTTACAGGATCTGAGCAGTATTTCAGCTGGAACATCTTGGAATATGCCCGTGCCATCAAAGAAGAAAATTTATGAAAAAACTGCATTGATGGAAAAAAAAAACCATATATTTAGATTGTCATCTGACCTCATTTTTTGGGTACAGAGCTGTTCTGGTTGCACAGGGGGAACCTACACAATATAGTGTTTTAATATGACCAGTAAACGGTATTATTTAAAAATAGAGTAAACTAGATATGAGGTCATCTTTATGGACGTGGACCTGCAGTACACTACACTACATAGAAAACTGGACTAGGTGGTTGGTCAGATTTAAGAGATAATTGTGGCAGATGGAGAGAAGCAGGGCTGCTTTCAGTCCTTTATTCCCCAAACATGACAATAATATAATTTTGTTAATTAATAGTATTGTAATATTATTGATTAGAGGCAGTGGTGGCTCAGGTGGTTGAGGCTCTGGGTTGCTTAATAGTGTTGGTGGTTCAAGTCCCAATAACATTATGCCCATACAATATACCCAGCCACTGAGATGCAGTGCCAGTCCCAAGCTTGGGGAAAATGGGTGGGTTGTGAAAGGAAGAGCACCCTGTGTAAAATCTGTGCTAAATCATTGTGGATTGAAAGATTTCAAGTGGCAACCCAGAGAAAGTTGGAAAGAGACAACAAAAAAAATATGTGATATTTACATAAAAATATTTATTTCATTATATTTATTTCATTATATTTTGTAATTAATAATTATAAATTCCCTCAAGGATGTTTGCACCCACAGGGAGAATTAATTATAGCAATAAATTCATTATCTTAACTCATGTGTAGGACAGTAAGGTAACATCACTGTCTCACAACAGCAGTGTTCTGCCTTTTAAACTTAGAACCAAGTTATTCATATAGAACCAAGACAAAAATAAATTGAAAAACTTCTTTTTAACTGTATAGACTCTGATGTGACTTGTGTGACCTACACATGAGTCTCAGGAAACAAGTTCCAAAAATTTAATTACTGTATGGAAGAATTTATGTATGGAGGAATTTACCCTCTTTAACTCTGTTTTGTCAGTTTATTCTTCTGTTCTGTGTTTAAGCATACCTAATTCTTCATTTCTTCATGTGCATCCATATCCCTCTAGCAAGAAGGAAAGTAGAGTAACTTACCTAATAGACATATAGGCTGTAAGTATAAATCCCAGAATCTAAAAGAAACTTAGTAAACGTCATACAACAGAACAACAGAACAGGAGGGCTGAGTGTCAGTGCTTGTGGCTGAATGTGTTAAACCAGAACTTGTGCTAGAGTTACAAGACTTTTTATTCCACTAAGTCTCAGCGGAGGCTGAGTGTTAGAAATGGCGGCGTCCCTGCGTGCGCTTACTTTACACCTGCTGTTTGGTGAGTTGATGAAAACAAAAAGTTGTACATATTGAACTAAATATTCCTCTATTATAATAAATAATAAAATAAATGATATTATATATAATTGTATTTCAGGAATGCGTATACTATTTCATGAATTCATGTATACTGTGTGCTGTGTGTGAGGTTTTCCAGAGCGGTGATGAATCTGATCTCTTAATGTGCTGTTGTTCTTTCAGGTCTCATCAGTCTGAGTCTCCTTCAGATCATTTCAGCTGATCTCAGATCTGTTGATCCTGGAGAGAACATCACTCTGCTCTGTAACATCACTCAGTATTCAGAGATATCGTGGTATCAGATGAACTCAGAAGGCGTGAGGCAGATTATATCGGCCAGACAAATCGGTCTGGCTAAAGGCTTTTATGTAGAGTATAATGTAGACGAGAGTCACTTTAATGTAACAGAAAGCAGCAGTTCATTCAGTTTAGTGATTATTGGAGTTAGAGAGACAGATCTGGGGTTTTATTTCTGTGGAGGTCGAAACAAGACACACACTCAGTTTGGGAATCACATCAGACTCGACTTTACAACAGGTGGGTGCCAATACTTTATTGTCACTAATTTCGGTTTTGTACAAATATTTTTATAATAACAGATTCATTTATTCATTAAATATTATTTGTGAAAATATGTCCATCATTTGACCAGGAGACAATGTTTTAACAGTAAAGCAGACAATGTGACTACGCACAAATTTATGAACGTTATAATGTGTAACTGTAAACTTTTTTAAGAATGAATGTAATAACAACCAGTTGTGCTACATTCCGTACACGTATTCATTTAGAATTACTGCAGAATTAGATATTACATTACTATATAATTGGAGTGCACAGTACTACATTTCAAGTTTCTTTATTCGATTCCCTTGATAAACAATATAAAATAAGTCCGGTAAATTTATTCTGCCGCTGAAAACACAGCTTGTCTGTGGATGTGAAGTTTAGTTGGTTGCTTTTTTTAATGCAAATTCTGCAGGTCTTGTCTACATATAAATATAGCTCAGAGAGAGATACAGTAGCTCATCGTCTTAGTCATTGTGTACTTTATTCTTTATTTTTAAATATTGCAAATGTTTACGTTTGTTCCTTTTGTTTAGTCAAGTTTATGTTTTATAGTTGACGGCATTAGTTTAGATAAACAATTTATTAAACATATATTATTGTTCCTCCCAAGTGGCTTCTTAAGCATAAACTAAACAATAATCAACATTCTCACAGTAGCACAATACGTATTTTTACAATTTTACATATTTGTAAGGATCAGTGTTGAAATAAATTGCCGGTGTGACTAACAATCCAAAATATAGGAAAAAGTAAAACAAAATGTATTTCCTCAGTACACTACTGATATCCCTGTGCGATTGTGTGTATTTTAGGTCAAAGCGATAACGAGACGCCAGAATGCTGGATTGATATGATCGTAATGTGCGTGTGCTCCATCTCTGTCCTAATAAACATCATCTGCATGGGTGCATTCTGCTGCGGTAGGGAAGGTAGGTCTGGTGAAAAAAAAATGAAACTAAATATATGTGGTAATGTATTGTACTGTGTACTGTGTAATGTAATGTGTACTGTTCATGTGTGCAGGTGTACTACACCATCACCACTACACCTAAAATACAAAAAAATTTTCTTGTGTACTTTTTTAGGGAAAGCAATAAAATAAAATTGAGCAAGGGCATGCACTGCACAAACATTATATATATAGTATATATTATTATAATATAATTTTATTTAACTTATATACACACACACACAGGTGCATCTCAATAAATTAGAATATCATCGAAAAATTTATTTATTTCTGTAATTCAATTCAAAAATTGCGACTCATATATTACATAAATTCACTACACACAAACTGATGTATTTCAATTGTATACTTATTATTTATATTATTATTATTTATTTTTTTATGATTATGGCTTACAGCTAATGAAAACCCAAAATTTAGTATCTCAAAAAATGTTAATATTATGAAAAAGTTCAATATTGAAGACACACGGTGTCACACTCTAATCAGCTAATTAACTCGAAACTAGTGATCATTTTGTCAGGTATTTTCAATTTTAGTCTTAATCTTAGTCCCGGGATAAATGCCCCTGATAGTTTTTATCATATTTAGTCAACCCTATTTTTGTTTAGTCAAGTTTTAGTCGACTAAAAGTCTGGACATTTTAGTCTAGTTTTAGTCACAGGACCGCATAAATATTTTAGTCTAGTTTTAATACAGTTATTAATAATTAACCCTACAGTCAGTCTAGTTTAGCCAAAACCCTTTTTTCAGGTTTTTCACAAAATAATTATCTTAACATTTTTAAGTGTATCTTTTCATCTGATGTTTTCAGCTAATTATATTTATTTTTAACCATCACAACTGCTCCTATACATAACTATAGGAGCAGTATGGACAGTGTTTTGAAACTTTATTTTTATTTTTATGAATTTACACACTTGGTCATTTATATAAATAAAATGCATTAAGAATAGCCCTGAAGGATAAGGAACCAACAAGTGATGCAAGGGTTGGTGTCTTTAGCTCAAGTCATCTATTGCAGAGAAGCATGATAAGTGATAAACATGAAGTTTCGATCAGCCAGTTAGTACTTCAGCTTTTCAATGGCCCACTTGATGAAGGCTTCTAGTTTAATGGTGGCATATTGCTGCTTGTCTGAGCTCCTCCAACATTTTCACCCAATTACACCAATGGTTCTCCCATGTGCTCAAATGAATGATCATGTAATCCAGACAGATTGGGGCACAGGGATGGTGATTTCAGAGAGCAATGTCCCACCATGATCTCTGTATGCTTGATTATAACTTAAGAGAAGAGAGATTTCCTATGAAATAGCACTTCATATCAAAAACAGGTGGACACGCAGGTGGAACTCAACAGCTGCCTGGTCCGCCTGCAGCAGGACAACATTTCTCCTTTCAGTCATCCACAGTCTTCAGCATAACTACTAGTGGCCAAGCATCAAAGCGGACATTAACAGATTAATTATTTTCTGTTTTACCCAAGGGACAACTTGTGCCACTGTCTACACCATGAAGACATTGGTCTCAAATTTCTCAAGTAAATCATAAAATAATTGTATATCCAAATTGATTCTCCAAGCCAGTGTGTCTGATTCCTCTGCATAGCCTACAGCCTTCAACTTTCAAACTGTTTTTAGATTCTTTAGTATACTAGAAGGCTTCATAAACAACTGTGTCCTCACAATTTAAATATGTGAGGACGTCATGGAGAAAATGGGAGTCACAGTCAGCCTGATATCAAGGTATCAACCCCAAGTGAATGGCCAGGTTGAATGAGCCAATCATGAAATAGACCACTTTTCGAGAACATACTGTGCAGTGGATTAGAAGGACTGGGCTTAGTTCCTCCCAGGGTCTGATGATGAACGGAACTCTCTAATTTGCTCAAGAATGGGACTGACCCCATTCTAATGCACACTAGGATACTAAAAACAGTTATTTCCGTGCAAGAAGAGCATCACAGACCCGGGAAAGCTAAAAGATATTGGGAAAGAGCACATTGATGACTAGAAAAAAGAGCAACATCAAACAAGGCATTTCCCAATAGGCATCTGAACCTCTGCACATTGACAGATGACCAGCATACAGAATAAATGCCATCTTAAAATCATGATATAGTCAGGGAAAACTACAATACCTTATAGCCTGGAAATTGTCCAGGGGCGAGTATTAGATCATCACTATGCTAGATCCTTTAATGATTTAGGAATTTCATCCCAACCAGCCACAACCACACTTAAGGAGAACTAGAAGAAGGTAGCTTCTTGGTGGGGGCCTGTGTCAGGCCACCGGCAATGGCTGCCATGAGTAAGTCATACCAGTGTAGCGGAAGCAGAGTGCCACTACCAGCATGCATGCTCCAAGGATACAAGGAGCCTCTCAAAGCAAACATTATAGCAAGTTTACTCCATAATACTTTTCTTTTACTTGTTTACATTATTTGATGGATTACCAAACAAGCCAATTCAAACTCAAACTCTTAAAATGCTTTGGATTTAGTGTCTAATTAAAATTTTATGGAAAGTGATTTGTTTTTCAGGAAAATCAATATTATCATGCAGCTGTTGCAGTAAAACCACAGACTTTATTGAAAAGGTATGGAAACATTCAAATTAAAGGCAACAAAACGAAAAGATCCAATAACATTTTTACCATTGTTGTTCATTTTTACTTTATTAATAACATAACAGCAAAGAAAAATCATTCAATATATAATTTTAAAAAAGCACATTACATAAAAAAAAAGAAATTTAGTGTATAAGGCAAAACAAAATAATGTATAATTCAAACAATATAATAAACAGTAAACTTTAAAAGAAAGTGCTCATACAATGCGTTTACTGGACACGTTTCTTGTTCTCTGGAAAACTTTATTGATAATCCAAAAACAAACAGAAAAAGTAATTTGAGGTTTTAAAGCTGTTCCTAAAAGTGAATCTGTGCATTACTTTAAGATGTTCAATATCAGCATTCTTTTTAATGTTTTTCATATTAGTTTAAATAACTTGGCTATACTATACTACTTCCTTCTTTTCCTGATTTATGTCAAAAACAGAACAATTTTATAATTTACAATTTTTTGATACCAGGTCAGAGTAGAAGAAGAAGAATAGAAGAAGAATATTCAATTATTGTCACATGTACTTTTTACAGCACAGCGAAATTTCTTCTTCGCATATCCCAATTA
>JAQQZT010000012.1:2125771-2135999 GCA_030068275.1 Clarias platycephalus | reverse complement strand
TCAAGTTCAGTTCGGCACCAGCATGGCACCAGGATGAGTCAGACAGGTGCAGAGGGCAGAGGCGGTCTGGATCGCTGAGAACTCGGGAGTAGCGTGTGTAGCTCCAAACCATCATAAAGCAGAATCCAGCTGGAGGTGGTCCTTCTCTGGATGCCTCAGGGTCCTCGCAGCGAACAGGTGGAAAAGAATTCGCATACAGTAGTTGTCGTTCATTATATTAGCAGCGCTAGATGAGAGTGTTGTACATTGTGGTCACAGCACCTCTGCCTTTATTAACCTTTACATCTGGTGTTAGGGAGCCTGTATCAAAATACAACATCTCTGTAACTCCCTTTACAAGGTACATGAAGGTATCCTTTAATTTAACTGAATGTGTTTTAATACCATTTTAATAGATAAGTAAGGGTGATGTAACAAATAAAGGACAAGAGATTTTAAAGAATTGTGGGATATTTTCATCTACGATCATGTGAATGTAGGGCAACAACGAATGCCTTAAATTCATGGAAAATATTTTTTGGAAAAAAGAACAAGGCAGGTTCATAGCATCTGACCGATTAATTAATTCTTGGCAAAATCTAAATGATTTGAGATGGTCTATATGTCTCCTTATAAGTGTGTCTAAGAGGATCATACCTCCATCGGGTGCTGCTCTCTATCGATAGTGTGTTCAGACCCAGGGCCTCCATTTTTTCCCCAGTGTTAATTAAACTGTGCAGCTTTGTAAGTGTGTTTAAGGTTTCTCCCGCTCACAGGCAAATGGGGCACAGATACTTTCACTGTAGAACTGAAACAACACCCATCTCTAAACAGTGTGTCTTATGTTTTTGAGTCAGAATTTGAATCCGGATGTTGATTAAATTCCATGAAGCTTTTTGAAATCAAATTATGCATTAGTCAGTTACGTTAGAGGACACATCGTCCTCCAGCATGCTGAAGCTAGACCGCTACAGAGCCTGCTGTGTGCTGTGACCTGTACACTAAATACTTTGACATTTAATTCACTTAACAGGAGATAACAACCTTGCAGCCGACCTTAATATGTCTTTCAATGAGTGCAGTGACAGATCAAGTTCTAAGATCAGGTAAAGCTTTATTAAGTAAGCAAAACATACAATAAAAGAATAAAAGTTCGTTTCAATGTTAGGTGTAAAATGATTGTACACTCCATAACATTAACACAGTTACAATGATGCTCAAATATATACCAGTAACCTGGTGATGTGATCATGGGCACTCAAGGCTCACCCATGCCCACATTGACCAAAGCCCGGCCTGTCCAGTTTGATTCCACAAAAAAGCTAATGTAGCTCAAACCATTGTTCAGAGAGGCACCAGAACACCCAGTGGACCAGCAGGGAAAGAGCCCCAGACTGCAAACCCAGTTTCCAAACCTCCTAGATCCCAGTCTGATCGACCACCAACAGGATGAGCCGAACAAAACAAGTCCTATCCATGAAGGCCCCACCCCACAACTCAAAGCACCCAAAGGATCCACTGCCAACATCCGGGTTCAAGACACCACAGCTCACCCCCTGAGGTCTAATGGAGTCATGTCCCGAGGGGCGAGAGCTGCTCCAGTGGCACAAGGGGAACTTACACAGTATTGGTCTTATTGTTTTACATTATAATGTTATGTCTGCTCGGTGTATATTCTGTGTCTTTCAATTACCTTTTTTTATATTTATTTTATCTATAAACTACATTCTATGTAAATGTGTATGGTAGTTGAATCATAGCAACTGGCCTTTTTTTGGTTAGGTGAAAAAGTTTCACTACCCATTCAATAGCTTCTTCAGTCTGAGGGAAGTTGGTAAGTGCCTCCTTTATCTAAGGGTCTATCCTTTAACATTTCTAACTAAGAGGGGAAAAGTCCAGCTGACATGATTCAACTCACAAATAACCTCATCTGCATGACTGAGAATGTTCACAGATTCTAAATTCGAAATCCATGCTGTACTATGTGTCATGGGTGTAATTAATTATTTATACTTTGTTACTTGTGAGAAGGCTTTTTACTTTCTATTGAAGCAGCTTGAATCATAAATTTACACTGATCAGCCATTAACACCACCATAATCATGGTCACCCAAAAGCTAGCCTGGCTCGTTCAAACCCACACAAAAACCAATTCAGCACAAATTGCTGATAAAAGTCAATATGATAGAATGTTATCAGGACACCCGGTGCATTAGAGCCTGCTGTATATGAGGTTTTGCAGGCAAAAAGTTCAAGGGTGTTGATCTGGCCTCCAAATTCCCCAGATCTCAATCCGATCAAGTCAGTGGCACCAATAAAAAGGCAGGCGTCGGCGCACATGGGTGCTGATTGATGCGTTCATGGCTTTCATGCACGTTGCTCACATTTTGCTCTGTGTACGTGTGAAAGCTGTGATGGAGAGGGAGAATGAAGGTGAGGAATAAAAATGAAGGTGGTTTCGGTTAACAGGCCCCTACAGGTACAGTAGGAGGGTGAGGATCACCGGAGACGCGCGCAACCTGTATGGGAATGTGCGCCTGCACCGTGTGACGCTTCAGTGAAGCGCGTCAGGGGTTTTACACAAATATACACAAACACAAATACACACACTCCAATTACACTGCATTATTGCGTTAAGGTACAATATAGCCACATTCAAAATCTATTCATTTCCAATTATGTGTTGCATAATTCTGCAGCATGTAGTTTGTATTCTAATGCCGGCGTCAAATGACTAAAATGAAATTCATACAGTGAAGATGGAATAACGCAGGGTAAAGCTGAACGAAACACATACAAACTTTTGTGCATATGATACACAACAGGAGCTACTTAAACTAAACCCTGATCATGTCTAGAGAGGAACAAACATACCCTGTTAACAAAAACATTTTTTGTACCAGACAAGTGCACCAATGCAAAAATTTTTAACCCAGGAAACAAGAATAAATAAAAAAAATCAAGGAAGACACTTTTTTTTTTCACTGGTGTCTCTTCATTCTATAGAGGGTGCTTTGGATGGATGATGAAACTGTGGAGGTGCCTGAGGTTATGACATAAAATAATAATAAATAACTAAATAATCAGCTTCTCCCCTGCACGCTTAACGTCTTTTCCACGCATGTGCGCAACATCTGTTTTATGTGCGCGCTCGACTCTGCCTGTACGCTTTGTTCAGCTTTACAAAACTACCACAAAACTAGCCAATCACAGACTTCCACACACTACTTCTGATTGGCTGTTTCTTCCCTAACCCGTCAAGCAGGAGGAGAACATAAAAACTCCATGCACACAGACATGAGGTGGGAATCAAACCTTTGACCCTGGAGACGTGAGGCCACAGTGTTAACGATTACGCCACCATGCCATCATCTAGTGTGGTCACGAAATCCCATAATACACCGTATTAGTGAGCCTACTGGTCGAAGGGAATATATAGAGTAAAGAAAACCTTCAGACACTCAAATATTATATAAAGCATAATTGAATTAAATTTCTTTCTGTCTCAATAATAAATTACTAAATCAATAACAAAACCTGAAAAAAGTCTCTTCCCCTTAGTTACGGTTTATCCATTAATAACTTCGATACAGTTCCTCATAATTGTATTTGTCTGGCTTATTGAAAACAGCTTTACAGGGAAGCATGTTTGGGGCCAAGAGTTAGTGTGGTAAGATATAAAAACTAAATGACAAAAAAAAACAGCAAATGCTTTTAACTTTTTTTTTTAAAACCTCCAAATGATTCCTTGGGCATATATGGTACATATGCTATATTTAGATAAATATTTTTTCCATTTCAAATATTTTTGTAAAAAACTGTCATTGCATTATTATAACGTCAATACCAAGCGACAGCACTCATCACTTCCAATGATTAGAATTGGATTACAAATTGTCCAATGCTTTATTAAAACCTGAATGGACAGTACTGGACCATCTACTTCGTGGAAGAAATACTGTTGGGAAAAAAAATAACAAATGATCGGAGATCACTTCAATGCTTGGTGAAGTTGCTGTGTAAAGAAAAGACAAAAGAAATCACAGCTGCATTAAATCTTGAAAGTAAGAGCATTTCCACACACACAGTGCAATAAGAAATCACAGGATTGGGAGTAAACAGCTATGTGGCCATAAGAAAGCCACTTATTAGCTCAATTTGATAGAAAGCATAAAGATTGGGCTTTGGAGTGATGAATAAAAGTGGTCTGTATCTATTGTCCATGTCCACTGCAGCTCGTAGCGTTCAGAAGTGTCTAGTTTAGAAGGTTAAATGTAGCAGTGATCCTGTGAGAATTGTCACCCAGAAGCCTGCAGAGGGAAATGCAGTGCAATCTTTAACGTAGGTTTGCTGACATCTACTGGCCAACTGTGAGAACTACATCAGCATATCCAGAATCCTTCCTCAAGGCTTTAGAATTCGACCTAGTTCATTAGCAAAGATTATACTAAGTGAGGTGGAGGTGTTAGAAGGATCTCTGTAGGACGAGGCTTGTCATCCTCAGTTTAGACACATTCTGATCGTCTGCGCATTAGTGACACAGAGATAGAGAAATAAGTAAATTAACGCACCCACCAGGCAAGTAAAAACTCCAATCTGCTGCCCAGTCCAATGTTTCTTACTCATAAATCTTACTCAGTTTGAGTTTCCATTGCTTTTTGTTTTGTTGTTTAATAAGTGAACAGTTTGACTGCAAAATATCTCCATTATGGCAGGTGGAGAGAAATCATTTTTAAAATTTTAACAAGAGAGCAGGAATCGCAAAGCTGTTAAAAACTATTTTGTGCATTGTTACTATGAGTCAGTTTTAAAAATCACAAATGACAAAATCTAAAATCAAAATTGGTTTGGTACGATTTTGCAAAATATGCCATCTCCCACAGCCGCGCTCAAGGGCTCAACACAGGCAGACTGGGCAACTGGGTTTGTGGCCATTTGTATCAGTGAATGTGTTAGTTGAGTTTTAATATACAGTAAACTCATGTGTTTTTGTAGTGAGTCACATGTAACACAATTATTCAATGGGTTATGTATGTATTTATTTATCTGTCTTCAAACAAAAGCACTATATCTAGACACAAAGCACCAAGTTGAAGATTAATTAACAATATCAAGATTATGTATATATGTATTTTGTTAACAATGTCAAGATTATGTATATATGTATTTTGAAACACTCAAAAGGTTGAAAGTGATACTACAGTATGAAAATTATGAAGTGATAAATTACAAATGGTAGAGTAATTTAAAACTTTTGTTCAGTTTTATTAATCTGCTAGTTTTTAATACGTATTATATATTTAAAGGGTTTATTTATTTATTTGTTGTCTGTTTATCTATATTTAAACAAAAGCACTAAGCTGAAGATTTACAATGTCAAGAATTTTATGCATTTTCAAGTTTTTTTTCTTTTAAATCACCTGTACCACTCAAAACGTTTACAATATGAAGTGATAACGTACAAATGGTACAAAGTAATTTATAACTTTTGTTCAGTTTTTATTAATCTGCTAGTATTAATTTTCTATTTATTTTCCTGTAAGCTTCAAACCTATATTTAAAGGGTTTATTTATTTATCTATCTTTAAACAAAAGCACTAAGCTGAAGATTAACAATGTCAAGATTTTTTTATGTATTTTCAAGGCTTTGGTATTTTTTTTCTTCTTTTAAATCACCTGTACCACTCAAAGGGTTTCACTATGAAGTGATAAATTACAAATGGTACAAAGTAATTAAGAACTTTTGTTCAGTTTTATTAATCTGCTAGTTTTTAATACGTATTATATATTTAAAGGGTTTATTTATTTGCTTTGTTTGTTTATCTATCTTTACACAAAAGCACTACGCTGAAGATTTACAATGTCAAGATTTTTATGTATTTTCAAGTTTTTTGTTTTTTTTTACTTTTAAATCACCTGTACCACTCAAAGGGTTTCACTATGAAGTGATAACGTACAAATGGTACAAAGTAATTTAAAACTTTTGTTCAGTTTTTATTAATCTGCTAGTATTTAATATCAATTATATATTTAAAGGGTTTATTTATTTATTTGTTTTGTTTGTTTATTTGGTTATCTATCTTCAGCACTATCCAGCCACAAAGCACCAAGCTGAAGATTTACAATGTCAAGATTTTTTATGTTCTTTCAAGACTTCTCATGTTCTCTGACATTTTGACACATTTTGTTTGATTTGTAATTAAAAGTGAGACCTGTGTGGCTCTATTCGAGCTGCCAACAGCACAGAGCTGCAATCAAACACATCAGGATGAAAGTGAAGCTGACCCCTAGGATTGCACCAGAGCTGGGTATAACACCATCGTACACTACTCTCCCATTAGGTCCCTGCACTGGTCTATAGTTTTCCACCAGTGCCGTATCTGTTTTAAACTTCACTCCCTGGAAGGCATCAACCTGTACAAAACAACAGAAATACAGAGATACAAATAGTTTCCAATGACAGACAATTCTTTTAGGCTACAGGTACATACTGTAGCATCACATAACCAGCTTGTTAAAATGACAAAGATTAGTCTCACTTGGGTTTGACCAAGTTGAATAGGCTTCTTAAGCACGATCCAGATCGCTGGCTGACAGTCGGGTTTGGTCATAGACCCTTCATAATAATAGTAGTCGTTCATGTCCTTCTCATTAAGGAACAAGCTATTCAGGATGATGGTTAGATCTGCCTCAGCGCCTGGACAAAGAAATAAAAAATACTGTATCATAATAAGTTACTCAGACATAAAGTTCTATCACTTTTTGTCACTAGATGATTTCTTGTCTAATACTAAAATTATATCACAGAAAGTGAAAGTACATTTTCTTTTCATTTTTGTGAAGCTGCTTTGAGACAATGACAATTGATAAAAGCGCTATAGAAATAACATTGAATTGAAAATTGAATTGAAATATACTCAACCGCCAACTATAACCGGAACACAAGTATCCTTGCACATTAAATACATACTGTAATATCATGCAGATATAGGTCAAGAGGCTTTAGTTAATGTTCACGTCAAACATAAAAATGATGAAAAATCTGATCTCAGTGACTTTGACTGTGACATAGGTGTTGGTGCATGACCTAGAGTTTTTTTTACCTTTAGAGTCGATATTTTTTTTATCTAAGTGTATTTGAGTTACTGTAGCCTTCTTGTCAGTCCTAACAAGTCTCCTCTAATCTCTGAAATATTTGAAGCAATCTATCTAGCACCAACATTCAAGTCAGTGAGATTACATTTCTTCCATTCTGATTGTGACCTCAATCGGCATGATTCTATGCACAGTGCTGCTGTCACATGATTGGCTGATTAGACGACTGCATGAAAAGAGCATGTGTACAGATGTTCCTACTGTAGCGACACAAGTATACAATACAATACTTAATACTTAAAAGTCTTAAGCCACCCTGCATTCTTTGTATTTTCCTCCCAAATACCCAGGCTTTCTTGTATTTGTTAAGGTGGCCTTAAGGAATAATTCTCCAGGCTTTGTGTAGGACTTTTTTTGCCTCTCATTTTTGCCTCACATCTTCAATCCAGTCCTTGTGTCTGACCAGTTTCACAAAAAGTTTTTTTGTTTGTTAAGACACACAGTGACCTTTGAAACATTTTTAAGCATTAAAATCATTTAAGGCATAAACCAGTGAGAAACAGGTGCAGATTATCAGGCCGATGATCAGTATACAGTACTGGTGATGCTGAATGCTGAGTGGTTGGAACAGACGAGAGGGGAAATGAGGTCGCTGCTGAGGTTGTTACAAAAACAACCAATTTTTAAATTATACCTTTAGGCACTTTGCAGCCTGTCACAGTAAAACATTTCCTTCAATTTCTTTATTTTAATCTTTAATCTAATCATTTAGAGGTGGCACTGCACTGTATGTGTTTATGGTCATACATCACTTTATTCATGATATTTTTGTTTCACTGATTTCTACCTGATTTTCTTGTTAGGTAGCTAACTTGCAGATAATAAAGCTGCCTCATAGCATTGCTAAAGTGATGTCTACTTAATGTCATTCTAACTATGGTATTATTTAATAATTATTCACACATCTTTTCTATTCTCAATTTGCCTATTAGCAGCCTAGAACTACTTAGTACAGTCTTTTAGTAACTGTATGTTTGTTTCATCAATAAATATAGCAAAAAAACAACCATTATACATGTACAAGGCCAGTCTGGAGACTCAAACTGATTGTTACGTCATAGTTTTTTTTTTTTTTTTATATATGCACTGAGACCTAAGGTTTTAAGAAAAGGAAGTGTCACATTGAAACATGCCTACCTGGTTCTTTCACACCATCCAAAGCTTCAACCAAAGTCTTGTAATTCTCATTTTCACTGGCATCGTCTGACACCTGGAATAAGAAATTCCAAAGAAAAAAAATCAAGCTAAAAATAAACATGTGTAATTGAACACCACCAATTCTGTCAAGAACAGTGGTCAAATACTCAAGCAAAGAATGGCTACCAAAAGTGTTTGCTAAAGATGAAACTTGCTAAGGCACATTCATCCAAATATCAGATGTGCTGTATATATACAGTATATTACTGACTTTGTGTTAATTTGACAAAATCTTTTGGGAAAATGGAGTTCAATCCTCCAGTACATTTCAAGAAAGGTGTATTCAAGTTCAAATGTTTTGGTCGCTGATGCTGGCCCAAAACAATACTAAGACGTTTATATAGTTTCCCCATTACAGTGTCACCTGTGGGTGTGTGATGGTTAATTGATATATGATAGAAATAATGACTTTTAAACAATAATTTCCAGTAAAATTGCTTAAAATTACAGCAGACCATGAAACGCAAACCTGAATGAAAAACGTCAAAACTGCTACTCCAGTTGGGTCGTTCTTTGCTTCTTCTATAGTCTTGTATGTGTCCTTTACATGCACGACTTGCATCTGAGAAAAAGAGAGGAGGAGATTACAAGTCGACAGTACAAGTCCAATGTTTAGACCTTCTGATTCAGTGTGTTTTGTTTTGTGATTTTTTCCTACATCATATAACAGTACTGGTGATTTCATAAACCTATGAAATTACACATATGGAATTATGTAAAAAAAAAAAACTTTAAAAAAACTCGGTTGCTATTTTAAGACATGAAAATAAGTTGTTCTGGAATAGTTCTTGAAAGAACAATAGTGTCAAATGCATTTGCAAAACCCATTAATCACCATGATAAAACTGGCTCCCATTAAGACCATCCCAGAAAAGTTTATAGTCGTTATGAAGGCTTTACAGAGCATAAGTAGCAGACACGTCTGAATATCAACTGTTCAAAGGAGATTATTGCCTATTTTTGACGCCTTCAGTATTGTTTTTCTATGTAGAAAGAAATAAAAATCAGGAATGACCATGGAATTAGAGTGGGTATCCAAACTTTTGACTGGTAGTGTGTGTGTGTGTGTGTGTGTGTGTGTGTGTAATATACAGTCTTATGCAAAAGTTTGGGCACCGCTTGATAAATAATAGATTTTGGTGATTTTTTAAATTGAAAAGATATTAACACAGTCTCTCTTGGAAATGGAAAAAATGCACAATATTTTCAGCAAACACTGATGCATAGTTGAACCAAGATAAAAAAAATCTAAACATTATTATGGCACTGTGCAAAAGTTCAACATCCCATCTCTGGCAGAAAGAACAGCGTGCAAACCTTTTATAGCCAGCTAAAAGTCTTTCAATTCTTGTACTTGGGATTTTCTCCCATTCCTCCTTGCAAAAGTTCTGTAATATTCTTTGGTCGTCTTGCATGCACGGCTCTTTTAAGATCTACCCACTGATTTTCAATGATGGGACTGTGATGGCCGTTCCAAAACCTTCACCTTGGGTCTCTTGAGGTATTCCATTTTTCCCTCCACCCCGTGCAATGTTTCCTGTGCCACTGGCTGCGACACAATCCCAAAGCATGGAATAATAATAATAATAAGAAAACATAAATACAGACGAATTTAGAAAAATTAGTTTTGGGGGAATTTTGGGAAAACCATGCGACGAATCCCAACCAAAATTCATAGCACACCAGTCCCGATCGAGCCGCACGAAACGGTTAACGGTAACATACATGAGGGTCGTCTCAAAGCTGTGCGGTGTGATTCGGTCCAAAGTTTTGGGAGAAAGAATAATAAGTTAGCCTATGCTATTGCATAGTGGAGAATAAATAAACAGTTAAAAAGGATTTTGTGTGCTCTCGTTTTTATTGTTTTTTTATATTACAAAGTGTTTAAGCGAACCCG
>JAQQZT010000012.1:2026413-2037656 GCA_030068275.1 Clarias platycephalus | reverse complement strand
CTCTGACGGAGACACCGGGGATGTAACTCAGGTCGGCGCTGTCCACTGCACACTCGTGTGGATGGGTGATGAACTTAGAAAGACTAATGCGCTCACGAAATTCTCCAAAGCACGGTTTGACCGTTTCATCGATGCAATTTTATGATTGCATATTACACACTGCAGAACCTGCTCTGTCAACAAAGGCGAACTTGATTAAAAGGAGGTAAGTTTACTTCCTGACCTCACAACGACCTGTGTACGTTACGCATTATCCAATAAAACTTTGGTGCTGTCCCGGAGGACAGCTGTGATTGGCTCCAGCCATCCGCAACCATGAACATGGTTGAAAGGATTGAAATACATGAAAGGATTGAAATACATGAGAATGTTTTATATTTTTAACGTTATTATTTTTTTATTAAAGATTTGTCTGAGAGCCAGATGCAGCCATCAAAAGAGCCACATCTGGCTCGCGAGCCATAGGTTCCCTACCCCTGCCTTATATAGTACCTACATATAGTTTATTTTTATGCTTATCATCCTAAAATTTATATAAGAGAGACAGATGATTGGGAATTTACTTTCAATTTTGAATAAACATTATAAAGTGTGATTGCAGGACTTTTTTTTTTTTTTTTCACTCTCATCGACCTCAGTGTGTGTTAACAGGATGTGGTGTGGTGTCTCCCCGGCATGCCTAGTGGTTTTCTACTGTCACGCAGTGTTCAGGAGACGTGAACATATTTTAAGTTGATGTACATATTTGATGTTCACCAAAATGTAAATTTGATGGTTTTTATTACATACGTATAATTAAAAACAAACAAACAAGCATTATGACCAGGTTTTATTTTTGTACGTGAAATATCTGGGAGAGAGAATCTTTCTTTTTTTTTTCTTCTTCTATTTTTGAAATAAATCCTGACACAAATGTCGTCAAGAAGAAAAAATGGCAAAAATACACAGTGGAAAATAAGATTTTGTAACATCTGTGCCACCACGGTCCGGGGAGATAAGATCTGGGTCTCCGGATTACTGAGCCACAGCCTTGTCTCCCTCTAGTGTGTGATTGTAAGTATGTCTCACCCACACTAATGATATGCACCTGTTACCCTCCTTGTGTGTCTCTATATAAGCCAGTTGAACCCGTAGGCTCTTGTCCGTGCACCATCATTATCACGTGTGTTAAACCACCGCGTCGGGTTTCTTAAATTGATCTGTTCCCCCTCTAAACTTGAACCAGCAGCGGTCAGAGCGAGAGAAGCCTGTCTCGAAACAGGCAGTTTGGCTCTACGTTTCGGACGGAAACGTCAGAGAAGTATTTTCATGAGGCATGCATAGCTTTGTGTTAGCCACGGGGACTTAACTAATCAATATTGTGTATATGAGCTGTCTGCAGTACAGGTCATGAGGGGACCACCCCGGGAACAAACTCCTAAGTTCATGCTGTGTGTTTATGTTCTTGTTTTAGTTTTGTTTGTTTTGAAACCTTGAAAAAAGAAGGAAGAGTGAAAGAACTTGAAAAGAAATAAAGACTTTGTGTATTCCATCAGAACCTGCATTTTGCGTCCTGTGTTCACAAAACCTAGGGGAAGACATGACAGATGCACGGACCGTCATGGACGCACCAGGAGTCTCAATGCCAGACGGGAATGCCCGCCTCCACAACTATCTCAGAGATAAGCAACGGGAAATTGGCAGCCTAGCACGAGCAGTCCACAATCTTGCATGTAGCGTGAGCCAACTCGCAACGTCTAAACTACCATCAGCTGATTCATCAAACCAGAGCATTTCAGTGACTCCACGGCCCACTCCAAGGTATGGGGGAAACCCAGAAGGATGCAGAAGATTCTTACTTGCATGTGAACTCTATCTTTCAGACTACCCAAATATGACAGATGCCCAAAAAGTGAGTTTCACCACCCAGCATCTCACAGGAAGGGCACTGGATTGCGCGACGGCCATGTGGAGCACTGGAGGCGCTGCGATCACCAGGTACTCACGCTACATTGAGGCCCTTCGCGCAGTATTTGACCATTCGGATCAGGGGAAAACAGGAGAGCAATAGCTGCTGAGAATCAAACAGGGGCAGTCGCCGGTGGCAGAATATGCAATCGATTTTCAGGTGCTGGCGGCCGAAAGCGGGTGGTGCGAAAAGAGCCTGCTGGCTCAATTTCGAGATGGACTGAGCCCAGAAATCCAACTCGAGGTATCATGTCGAGATGCAGACTACTCGTTAGACGAGTGTGTCGCCCTCGCCATCAAACTAGACCAGCATCTGCGAAATCAACAACGGCGCCCCCCCCCCCCCCCACGACCTGGCAAGCGCCAGGACCTACATCACAGAACCAATCCCCAGCAGCTGCCACCCCTGGAGCACGAAGGGTCCTCCGCCGAGCCCATGTGAAGGCGAAGGGCATAATGTTAGCTCCTGCCACTTACGCAAAGTAACTCTCTTCACCCCACTACGTACACACTCCCCTTTTTGTTTACCTACACACCTATCCTTTGAAAATAACAATGTGTCTGTTTTTTCTTTAATAGATTCTGGGTCAGCTGGCAACTTTGTGTCATCTTCTATCATTTCCGCGCTGGAAGCTCCGGTGTCGAAGCTTCCGTCCCCAATATCAGTAAAAGCTCTGGATGGTCACACACTCAATCAATCACCAGTTAAAATAATCCCTGCGCCCCTCCGATTAACTTTCCCCGGCCATCCTGAGGAAATAAAATGTTTTGTTCTTCCTCAGATGGACCATCCCGTCGTGCTAGGCCTCCCTTGGCTCAGTTTCCATAATCCTAATTTTGATTGGGAGAAAAAACGCATCCAATCTTGGTCTCCCAGGTGCGCTAAAACTTGTAACATTAGCGGCATAGGCCACTACAATTGAAAGTCAGAGTGAGAACGTGTCCCTTAGTGTGCCCTCAGAGTATGAATGTTTTAAAGATGTATTTAGTGTTAGGGCAGCAGCGAGACTTCCTCCTCATCGTCCGTGGGACTGTGCGATCGAGCTCCTGCCCGGGAAAGCACCGCCCTACTCGCGTGTTTATCCGTTGTCTCTGGACGAAACCAGGGCGATGGAGGAATACGTAGAGGAGGCTCTTGGTCAGGAGCTTATCAGCAGGTCCATGTCTCCCACTTCAGCAGGTTTCTTTTTTATAGAAAAAAAGGCGGAGGCTTAAGACCCTGCATAGATTTCAGAGGGCTAAATGCAGTGACAATAAAATATAAGCACCCACTGCCACTGGTGCCGGCCACTATCGACCAACTCCGCAGTGCCTCCATATTCACTAAACTCGACCTCCGCAGCGCTTACAACCTTGTTCGTGTGCGTAAAGGGGATGAGTGGAAGACTGCGTTCAGCACCTCATCGGGGCATTATCAATATAATGTCATGCCGTATGAGCTGGTGAACGCACCTGCGGTGTTTCAGGGGTTCATGAATGACGTGTTTAGGGATATGTTTAACCGCTGTGTCATAGTATATCTAGATGATATTCTGATATATTCAGGGTCATATCTCGAGCATGTCAGCCATGTAACTGCCGTTCTGCGTCGCCTGAGGGCACACGGGCTCTATGCGAAGGCGGAGAAATGCGAATTCCACAAGCCGGAAGTGTCATTTCTCGGCTATCGCATAGGACCCATGGGGTTCGAGATGAAGAAGTCCAAGGTGGAGGTGGTAACTCAATGGCCGGAACCCCGGTCACTAAAGGCGCTACAAAGTTTCCTTGGGTTCTCTAATTTTTATAGGAAGTTCATTAGGAACTTTAGTTCGGTGGCAGCACCCCTCACCTCACTACTCAAGGGTAAACCGGAAAAACTGAAAGCACTCTCGGCCGAAGCGGAGGAGGCTTTCCTAAAACTTAAATTGGCATTCACTACCGCACCTATTTTACGGCTTCCCGACCCCGAGAAGCCGTTCATTGTAGAAGTAGATGCTTCAGAGGTGGGGATCGGGGTGGTGCTCTCAAAACGCATAGGGCAACCAGAGAAACTTCATCCTTGCACATTCTTTTCTCGAAAACTGTCACCTGCTGAACAAAACTACGATATCGGTAATCGGGAATTGCTCGCAGTAAAAGCGGCGTTAGAGGAGTGGAGACATTGACTCGAGGGAGCCAAACACCCCTTTATAGTTCTAACCGATCATAAAAATTTTGAATACATCCAACAAGCAAAAAGATTGAACACGAGACACTGTTCTTTACTCGTTTCTGTTTCCACATCACATATAGGCCAGGTTCAAAAAACAAAAAAGCTGATGCGCTATCCAGATACTACACAGCATCCACACCTGTCACACAACCCGAACCTATTCTCCCCACCTCACTCGTGGTAGCTCCAGTGATGTGGGAAATGGACTCGGAGATTTCAGTGGAAAACCTAAACCATACAGTACCCCCCGAGTGTCCTCAGGACAAATCTTATGTTCCTGAAGCGTTGCGCACCACAATTACAATTAACACTCACACTAATGCAGCCTCGGGGCATTCCGGAATTTTGCGCACACTCAAAGCGATTGACCAAAAGTATTGGTGGCCTAAGATGAAAGAGACAGTAAAGGCAGTTGTTTTATCTTGTGCAGTGTGCGCTACCACAAAAAATCTGCGTAGCCTCCCTGTTGGTAAATTAACCCTGGTCCTGAAAGGGGGGGTACTGTAACATCTGTGCCACCACGGTCCGGGGAGATAAGATCTGGGTCTCTGGATTACTGAGCCGCAGCCTTGTCTCCCTCTAGTGTGTGATTGTAAGTATGTCTCACCCACACTAATGATATGCACCTGTTACCCTACTTGTGTGTCTCTATATAAGCCAGTCGAACCCGTAGGCTCTTGTCCATGCACCATCATTATCACGTGTGTCAAACCACAGCTTCGGATCTGTTCCCCCTCTAGACTTGAACCAGCAGTGGTCAGAGCGAGAGAAGCCTGTCTCGAAACAGGCAGTTTGGCTCTACGTTTCGGACGGAAACGTCAGAGAAGTATTTTCATGAGGCATGCATAGCTTTGTGTTAGCCACGGGGACTTAACTAATCAATATTGTGTAGCTGAAGCTGTAGAACTTTTCGAAAATGCTATCACCACACACCTCTAATATAAGTTATTATGATTGTATTTCCCTATCATTTCACTACACACGGTAACATTATGTAACTTAATGATTTCCTTCTGGTTAACATTACCTCAGTCCACAGCACCACAGAGCTTAGCTCAGGCTAATCTGTGCTTGACCTTTTTAAAAATGTTTTCCTGAAGTTACCCTAAGTATCTAAAACCTCAGCATGAGGTGATGAATTTGATTTCGCTCAGTGCTGAAACAGATTAAAGAAATACGTAGGTAGAGATTTCTACTTTTTTTTTTTTTTTTTTTTTTTTTACAGGTTCTGTTATAAAATCCCTTACACATCTAATAAGGGTTTTTGTTCACGGAGTTGAATAATTCTGAGGCTGCCATTTGTGTTGAATTTGGAAAAATCTATTGTTACTGTATACAGTATGAGTTGTGTAATCATTTATTTCACTCATTTATTACAAATAGCTGCAAGTTAGTAAAATTGGCAAAACAAAAACCCTAAACCTAAGGGGGCAATGTTTTTAGACATTTTGGAAAATTTCATGCTCCCAACTTTGTGGGAACAGTTAGGGGATGGCCACTTTCTATTTCAACATGATTGCGCACCAGTGCACAAAGCAATATATATTGTTCATGTGTTCGTATTTATGGTTCAGGCTTTTATTCAAGCCCAGTTGATTTAAATAAAACTGCACACAATATCTGTGCCCTTGTCTTGGATTTTAGGGTAAAACATCATTATGTATTTTTAACAGCAGATGGCATCTTTAAAACCCTTCAGAGCGTTCAAGTCAGATAAAAAGATACAATGAGTGGTTGCACTTATTTGCTTTGTACAGTATGTGCCTGGATTAGCTCGGGTACCAAAAGTTCTTTAAATCAGCACAGGAAGTCCTAAATTGATGGTAAATTTATACCAGCATTATAACATGCCGAAAACAAGTAAGTTCAGTTAGTAAGAAGAAATCGAATATGAGCTAAAAACATTATTAAATGCAGGACAAGAGGTGTCTCTTCTCTTCACCCAGTCTAACAAAGTCACAAAGAGCTTTAACATGTGCTGTAGAAAGTGTGCAGTGCAGCCCCAATCAGAAGTGAAAAGCTGTTCAGCTGAGCGTAAAGCCATTCGAGACATTTTATTCTCTGTGTATTAATACTGTGTGTGTCAGACTCTGAGACTGATTGAGATCATCTGAGAAAAATAATAGAACTGTGTGAGAACGCTCTCCCAGAAGAGAAGGACAAGCTGGCTGAACTTATTGATGATGTTTATCTATTGTCTAGGGAAGCTGACCCAAACTGCCTCCAAACCTACAGCAATAATCATTTACGTTGTTACTAGACTTGGACATCTGTAAAGAAATTATTCTTATATGCAGTTTCTCATGTTAAATTTCAGTTACTTATGTTATATTCGAATTGGATTCATGGTCATGCTTGTTCTCCATTTTTGTGACTGTTAAGATGTGGCAGAAACTGTTATATCTGTTCCATAATACCTTATAAGTCCATATTTTCCCTGTGCTTGGCATGTTCTCCCCATGTTCTCCAATTTCCACCCACAGTTGCCTCCCAAGATTTTCAAAATTGCCCGTAGTCTGTGAATGAGTGTGTGAGTGAGTATTTGTGTGTGCCCTGTGATGGATTGGCTCCTGGGATAGGCTCCAGGGTCCTGCGACCCTTAATAGACGATGAGTGTATAAACGATAAAGTGAGTACCTTATAGGATTTCACTATAGGTAAATATTGTATTTACTCCATTTTGTAGTTTTGTGTTTCTTTGGGACTTGAACTCCAATTCCCAGAATGCACCTCGGTCAGGTGATGGGAGCGCTCACCTGAACCGAGGTAGGTAATTAGGTTAATTATAAATAGTCCTATGTTAAATGGAACCTGTGTCGTGCATCTGTTTTGTTTAAGTGCTGTTTGAGTTATATTGCGGTTTGTGTCTCTCCTTGTTTGTGTACTCCTTGTTGGACTCCTTGTTATTGTAGCTCCCAGTCAAGTGTAATTCCTAGTCATGTTTAGCGCTAATGTTGTTTAGTTTAGCTAGTCTAGCTTAGCTCTTGGTTATGTTCAGCTCTTGGTTACGTTTAGCTCTTGGTTATGTTTAGCTCCTGTTTGGATGTGTTAATGTTCTGTTTTCTTTATTAAAAGACTTTCGAGGTAAGCCTCCGAGTGGCGCAGTGGTAAAGTGCTCGACCTATCATCCGGAGATCGCTGGTTCGAACCCCGGGTGATACTGTTACCTCTCACAGGAGGCACAGAGAGAGCTGATTGGCCGAGCTCTCTCAGAGGGGAGGGATGAGAGGTACTTGTGCTCCCACATTAATCACGGCTCTACAGCCAATCATGGGCGTCTGTGAGCTTGCGCACATGGAAGGAGCGGCTTTCCTCCGAGTGTGTTACTCCGCCCCCAATGGTGCGTGAGCGAGCAGTTCGAAAAGATGCGGTCGGCTGGCGTCACGCTGTTTGGGGGAAACACGAGATAGTCTTCGGCCCTCCCGGCTGAATGGTAGTAGTAGCCTTAATGTGGGACCCCCCTAGTGACGGGGAGGAATTGGCCACGACTAAATTAGGGAGAAAATCGGGGAAAAATCCCCCCAAAAAAGACTTTCGAAGTTATTCACCTCTGCGTACTGTATATGCCTTTTCCAAAGCACAGCACAGCAACCAGTTACAGAATGCACGACCTAAAAAGTGGCAGAATCTCCAGAGAGCCCAGTGGAGGGCTCAGCCAAGCCAGAGAGCCCAGTGGGGAGGGCTCAGCCAAGCCAGAGAGCCCCGAAAGGCATGAGTCAGCTCCGCCTTGGCCAGGCCTCGATGACATCATGCTACCACTTCTGTCAGGCTTCGTCGACGACGACGTCGTGCTACCGCATCTATTCTGTGTGTGTTGTTTTATCTTTTTTTTTTGTTTGTTTTTTACAGATTGCTTATTCTCACAAGTGATTTCTTTTTAAACACTCCCATGTGGGAGTCTTGAAGAATGTGTGGATAATATTCATATTATATTAATATTCGTGTTTTGTGTGTATGTGTGTGTGACCATTCATTATAAACTCTGTGTACTAATAATGTTTGTGTTATACACAGTATCTGAGACTAATTCACTTACTGTAGACTGAGAGTTGAACTTTCTGGACTAAGACAGATTTCCTTGGTTTTTGCACTACCATGGAGCTTCTGTAGACACCTGTATCATTAATATTGAAGTTCTTCAACACCAGTGAACAGTTTCCTTTACGCAGCGCGTCCTCAGGGACGTCCACACAGCCCTCATATCTTTCACCAGGATATGCCTCTTTACCCATTCTCTCAAATACAATGTCATTATCAGTGTACCACTCAACATGAGGTATTTTGATTGACAGACCTCTCCAGCCGCACGGCAGGATGATTGTGGAACCCACATGAGCTGATATCTACAAGGCTGAAAAGACAGGGGAAAACATTTTAGGAAGTTATCGTATCGTAGGAACATTATGCTTCTATTTATTTTCTAGAAACTAAATTTGCTGTGCAGTAAATATTTATATAGCATTTAAAATAAAATCACCATTTCATTAAAACGTTCCTACCCCTGAAAAAGTAATTCTATCTCCACCAGTGTGATTATGGTCAGTGATACTGCCTTTGTAGGTGAGTTTTTTCCCCCACACAGTACTGTTTATACTGATTTAGATAAACATTGATAAGTGATATTAATATACTTATTGATGTACTGATTTAGATAAACATTGATAAGATTTTAAAACTTAACCTTAGCAGAATAATTCAGGGGACTCTGTATGATTTAGATTAAAGTTTTTGAGGTTTGTCTGTTAAGCGCTGTGAAGAGGTTTTTGCCAAGCTGTGATGTGAGCACGGGTGGGTTTTACTTCCGTTTTCGAGTAATAGTACAATCAATAGCACATCACAGGTGGTGATGCAGCATCTGTGGTTCAAACATCATCTAAATCCTCCTTGCTGACATGATCTGGCACTATGCAACTCTCACGTCTTCTGTATACTTAAAAAAAAACAAATCTCTACATGTAGACCTGTAGATACTGCACTGTAATATTGAAATTTTTATTGAATAAAGCTGTTGTTTCTCCACCTCTGCATTCTCATCTGCTGGCTGTCTATTATTCCATATTTCCAGCTCTATTATCTGATACGATATTATCAATATTACGAACTATTTATTTTTTTTAATCAATGATACTCTGTGTAATTTTCTTACCATCAACTGAAAGTATAACTCTGCTGATTTCTTGAGTGTTGTCAGTGTTAGTTCTGTCCACATGTTCCACCACAAAGGTCCTGTAAAATCCATCATCAGCCACTCTCACGTTCTTCAACACCAGGGAACAGTTTCCTTTACGCTGCTCGTCCTCAGGGACGTCCACACGCCCCTCATATCCTTTACATGCCCTCGTACCATCATCGCTCAAACACGATCTCGTCATCGGCACGCCAACGAACATGTGATGTCTGGGTGAAAACCTCAGTCAGTTTACACGGCAGGACGGCACTGGAATTCACTCGAGCTGATACAGTAACCTGAGGAACTGCACTGATGGAGCCTGTGGAGGGAACCATCACAATTAACGTGATTTGTTGCATACTGTATGTTTATTTTAGGTATAGCATGGTGTAGTCAGTGGTAGGACATTATGTCGTGTTGGTCTTATTAAACCAGGTCACTCACCTACACAGGCAGCGACACATAGGATGCAAATATAGAGGACGGTCATGATGCCTGCAAGACTCATGCACAGTGTTGTTTTTTTTCTGAAACAAGCAAACAAAGTCCAGTTATAAAAGTTAATTCATGGCTAAGTAATTTTACACGAGGGCGGCACGGTGGTGTAGTGGTTAGCACTGTCGCCTTGCACCTCCAGGGTCCGGGTTCGATTCCTCGGCCAGGCTCGATTCCCGTCTCTGTGTGCATGGAGTTTGCATGTTCTCCCCGTGCTTGGTGGGTTTCCTCCGGGTACTCCGGTTTCCTCCCGCAGTCCAAAGATATGCAGGTTAGGCTAATTTGTGTTCCCAAATTGCCCGTAGTGTGTGAATGTGTGTGTGTGTGTGAGTGTGTGTGTGTGCCCTGCGATGGATTGGCACCCTGTCCAGGGTGTACCCTGTCTCGTGCCCGAAGTCTCCTGGGATAGGCTCCAGGCCCCCCGCGACCCTGAATATAGGATAAAGTGGTATAGAAAATGAATGAATGAATGATTTTACACATAATTTAGGTGACATTTAAGATCATGTTCTGTTCGTAGATTATTACTCATTACACTTTACAATAAGCTTTTTTTTTTTCTGATTTCCAGTGTGTGCTCTCCATACAGTATCTGATTATAGTATGAAAGTCCTCTAACAATATTTTTTTTACTGTAGAATTTTGCTCTAAATTGTTTGAGCCAGATTGTTGAGTCCTAGGGTTCCTGCTTCATCTCTCTCAGAGCGTTTTTTCATCCTAGGACGTCTTTCACCTGCATCATCACCTCCTTAGAGATCATGTTCCGTTTGAGAGTTTCCATGAACAGCTACCTAATGCACATTAAACACTTAGATAAAATTGATAATAAACAAGCCTCAACTCTCCATCAAACTGCTCATGTCCAGATACTAAGTCTACACTTTAATTACATCTTGATTGCCTCATTTTATTTCAGGGTACGTGTTTGAGTGTTTTTGCTTGGTATAACAAACTTTTCTGATTATGATACACAACATGTGATTCATTGACATTATGGATCTTAACTGGACTCGCATACAGTACAATTAGCATCCGCTAAATGATGCTATATGATGTTTATTTGAATTGAACAGTGATTGCAGGAGTTTTTTTTATACTCTCAGCTATCACAGTGTGTCTTGACAGGATGTGTTGTGGTGTCTGTCTAACAATGTGGTTTGCAATGTCACAACAGAAGCAACAGATGAGGAATTATTTTGTTTAAAATATAAATGTGACATCTGTAACTTTTTGGAGATTGTTTAATTGTTTACATCAACACAAATGTTTACAAGAGGTGCCCAAACTTCCGCATGCTACCGTATCTGTGGGATTTAATAATCTACTTTATAATAATCTACTAATGCGCTTCTGTCTCAATGTGAACAAACACCTGCACCAATAGATATTAATTAGAAAAGATAAAGTGAATATTTTGACTGGGATTAGTTCATATTTTCA
>JAQQZT010000012.1:1867478-1881174 GCA_030068275.1 Clarias platycephalus | reverse complement strand
ATGTTCATGTATTTTGTAATGGGTTTGGCACAAGTGGGGCAACAACAAACACGGACGAGGTCTTACGGAAAAGGGGTCATTTTAATTAGGGAAGGAAAGGGTTAAAGGAGGGAGGAAGGGGAAAAGGGAAGGAAAGGTGTGCACGTGCAGGTCTGGTAAATTTCTGCCAACCACAGCTGCCAGTTTTTTACCGTAAAATTCACGGTTTATTTATAAACCGTTGAAAAAACTATAAAAGTAGTTGTGCTTAGTTTGTAGCACTAAACAGGCCTTTAATGTCACTCATGGATCAAATCGATCCCTCATGGCAAACAGCAAATATATTTGTGCTTCTTACTGCATTTGAGATGCTGCGTCTTCCCCAGTGCATGTCATGAATATAGTTTCCATCTATAAATGTTAGTAATTCATATAGACAATTTGCCGTCTGTCGCGGATGATGTTTCACTGTAAACGAGCCTCGATGTAATAATTGTGTATCTTTATTACAACAGTAACTGTAAAGGGACTAACATTACTGAGTTCATTTAAATGTATTTTTTCCTCAGTAAATTAACTTAAATGGTTTCATTTTTAATATAGTGATTTTAACTTGTACTTTAAAAGATCAAAATGTTAGGATTTGTTTCTGTGAATAAAATCATTCAGCACAAGGTGCATGAAAGAAGGGCTTGTTTTCTATAATGCAACTTCTATATATGCACAATTTAAATAATTTGATACTAAAACCAGTGATCTATTCCTTCAATTTTCATGTTGACGTCCCCATTAATATTCCCCGTGCACCACATTTTCTATTTTGTTTAGCTTGTTTTGTTTTGCTGTTATTCTCTAACCCTTATACGCTACCCCTCAATTTCTCCCCTTGTTTTGTTCACATAAACCAAGGGCTCTTTTAAGAGCAGTGTTAAGTAAGGGGCGGTGTGAGCAGTATTTAAAAGACTGCTGCAGCAATTGCCCTTTCTGCCCATACACCAGTACATCACAGTTGGTGTACTATCACATCAAAAACCATTTCCAGTTGGCAGTGCACCATGATGGTGAGTTTAACATTTTTGCTTTTGTTTGTTAATTATGGTGCCAAACCAGCCAGTAATGCTCTGTGAATGATTTTTAAGTATGTCTGAATTTGTAATGTGTTGTAACTCATTTGTAATGAGTGTTTGTTTTATTTTAAGTCTCAAAATGCGCAATATATCGGCCGATGATTGGTGCATCCCTACTTCATTGATCAAGGACCTTTCATTAAAAAAAAAATTAAAAAAATAATTATTAGCTTTTTATTTGACTGTCCACAGGCCAGAGTGAAATACAAATTAAGTTTAGTATAGGCAATTGTCTACAAATATATAGTAATGGCTTTTTTTAATTTTTTATTTCCTTGATCCTCTGCATGTGCAAATCTACAGGTTTTATAGTAGACTGTTTTGAGAGGTTGTGGTCGTTCATAACCATGATTTTATAAGATTGTGGTTGTTGTAATGGCTTTCCAATAAGCCGCTGCATTGGTAATATCTAAGGAAGTTCTTGGACGTGTACAAACAGAGACCATGCAAAAACAAAGTTGATGCAATAATATGTCTTACTTTATTTGTGCTCCATTAACAGTTGTCTTGAATCTACTTGTTGAGAGTATTCATCAATGTTACCAATCCATAATCATTGACACAGCATTACAAATTGTCCCCCACACACGCTACTCTGTTGTGCGGTCAAAAACTGTGTGCTTCCTAATTACTAACAACACACACCTGGCTCTTACACCAGTGCTACCATTATATTGTGTCACAGTGCCACCCAGTGGCCAAAGAAACTTTACAATTAATGGCTCCAACACATCAGCCCCTTAATTGATTATGGCATAATGACATAACAATTACACATTCATATACAATGGAACCTTAAATAATTCATGATTTATACCAAAGGTAAAAAGAAACTATCATATGCCCTATTTAATCTGTTGCTTCTAATAGGAGGCAAAGCTTACTAACTGGACGTACAAAGATGTTACATTTGGTTTGAACCTTTACTAAATGTTTGTTGTCTGTATAAGTCTCCATGACTTTTCCAAGAAGCCTGAGCCAAGTGGTGCTGTAGAATCATCAATAATTACAATGTCTCCAGGGGTAAGATTTCTACGTTGTTTGTTCCATTTTTGCCGCTCTTCTAACAAGGGTAGGTATTCACGTACAGTACCCATCTTTTCCAGAAAAGATCTGCAATATATTGCACTTGTCTCCATCTTTTTCTGGCATACAAGTCAGACCTTTCAAATAAACCTGGTGTCAATGCATGATTTCCTTTCATAAGCAGAAGGTGATTTGATGTAAGAGCTTCCAAATCGTTAGGATCATTGGATAGTTTAGAGATGAGTCGATCGTTCGAAATTGCTTCTGCTTCACAAAAGACTGTTTGAAGTGCTTCATCATCCAGTGTTTGTTGTCGAAGAACAGTACGAAGAATCTGTCTCAACATTCGAATTATACGCTCCCATATTCCTCCATAGAGAGAGCTTGAGGGTGGATTAAAATTCCAATCTACTCCCTTCTGCAATAAGATCCATTTGAATCTTTTCATTATTTAATGCTGTTAGTGCCTCTCTTAGCTCCCGCTCAGCGCCAATAAAGTTTGTCCCATTATCAGATCTCATGTGAGAAACCTGTCCACGATGAATCAGGGGAATATGCCATTTCCAAGTGAACAGCTCTATTTGCCATGCAAGTAAAAATGGAAACCATCTGATTTCTGCCACCGTGACCCAGAGGAAACTGGGACCAACAATCCATTGCTTATTGTTCAGAAAATATTCCACCTTTAACCCACGAGATGCATCATCTGCAGGATTTTCTTTAGTGGGTACATATTTCCACTGTTGAGGCTGTGTTGTGTCTCTTATGTAAGAAACTCTATTAGCGACGAATGTATGAAACCGTGTGTCCTTGTTCTTAATGTAATTGAGGACAGTCGTGCTATCAGTCCAAAAAACTGAATCTTCCAATGGAAGTTGCAACTCCTTCAACATAATGTCGACCTTAACAGCTAAGACAGCCACAGGTTTCAATGGTGTTACTCTGGACTTACCCAGTAGGAAAGCCACATGTACCTGTTTTCCGCTATTCAGCATCTTCAGGTATGAAACTGTGCCATAACCAGTTTCACAGGCATCAGCAAAGTAGTGTAAACAAGCATGAATGGGCAGTCCAAAATCCATGGGTTTAAAACATCTGTTCACCTGCAATTTTGTCCAACTTGAAAATCCAATGGTTCCAATGCTTCTGGGGGACTGACAGAATATGCTCATCCCATACCAAAGTCTGTCTACTGTTACGACCCCCGGTCTAGGGTCCAGGGACGCAACAAAGAAAATAATAATAAATAAATAAACTTTGCAACCAAAGTACTGTGCATGGGTTTTTATTTTTATATACACACACACACACATACAGGAAGCTCTTGGCTTCAGGGTTGGGCCAAGGCCAAAACAATAAACAAAACCCAGCCCCTCTATCTCCTCCCTCAAAACTAACTAAACTACCAAAAGAAAAGAATATAAATCAAAATACAAGGACTAAACTAACTTCCTGACTATCCAACCAAAAACACAGGAGAAAACAGGGGGACAACAAAAATGGCACCCAACCCCTACTGCTTCCGTGAACTATATACAACAGAAAAAAGAACTAATAATATATATACACAATATTTACAACAAAAGAAAACTATATACAACCGCGGGAGGAACACTTCCATCCACACGTACAAAACAGAAAATCAACAAAAGAAAATGAGAGAGCGCAGGGCGCGACACAACAGTCTCTCTCTTCAACAATCAACAACTTACACACAATCACTCAATCAATCAATCAATCAATCAATCAAACAATCCAACAATCAATCTCTTTGAGCACGTAAGTCACACACAAGGCATAAGTCGCGCACTTCCGGGTTTCATCCGCCAGCTTAAAAGGACGCGCAGATGCAGGGCCAGCCAATCCTGGCGCACGTCACGGCACGTTCAATCAGGGCGGGGCTTCCTGTGAGAAGGGAGAGCGAGAGAGAGAAAAGGGGAAGAGATCACGCACGCGCCGCCACCCGTAGCCACGCATGCGCACATACGTGCACTACACACAGACACACACCTGCACGTAACACTACACAACTCCTGTAAAAGTACTTTAGCAGGAAGAACAAGTGGAGCAATAAAGCCCAATGGATCACAGACAGAGCTTACCACTGATAGAATGCCTCGCCTAGTGCAAGGTTGATTTTTCAAGGAAATCTTGAATTGAAAGGTATCAGCTTCCACACTCCACTAAAGACCTAAAGCTCTCTCAACAGGCAACTTGTCTCGATCCAGATCCAGCTGCTGTATATCTTTGGCTCGATTTTTGTTCAGAGACTGACTGCAACACCTTGTGACTATTACTGATCCACTTTGTCAAGAGAAAGCCTCCTTTCTGACAAAGTGTGCTAAGATGTTTAACAATAAAGATGGCCACTTCCTCAGAGGACACACTCTTCAAACAATCCTCCACATAGAAGTTATCGTTGATTGTGTGAATCACTTCTGATAGAAAGAAAGCCTTGTTGTCTTTTGCTGTTTGTCTCAAGGCATAGCATGCACAACTTGGGGAAGAGACAGCTCCAAAAAGATGAACTGTCATCCTGAATGTTATAGGCTCTTTAGTCAACTCTCCATCAGGCCACAACAAGAACTGAAGAAAGTCTACATCTTCTGCAGCCACCTTAACTTGGTGGAACATAGCCTCAATGTCTGCAATGAAGGCTACTGGTTCTTGCCTGAACTTCAACAGTACACCTAAGAGTTGGTAAGATTGGGACCTTGTAACAACTGACTATTGAGTGATGTTCCTTTATATGTTGCTCCACAGTTGAACACAACTCTCAAGGATCCCTTCTTGGGATGAAACACCCTGTGGTGAGGAATGTACCAAACTTTGCCATCCGCACGATGAAGTTGATGATCGGGTACCGTCTCAGCATAGCCTTTGTGTACAACGTCAGCAAGAAAGTGTGTATACTTTTCATGAAACTCTCGGTTTCTTTCCAGTTTCCTTTTTAGACCATACAATTGTTGCTTAGCAACACATAAGTTGTCAGGCAGTATGACATCGTCATTTTTGAAAGGTAATCTTAGACTGTAATGTCCAACCTGGAGTGTCACTGTACTTTCCATTATGAACCGAAGATCTTCCCTTGACATTTCTCGTTCATCAGCAGTCCTTTCATTGAAATCATGATTAAACTGATTTTGAAGCGGCTCTTCCAGTTTAACAACAGAAATTCTATTAACAGCAACAACAGAATGCCCATTTTCATTACTATGGTCACTGTTTCCTTCCACAGTCCCATAGACAACCCAAAAGAGTTTTAATGGCAAAAGGCCCATTACCTGACTATTTATGATTTCATAGGGTTCCATTACATAAGATGCGTTAGTTCCAATTAGTATATCTACACCTGCTTGAATGTATGGTATCTTTACCTTGTCTAAGTTTGACCACTTGGATAACTCCTCTTGAGTAATAATGCTCTCTGAGTCAACAGGCAGCTGTGTGTAGACCGCAGGAAGTGGAAAAAATTGGTTGGTGTTCATACCACTGATTTCCAGTCTGTCAATAACACTGCAGGACACAGACTTTTCTTGACTCATTGTACAGAGAAGAATGTTGACCTTCTTGCCACTCAGCTTAAGCTCTTTCCTCATATGTTCTGAACAGAACGTTGCAGAACTTCCCGGGTCCAGGAAAGCATATGTCTGCACCACCTTGTTACCTTTAACAACTTTGATTTAAACTGGTATAATTGACATCAGACTCCTGTCATTACCAGCCCCTGTGTGACCACAAGTTTGAGCAGACACTACCTTGTGCCTTTCCTCTGGCTCTTTTACAGTTACCTCCTTGTGATATATGTGAACGATTGATCAGGCCTGCAGAAACACACAGGGCACAGCATACAGTAGATCGAATGACAGATTATGGCAAACCAGAAAAAGTTTATTCCAAACGACTCCAAATGCTGGTGTTCCGGATCCAAGAAATAAATCCACAAGAGTCTTGAAGAAACGATGTCCTCATGCAGAAACAAGAAGCATGTAACCAAACACCAACGTCGTTCTCCAGTCTTATTTGTAATGTTTACAATTCCAGTATTCGCTGAGCTTTGCAACCACAGGGGACTTTGATTTTACAGAGGTAAGTAAAAACTCTAATGTATATTTGCCATATAATTAGAAAGTAATTAGAAAGTATAATTTTTTTCCCCTCAGACAGACATGAATGGTATTAGGAGATGGTGGTGTTTTGCCTTGGGGTTTATTGTCTTTCCTTTATTTCTCTACATTTTATGAACTAGCACTAAAATTTTTGCTGAGGTGTCGCTTTTACATATTAGGCCTGTGCAATATAATAAAAATGATTGAAGTGCAGTATTGTAAATGTACATATTGCGATATGCATAATCAAAACAAAAGCACAAAGAGAGTAACTTTTATAAGTTTTATAAGAATCAGTCATTTTATTTTAAAGGCGTAGCACTTATTATTTTAAAAACTTTTATTTACGTAATATAAACATACATCTCCTTTACTATTTTTCATTACAGGTCTGAAGAAGAAAGACGTGCAACAAAGAGACTCAAGAGGCAAACTGAAAAATAATGTAATATAATTACACTTAATATAATTTTTTTGGAATAATCTCTTAACATACGTAGAATTACGCGTCTTTTCTGCTATCCTTTTTAGTCACAAAAGGCAATCAAACGTCCTGAGTTGCAACTTTTGGATGTAAGTCTCTTAAGTGCTGGAACACTGTCCTGTTTCATTTAAGTAAATGAAGGGTTAAACCTTTTACTTTCCAGTTACCCATGGAGATCTTGGAAATTATACTCTTGATGCTGCCTACATGAATCTTTCGCTTAGTGCAGTTGCTTTAGTGCAGCTGTGAACAGGACCCAGTTCAGACACAAGGCACACTACGCATGGCTTGACAGTAAGCATCTGTCTGTTTTTTTTATTTATTTATTTTTTTTTATGTAATTTAGCTTATTGTATTTTTAAAGCTGTATCATGACTAACAATCCTAAAAGAGTTCTGCTTTGTGTGTGTGTTTTTGACTACAGGTGTTGTGGAAACTGGGCAAAATGAAGTGAAACATCAAGGGTTGAATTACGAGTGCCTTTTGAAATAAAAAAATGCTAAATGTGTAAATCGTTACTCCAGACCTACTTCGCTTATTACGGAAATGTTATGGAAAGGTGCTGTAGTTGCCTCAGAGGATTTTCTGATGGCACAGAGGACCCAGACTGCTGTTTCACGTGCCATTAATAGATTGGGAGGGAGAATTAATGCTTGACCACAGAGAGATGTATAAATACTGTACCTGCTTTCTCCTCTTTCAGAAATAACTGTGAACAGTATCATCTTAAATAAATAACAGTAAAATTTATTCATGTGTCATAATAATCCATTAATGTGTCTATCTATCTATTTATTAATTTAATAAATTGCTGTGAATATCCCACATTTATGTATTTTATTAACAATATTTAAACAAAGCTGTAAATAAACTCCATTGGTTGACATTTTGATTTATAGTCCCGGATTGCCAGAAATGGGAAAATTAAAAACCATTTCACTAACCGATGAGATGAGTTGTGGGAGGAACGTTGCGGCAACGTCATTAATTTACTTACAACCAATGAGAAGCTATGTGGGTGGGGTAACATGTGCAGCCCCACCTCAGATTCAGTCCCGCCTCGATCTGCAGGCTGCAGACATGGGCTTCTCTGGCGATGTCCTGCACATTTCTCTAATACACTGGCCACTTAAACATTTGCAGGCTTAGAGCATGTGTGGGAAATTATGTCTTTATTATAGTCTACATGTACAGTACTGTAGGCTTAACTGGGTTGGCCATGAGAAAATGTTGAACATTCAGTCATTAATGTATAATCATAAATAGGTTTGGCCTTAAATGATAGGATAAGTGTATACAGAAATCACACAAACATTATCTCCTTGCTTCACTTCTTGTTAGAAAATATTCTGTATATTGTATTTTAGTTCTTTATTGGTAATGACATTTGTACAGAATGTAACGGAAGTTTGCCATTTACCAGGTTAATTAATAATAAATAATTTTCAATAATGTCTCAATAAAACAGTTAAGTATGAATTCAAAGTTTTTTGTCAATTGCAATAAATATAGAAAGTTGCTTTCTATTCTGAAGTTGATGCTATATTTACATTTAGTGGTAATGAACAGAATTGAGTTATCCACTTCACACAAACTCTTATAAAAAGAATAATCTTTGTTAACGTTACAGTATATCCTTTGCAGCTAATGGCCCTTGCAACATTGAGTGGCTTTAGATTAGATCCTAGCACAACCTGTAGGCCCTGAATGTTGCACGGACATCTTTGACCCTACAGTACTTTAAACCTAAATCAGTACATTAAAAACTAAGCGGAGAGTTATGTGATTGTGTCATGCATATTGACCAGACTTATAGAACAGTAAAAGTCTAGAGGCCTGGCTATGTTCCTGGTGGATATATTCTATTAGCTTTCAAGGTTTTTCATTTCATTCTTCTGTTAGCTTATGTGGCTCTTTGTTGTTGCTGTTTGTGTGTTTATAAAAGCATAAAACACACCCAAATAGCAGAAACTACAATAATGTTGACTTCTAGGCCTGGTGCCTACATTTTACATTTTATATGTGACTTTTTCTCTTATTTTATGCTTCATTGACGGGTTAGAAGTGTAAGTCCTCTTCTGTTGTGGAATATGTAAATGCGTAATAGCCTAGCCAGTGATTACAGTTTGTAAGAAACGTTTTGAAAAAGTTAAGCTTGCAGTTATGAATGCCTTTAGGGCATTTACGCCGGGGGATTGAGGGATTTATTTCTAATTTTCCTTAATATTTGGATGCCAAGGATGCCACTGTTACCCACCGGTCACACTTTGTGTTGGTCTAATGAAATCCCTATCACATAAAGTTCAAGGGATATAAATACCTTTTATGTACAGTTGCAAGAAACTGTATTTAGTCCTGAGGGATGCTAGAGAGAAATACTGTTGATTAAGGTGAATTAAATTACAGGTATCTCCACATTCAGAGCTGGAAAACAACACTAGTTGTGGCATGCCCACATCTTTCTACTTTACACACACCAAAAACACGGTTGTGAGAAGGTCCTCTGTTGACAGGGCTGCAATAACACAATTCAATTGTTACACAGCATCTGAACAATCATGACATCAGGGAATTAAATAATTTCACTACAAACAAGCAGAGTTTATTTTTTTTTTTTTTAGATCTATTATTATTTATTTATTTATTTATTCATTCATTCATTGCCATACATCGTGCCATTCCAACTGGAACTAAAGCAGGATCATCTCTCTCTCTCTCTCTCCTCATGCTTCTGTCTCATCTCTCACATTTATTTCGACTTCTTCTTTTTCTCTCATCCCTCTTTTCTTTCCTCTGTGTCCGTCTCTTTATCTCATGCCTTGTGGTTTAATTTGGGGTAATGTTATTACCCCAAATTAAAATGAAACTATTTAACATTATAATTAAACTATAAGAAGAACAAAGATCATTAAAGAGACTCACACAGAGAGTGAGTTGTGAGGGGGGGGGGGGGGTTGTGCATGCATTCCATGCATGAAGTGCATGGAATGAACACCTGGTAAGAATATGTCTAATTGGTGTTTCATCTGTTACAGAAAGTAAGACAGAGATACAAAGAGTTAGGAGAGTGAGTCGACAAGAGGGAGTCAGATGTGTGTGAGACAGAGAGAGAAATTGAAAGTTTACTCGGGAAGTCACACCCATTCTATTATTCAAGTGTGTCGAGACTTCCTGAAACTTTGAAGACTGGGCTTGTAGTGCAGGAATTTTAGAGAGGATCTGATGCACTGTGTTGAGAGAAAGTAATCAAGCAAACGCAACATCTGGAAATCCCAACAAGGTATGTGTATGTTAGTTAATAATTGTATAATTATAATTTACCTATTAATGTCTCTTTGGTGATAATGTGTACTGTTACTGTATATACTCCTGAACATCAAATCTTTAGACCAGGGAAAATATTGCAAGTATTCACACTTTACACTGGCGCATCATAACCAGGTTGTAAGTACTTCCACAAATTGCTAAAAGAAGAAACAAGAGCAAGAGACAAAAACTATCGAGTAGGCAATATATTAAAAACTGCAACTCAAACAGGCTGGTCATTAGCTGAGCAAAAGTTTAAGACCATAGCCTTTAAAAGTTAAAAATATGTCTTTAATGTAATTGCCCTACAGACAGTCACACTCTCATGATCTCCTGATGGCAAAAGCAAAAAAGCTTTCTGTTTTTAGCAGGATTGATGAGCTACACATGTACTGTAAAGGCTCTCACAATGCACCATTGCTGCCAAGGTTGGGCGCAGTAAAATAGTGATTTTAAATTTCTTAGAAGATCCTTAAAGTTATGGGACAAAAAATTCAAGTTGTAGACCCCCCAAAAAATTCACCTGCACTGAGCCAGAGCATCTAACTGCCTGTGTGTGGACACACAGACTGATCCTCGACCCAAATTGAGGCCCTTACTGATGCTGACTGCAGCCCAATAACCATAAGAAAGCATCTGTGAGAGAAGGGCTTAAAGAGCAAAAAAAATTCTTTGAAAACCAGGTCTCCTCCCACACCACAAACTTGACTATTTGGAATTTGCAAGGGAGCACCAAACATGGGACATTGAAAGATGAAAAAGTTTTATTCTCGAACAAGAAAAAAATTATTCTGAATGGTTCTGATGGCTTCCACCTGGAATGACAAGGAGATCCCACTGGAAATGTTTTCCACCTAGCACAGTGGAAGAGGCTCCATCATTATATGGCGTACTCTTTCACCATTCCTGAGTCTGCTAAATTTTACTGCAGGTTTTTTGCACTCAAATGGGGGTATTGATTTGTCTTTCTGACCAGCATATGAGCAGTTATCTCCGAAAGTTTTCTTGGTCTTCCTGATTTCAAATTCAAATTCAAATTTTATTTGTCACATACTGTACACAGTCATACACAGTACGATATGCAGTGAAACGCTTAGACAACTGCTCGTGACCTGAAAAAAATGGCCATGAATAGGAATAGGAAATAAATATGAAAAGGGTAAATTTAACTAGGATAGAATAAAATAAAATTTAAAAATTAAAGTTAAAATAAAATAACTGTGCAACAAAAATACACAATATAGAAAATATATGAAGAATATATGAAGAAATATAGAACAATAAGAGCAGCTGTACGAGTAGGTATATATTTATCTAATTTTTGTGTGGAATGGAGTTAGAATAAATGGTAATAAAAGAGTGGTAATGTCCAGGGTTGTGCAATCCACATATTTAAAGTGTCTTGTGCAGTGCAAATATGCTTAAAGTGATTTATTTAAAGTGACTTGTGATAGGGTGATTTGATGACCACGAAGTGTAGTGCAGTGGCCACTAGTGTAAACCAATGTCCAGAATGTCCAGAATGTCAGAGTGTGTGTAAAAACCATATCTTGTCTTCCACAGTTCCCCTGAACTGCCATCTCTTAATTACATTTCTCACTCTAGAAACTGCAAGCTGACAACGCTTTGCTATCTTCTTGTCCCTTCTCCTGCATTGTGGGCATCAATAACTTTCATTTTCAGAGTTTTTTGAACACACAGCTTCTTAGAGGAACCCATAGCTGTTGAGTGTCCGCAAGTGTGTGCACAAGGTTTGAAGAGTCAAAGTATTTGCAAAGCTTTGAAATTGTCATTAACTAATGACAGCTGTTGCCATGGATCAGATGTAAAGAGCTGATTAAGGTTTGAAACCTTGTTAAAAGAATCTGAGAGTCTGGAACTCCTAGAGTGCCCAAACTTTTGCACAGTGCAAAATGTTTTTATTTCTTTTTTTGCTCGATTTGTGGCATAAGAAGTAACTATGCATCAATGTTTGCTGAAAATATTATGCATTTTTCAATTTCACAGAGAAACTGTGTTCATCTTTTCAAATAAATAATCACCAAAATGTGTTATTTATCAAGGGGTGCCTAAACTTTTGCATATACACTTTTGTATACAGTCCTGCTTACTATTACTGGCACCCCTGGTTATGACTTCTTATAAATATTTTTTTTTATTTAAGCAATATAGAACCACAATGCAAAAAAAGGAGAAAAAGCCAACCTTCAATTAAAGTACAATTATTCAGTGGAAAAAAATCCCACATTAAGAAATATACTAAGACAGCACTTAACCTCATCCTATAACATTTCACAAGCTTGGAGAATACATATAAAAGGATCTTTGACCATTCCTCTTTGAACAATTTTTCTAGATAATCCAGAGTCCTGGGTCATCTCTTATGCACTCTCATCTCCAGCTCACCCACAGGTCTTCAATTGAGGTGAGGTCTGTGGAATGAGATGGCCATGAGAGGAGCTTGATTTTGTGTCTGCTGAACCAGTTTTGTATAGATTTCATCACACGCTTTGGATCATTATCCTGATGAAAGACCCAATGACGACCCATCTTCAGCTTTCTGACAGAGGCCAGAGAGTTTTAATTTAAAATGTCCTGGTATTTCAGAGAGTTCATGATGCTATGCACCCTAACAAGGTTCTTATGACCTTTGTAAGAGAAACATGCCCACAGCATCACAGATCCTCCACCATATTTTACAGTGGGCATGAAGTGCTTTTCCATATACTCATATTTTGTTTTATACCTGACCCAGACAGAGTTTGTTACCAAAAAGCTCCATCTTAGTCTCAACTGTCCACAGCACACGATCTCAGGTAAAGTCCCAGTATTGCTTAGCAAACTCCAGATGTTTATGAACAAATGTTTAAGAATTTTTTTTTTCCTTTCATGCCTCCCAAAACGCTTGTTGGCATGTTCTCCAACAGTGAGCTCTGGAGATTTTTTTACTTTTCTTACCATCCTCTTCACTGGGCGTGGTGTTAAGATAAACTCGGGTCCTCGTCCAGCCTTGTTTCTCACTGTTTCAGTTGTTTTAAACTTCTTAATGATTTCTCTGACTGTAGATATGGGCGAGTTTAGGCGATAGGCTGTTTTCTTGTAGCCATTGCCTGACTTATGAAGGTCAACACACTTGAATGGGGTGTTCTCTTGTCTTTCTACTTAAATGTAAATATAATGAAGAAAGACACATTGATCATTTTGATTCTATTTCAAATTTCTACACTTTTTATATTCACTACAATATTTAGGGGATATTGCATGTGATTAAGAAAGAATCCTACAGTGGGTGGCATACTGTACTGGTGCATGCCCATGTCCAACAGACCACAAAAAGCTTGAATGAAAAAAATAAATATCTTCAATATTTATGTAAGAATCTTGTCCCGAGAAAAAAACTTGTCACAAAAATCCACACAAGGCGCGTCAGGCATTTTCTTTTATTATTTAAATAATAATAATTATAATTTTTTTCTTGTTTATGTCCAGCATTTATGACTGAAATAAAGCTGCTACCATCAGCATGCACTTTTACTTTGTGAAAGGCAGTGTTTAATTAATGAGTATATAGTTGTGCTATATTCTTTTCTGTTTTCTATTATTGATGTTACATTTTGTCTGCTTTGCAAAAGTTGTCGCTCTTTGTGATTTGAGTATATTATGAC
>JAQQZT010000012.1:1697892-1708439 GCA_030068275.1 Clarias platycephalus | reverse complement strand
AGGAGATTATTGTGGATTTTGGATAAACGCCTTCAGTATTGTTTTACAGTGTAGAAAGAAATAAACATCAGGAACGAACACGGAGTTAGAAGGGGTGTACAAACATTTGAGGATACGAACATGCATGCATGCATCCAAAAAATGCATCCAGTGAAAAAATAAATAAATTGCACACTTCAAGAAATAGAAAAAAATTATTTTAATATTAAATTTATTGCTATAGGTTATATATTGATATATACAAGTCTAATAATATCTTAATAATTACAATAAAATAGACATCATACTATTTTCTTTTCCTGAAATGTGTGTATACATTTTTTGACTGACTGTGTGTGTGTCATATCACATACACACACATACCAATACACTAATATACAAATAAAACAGATATTTATTTTTGTCATCACATCTGAGCTCATATCAGCACTCACATTTCTTTTCCTTGATTTAAAATAATAATAAAAATAAATTGAAACTTACCTTACAGAAAGTAGATACCTTCTATGTACAGTATGAGGGAGAGAGAAAGAGAAAGAGAAAGAAAAAAAGGAGTGTAATCTTACTCCAGTGCACCCATGTGTGTGCATGATTGCGGTTTAAGTAAACGTACCAGCACGGTGTGGGAGTGGGTCTCAATGATCTTTAGACATAATATTGCAGGTCAGAGGAGGGTCCAATACTGAAATTATATACAGCGTCAGTCTAATTATTAATAAATGTACAGGGGGAGGGGGAGAATTGTGTCCTTTTTCTTGTTCCTATCATCACTCATACACACATACAGTACAGCCAGGTTTATTATTAGAGACTTTCTTTTCCCCCTAAATGCTATTGGTAACCCGAGTTAACATTGCACTTTCAATGACAAAAACGTATGTAAAGTGAAGTGGAGTAAAGTTCTCACTCTCTGTCTGCTGTCAGTGTGTTTCTCCATCACATTTATCAGTCCAGTCCTAATAAACTACATCATGGTGTTTTGTGGGTTGGTGGTTGCCAGTGCCAGAGCGGTGCTTTTGCACGTATTAGATTAGGTCAGATGGGTCAGGTTGGGTCTCCTATCAGGTCCTAATGGAAAAATACATGACCTGTGCATCAATAAAATGCATTTTTAAATACATACTGTATATTATATTTTTATAAGGCTTATTTTGCATATTCTAGCCGAACACCACTCAGTCATTTTGTTTTGTTTATTTCACCATGCTGGTAAGTTTTGTATTTAATCTATTTAAAGTAACTGGAGAAAAAAACATAAGTGTCCATGTACTGTAAGTGCCCTGGTTGGTTACTACAGAGTACTTCGTCTTCATCTTTCCATCATTGTCTCTTCTGCTTAAAAAACTCCTAAGGCTCTTCAACATCCTCCTCACATTCTCCTCACTTCTTTTAACAGTTTCTCACCTTAGGAGCTCTTTTAAACATTAAGATGTTTGAAAAAGCTTCTTTACTAGGATCTACTCTTTAATTTTATGAGGACTTCTTGGTAAACCGTTCTTTGTCTTTTCCTACAGATATTTCCTTACTTGGAGCGTCTCTTTGCACTAAGACTTTTCAATAATATGTCCACATATTCATAAATCCTTTTACGAGCTCAACATTTCTGCTTGTAAGATCACATTTAAGTCTTTATTTGTCACATATACATCACTGCACAGTGAAATTATTTCTACACATATCCCAGTGTAACTGAGATCCCAGTGTAATCAGAGCGTATCAGCTATGATACACCACCCCTGGAGCAGATAGGGTTAGGGTCTTGTTCATTTACATTTAAGCATTTGGCAGACGCTCTTATCCAGAGACATTTTTATCTCATTACACATCAGAGCAGTTGAGGGTTAAGGGCCTTGCTCAAGGGCCCAACAGTGGCAACTTGGCGGTTATGGGATTTGAACCTGGGACCCAATGAGCTGGGGCTCAAATCGCCAACCTCCTGATCAGTAACTTACTGCCGCAACCCTTTGAGCCACCACTGCCCTCATATATTTTACTTTTACAGTGGGTTTTACATTACATTTCTTAAATCATCCCTAACATTTGCAAAACTGTAATTACATTCCTCACAACAAATAGAACTCTGCCAAAAATCTGTAACGTCTGCAAAATGGTTACTTTATCTTTAAGTTGTAAGGAATCGCCACTAGAAGGTACTGTTTTGTCTTTTTTGTAGTTTTTGTTTTGCAGACTCAGTTTCCCAGAAGGAGCGGGATGCGGGAGCACACCTGAACCGAGGTGGGTCATTAAATCTTCTATAAATAGCTGGTTAGTCTGGGAAACTGGGTCGAGCATTGAATGTTTGTATGTAATGTCATTTATGTTGGCTTTTTGTTTTGTATTTTGGTTTTTGTTTATATGTCCCATAACCACTAAGCATGTCCCAAGGATAAGTGTGATTGTATGTAAGTCTTTGGTGTTCACGTGTGTGTGGAGCTGATTCGGTCATGTGTAGTCTTGAGTAATTCCAGGTTTGGAAGTACTCTCTGTGTCCCTAGACTCTGTGCTTCTAGCATTGCTGTAGTCCCTTGGATGTTTAGGCCACTGTATGTTTAGCATGTTTAGCTTCCTCGATGTTTAAGCCACTGTATGTTAGGCTAAATGAATGTTGGGCTAATCGCCATGTCTTGTCTTGTTCCCGTTTCAGCTCCATTCTTAGCTTGTAGAGCCTGTGTTTCAACATAGTGCTTATATTGGGTGTAACGGATATTAGAGCCTGTGTTTCGTTAGTAAGCCTGTGTTTCAACATAGTGCTTATGTCAGGTGTAACGGGTATTGGAGCCTGTGTATTGTCAGTTAAGCATGTTTCATCATAATGCTTATATCTTGTGTGTCTTGTCATAGAGCCTAGGTGTTCCGTTATGGGTGGTTTGAGTCTGTTGGTTTCTTTGTTTGCTTTGTTTCTTTGTGATTCCTGTTTTATGTTAAGGACTCTCGTTTAAAAACACCTATGCCTGCCCTTTTCTGCCCACGGCAATAACAGTCATTACCACCCATTCCTGACAAAGTACATCATTATATCAGTTGTGTCAGTTTATAAACAAAAGCAATGCATAGTCATCTTGCTAATATAACAATGACCTGATTAAAACTGCGGCTAAGATTTTATGTCAATGTCTAAGAATTCACAAAGCTGTTTTTTGTCTATACTGCATTTATCAGGTTCATCAGTACAAAGTTATACATTACTGTATGTGGAAGATCGATTGCAAGAGACAGGATTAACTTTGCAATTGTGCTGTAACTCTTTGATAGACCACATCACTGTGATACAGAAAAGAAGACGGCAAGATTGCTTTACACCACTGTAGAGAAAAAGAATTAGAGAAAGGTAAACAGAAGTATTCCTTCCAGTCAGAGCTTTATCTGCAGTGTGGTATGAGGAATTAGAGGTGTTATTTTACTGTACATACACTGACTTCTGTCTGGCCACAGGTTCACATACTTATAATAAAAACAGAACTGAAAGTATCATCTCGACTGTTTCATCGTTTTCTGCAGGTGTTGAATCTCATGTGCATTCATAAAAGAGAGGCAAACTGGTTCCTGATTAATTAATTAATCAAATGCTTTAAACATTCCTCTCTAGTGATTAAGTTATGATTTACCTGAGAGGAGCACATTTAATACAGAACAAAAAATACTGCTAGAAATGTCTATAAAATATTCCCCACAGCTGGTTCGACCATTCTGCATATAATGTTGTATACAATAAACTTCTATGAATGCTTTGATGTTTTGTGAGACTAAATCAACAGCGATCAGTCTTTTTTTTATCAACATGACATAAACGAGTTATAGTGGAAATGTAAGAAACAGCAGCAAATTACAGTCATCTCATGAATTTACGGAAACGTTCACAATTAGTTTTGAAAAATTATAAATTGCTTTTATGATGAACACGAGTGACTAAATGACGAGAGGTTTTACAAGTTGTTTTAAAAATTTCAGTTTTGATCTGAGAAATGACCCAATGCAACTGAAAAAAAAACTGTACATATGTGCAGATAAAATCAGCCTCTTATTCCACCAAGTTCTCATCTACAAATAATCCATAAAAAAGAGGAATGCAAATAGAAAGATCTGTCAGATATTAAGACAAAAAGAAACGCCTAGCCTGTTGAAAACAGGGTTCATTAACTGTATGAATTGAAACCGATACCCCTCTGAAGTACCACATAAAATACACACCAGCTGTGATTCACTGCCATTTCATCTCATGGTTATTTATGTAACACTTTTAACAACAGACCAGAGCTGATTCTAATTATGGAAAAGATCAAAGGCTAAGTCAGGTGTGCCTGGGGATTTTTGTATTTTTTTTATCAACACTACATTGAAAAAGTTATATCCACATTTACAATAAATACATTAAAGAGTGACTAAAAGTATTGGGACACACAAGATTCATAGAACTTTACCGTGACTAGGAAGTCAGTTTATCTGGATTTTTCTTCTTGAAATAGTAGAGGAGAACAGATATTTTTAAATTTCTTTATTTTTTATTAGTGATGCTATGTCTGATACAGAGAATTCAAGGCACGCCTCGTGTACAGGCTTCACTTTTCAGTGAAACCTCTTGTTTTTACCTGATGTGTTTATAAAGTGACACTCCACCCAGTAAGTCACACTCATTTTATCCTCATTTTATGTGTCTTGGGACTTCCTGAAACTCGTCAAAAAACGTCATAATGAAAAGCATTGTGGCATGTAATTGTTAGGGTGGGGCAAAAAAAAAAAAAAAACATGTCCCATCCCTCACTAAAACGCATTCTTAGTTATCATATATTGCAAATATATTTTGAACAGCCAAAAGACTAACAACAACTTTGAAAAATTATAGGCATAGGCATATTTTGCATATGTTACCCCAACAACACTCATATAATTTGCTTTAGTTTATTAACCACGCTGGTAAGTTTTTATTTAATCTATTTAAAAGTACCTGGAGATAAACATTGCGGCTCTTTACTGTGATTGCTGCCGTGTCCATGGTGGGTTTGTACAGCAAACAGGGGTGCGAGAACTTCATCTTTCTGCCATTTTCTCCTTTGCTTAAGAAATTCCTAAAGCTCTTAAACATTTTTACTTTTATTTTTGAACAACATCCTGCTCCCTACTCCTAAGTCTTTCTTTACAAGCTATTTTAAGATGTTTTACAAAGAACTTTCACTTTTACTCTGTAATTTTAAGAATGCTTGGGAAATGCCCAGAGTTCTAAGTACTTCCTTTACTAGAAGCATCTCCCTGAACAGAAACCCTTATAGTCAGTACAGAACTGAAAGTATGGAATGTCTTATCTTCTGCAGCAACCTGCTGCTATCAGAGTGGGTTTTTAAGAGAACTGTTTCCTTAATAGTTAATCATCAAATGCCCTAAACATTTCTCTCCAGTGATTTATATTGGAAGGTGACTAATTTCAGAATCATCACTTTAATAAATTATCCTGGACATTTTGAGTAAAATAATGCTGGTACGTCATACCCTGGACAAATCATTTCCTTAAAGCTGAAGTTCCTTTTAAAACATAGAAAAGTGTGTTACTGTAGGCACTTTAGTAGCAGATTCTCCATTTCTGCCAGACTCCATTTATGACCTTTCCCATCTGCTGTTTCCATTACTTTACCAGGAATTACATGGTGGGGAAGATTTGGCAGGATGTGTAGGTACCCGAAGATCATGTACACATGTGTCACTTAAGAATTCCTGAGTTTTAAGCATTTTGTGGACACCACAGCTTTAGAAAGTAAAAGTCCTGTCACTTTATGTTCCATCAATTAACTAAAGCAGCTGATTATAATGAACTCTTCACTGAGACCCGAATTAATTGGGGATGTCACTTGTTTTGTGCACAAAGAGAACTAATACATGGCATATGCTGTCCTAATACTTTTGGCCACCACTGTCTCTCTCTCTCTCTCTCTCTCTCTGTGCGCATGCGCTGGGTGTGAGGGAGCGCATGGAAGACTGTTTGGCGTCTTGCCAAGTTTTTTTTCCAGAAAACTTTCCGTTTTTTCCCATTTCTTTCTTTCTTTCTTTTTTCATTTATTTCCCCTCATCCTTTAGTTAATGTTGTTTTAAATATATATAGTTTAAAACTTTATCGTGAGAGAGAAAGTGAGCGGGGCACCATGGCCTCTGAGGCCGGTGGGGAGAGTTTGTCTATCCGGAATGGCGTCAGGTGTGTAACGGACACTGGGGTACTGGTGGAGGAGGTACTGCTAGCGGTGGGAGAACAGGTCGGGTGTGAAAATCTACTCGGCTTCCCGGATGAACAAAGCGGTGGTGGTGTTTGTGAAAAAGATGAACCTCGTGAGTGCACTCATGAAGAGCGGAATAACCGTGAGAGGATCTGCGGTCCAGGTCACCCCTCTGTCCGCCCCCGCGACACGAGTGGTGATCTCCGACATCCCCCCGTTTATACAGGACGAGGCGATCACGAGGGAGCTGGCCCGATTCGGGAGGTTCGTCAGCCCCATCAGACCCATCCCGCTTGGGTGTAAGAGCTCCAGCGTGAGGCACGTCCTGTCATTCCGGAGACAGGTTCTCATGGTTTTAAATAACCAGGAAGGAACACTTAACGTGAACTTTAAATGTAAAGCGGGGGGCAGCAGCTACACCGTCTTCGCCACCATGGAGCCGCTGAGGTGTTTTGAGTGCGGGGACGTCGGACACAAGAGGCTGAGCTGTCCACACGGAGCCGCGCGGCCGGGGAGCTCGGGGGGCGACTCGGCCGGGAGACAGCGGCAGCAGCGCGGGGACAGTCAGCCGGAGAACACCGAGGAGTCCGAGTCCGCCGCGGGCCTCAGCAACACACCCGAGCCGGCACTCACGGAGGTCAGTCTTACGCACACCGCCACCACAGAGACACACACCGCACTCGGCACTGACCTGAACATCGCCACCACAGAGACACACACCGCACCCGGCGCTGACCCGAACATCGCCACCACTGTACACAGCGCGAGTAAACACCCCGGCGCGTGTACAGTAGCAGACCACGCCCCCAACGCTGACCCCGCCCCCGACGCCAGCACCGGAGAGGCACAGGAACCCCAGACCTGCACACCGACACCGACACCAAAAGACAAAACTGCAATAAAACCCAGGAGAAAACGAGAGGAAACGACAATCACAGACCACATCAGCAAACGGAAAACCCGCAGCCAAACACTGAACATCACAACACAGGACACAGAAGCAGGATGCAGCACCACACACACACAAGAGGAACCGCAAGGAGACATCGAGGAACAAATCAACACATTCTTACAGTTAACGGAAAAAGAAAAAAGACAAGTAGTCAACAAATTATTCCCAGGAGACAATAAACTGTTAAAAAACCTCACATCAGTAAACCGGACTATAAAATATAACAGAATGACACAAGACTTTAAAAGACGTTGGAGTCGTTGGTGGGGTGGAGGGTCACGGGGTTTTCATTACTAAAAAAATAAATAAATAAATAAAAAATTGTACATATGTTAATATATTGTGTATGTGTGTATGTATATGTGTAAATATATATTCTTTCTTTCTTTCTTTTTTTCTTCTGCCTTCATTCTTTTTTTTTTCTTTTTTTCTTTCTCTCTTGTTTTCAATCTTTTCTTTTTTTTTTCTTCCTTCCGTAATCTTTATTAATAATTTATTCTTATTTTAATATATAAAAGTGTACATAAATTTGCAAAAAAATCCCTCTTCAATTTGTTATAATAAAAGTGAGTTTAAAACCTCAAAACCTCTCTCTCTCGTGTGTGTGTGTAACAAATATCCGATTCTAGCTAGCTCAACTTTAACTAAACTTTGACTAAATTCTTTTGTTACAAAATGACTTTAATATCTGACAATATGTAATTAGTGTAACACACTGCAGATGCACTGACTGGGCCGCTGCCCTCCGCCATCACGGCGAAGCACTTTGTCCTGCAGGTCTGTTCTGTCTTCTAGCTAAACTCATTTGGAGCCGGTATTAGTGATTACTCGTTCATCTGAGTCACGTTAAAGACGCATTCAAAAAGAATGAATCGTTCATGAACGACTAGTCTCAGAGTGATTTGTTCATTTTCTACTGGGCGCGCACGTGCAAAGCATCGCACAATCTCCGTAGGTTATGTACAGAAAACAGAAATGAGTAGTTACCTTTGAGTCTTTGGTTCGAATCGTTTGTTCTTTTGTCATGTGACTCCCACATATGTTATGCAGTGCAATAGATTCAAAAGGATGAATGACTCGGACCAGAAGATGTGAGAGGTGAGCTGCTCATTCTCTATATCATAATATGTCCTTAGCTGCATATTTTCCTTACTGGAACTATAGCCAAAATTTGTGTATGTAGATGTGTTGGGGGTTTGTTTATTGAAAATGTAACATTTTATTTTATTTTTGAAGAAAAGAGCGAAATGATTAAAAAAAAGATTAATTCATTTTGATTACTGAGATTCAAAGAACCGAGTCACTAAAATGATTCAAACTTCCCATCACTAGCCAGTATCGAAGACTCAACTTTCTGACCGATGAATTAAGTTCTGGCTCGATTGCTTTTCTTGAATTGAATTTTAGTCCTTGAATTTCCAAGCATGAATTTTTCTATCTGAATTTTTGAATATTACATTAAATGTAGATTGAAATCAAAACGTAAAAATTTCAAAGCTTGAAATGGCCTAATGAGAATTTCATGTGACATTCAGAGCACTTAAATTGAAAGATATTACTTTTTATCGTCAAATGTTTCCGTTTAATAAATTCAGTAGTATTTACATTTCAAAACTAACGATTCAACAGTGATTGAATTTTAAAGTGTGTTTTTCAGAGGCTGATATTCAAATAATTATGATGCTAATTTGCTTCCATAAGATTCACATGAGAGCAGCTTATTTATTTATAACACATTTACAGAACAAAAAATACTAATAGAAATGTGCTCAACACATTATAACAGCTGGTTCCACCATTCTGCATGTACTGACATATACAGTGAGACTAAATAAACAGAGAAGCAGTCTAGTACATTTTGACCGACATGATATAAGCGAGTGATAATGTAGAAGACAATTAGCAAGTACATTATCAAGCAGAAAAGTACTAAAGCATTCACAATTTGTTCCAAAGAATGAGAAATTGCTTTTATGATGCACACAAATGACTAGATGATGTGAGATTGTTTGGAGAACATCAATTCTGATCTGAGAAATGAACCAAAAATGTGTGCAGTAAAATCAGCCTTGTATCCCAGCCCAGCTCTCACCTACAAATGTCCAATGTAGGTTACCTCATAATTATTTATATATGTGGTGTGTGTGTTTTTTCCTGTGTGAATGTATGTTATTTCTTGTGTAGGAGTATGTTTTTTCCTGTTTATTTGAATATGCCCCAGAAGGGCGAAGCATCTCTCCCGTGGGTGAGTAGATATGATCACTGAATATAACCTTACTGAACACTCATTAGGATTGAGTCAGTAAGAAATACCTAGGGGTCACACGAAACAAGGGGAGTCCGCTTTTAGCCATTATGCTGCCCGCAATTGGAACTAGCTTCCAGAAGAGATCAGATGTGCTAAAACATTTATATCTAGACTCAAAACTTATTTGTTTAGCTGTGCATTTATTGAATGAGCACTGTGCTACGTCCGGCGGCACTGTATTTTATGTATAATATTTTCTATTTTTAACTGCTTTAATAGTTGATTTAAAATCAAAATAAATCATTTGAAACGATGATGCTGTGATTTTCTATTTCATTAATTATTTTCTTCTTTCTTATATAAAGCACTTTGAATTACCATCGTGTATGAAATGTGCTATACAAATAAATTTGCCTTGCCTCCACTTCCGTGTGTGAGTAGTCCACTCCTTTGTTTTCAGTAGAGATGAGAAACAGATTCGACTCCTTCTGAATCACTCACTAAATGGATCCGGGTCTCATGAGTTCATCTCCCCAGTATCTTTCAAATCCTTGGACTCATGAACACACTGAGTCCAAGGATCCAGCTGTTTTACTCCATGTTACAAGTCTAACTGTATATAAATTATACAATACACAGTATATGCGGATAGTAAGACGATATCTAGCGGCTTTCTCCTAGGCAAACAGGACTCGGCAGCACTTAAGTCTAGTGCTTATCTCTTGCCAACCACTGTGGAGAAGCATGAGCCGTAACCAATGTGAAGTGCCACACTTCAAGGAGCAGGCCTTCTGTAAACCAAATCAGGACATGGCCAGAGGGAGCTACCTCAGCTCTCCAGGACTGTTTTGAGAGCACAGATTGGACTGTTTTTAAGGAGGCTGCCACCACCAACCAACAGGTAAACCTCCAAGAATACACTGAGTCTGTGATGGGATACATATCCAAATGCATGGAAGATGTAACCATTATAAAAAACATCACCACAAGAGCAAATGAAAAACCCTGGTTTACTAGGGAGGTACGTGAGCTTGTGAGAGCAAGGAACAATGCCTTCAAGTCCGGTGACAAAGATGCCCTCAGATCCGCCAGAGCAAACTTAAACCGGGGTGTGAGAACAGCCAAACGTGCCTATGGACAAAAAATACAA
>JAQQZT010000012.1:1566698-1576735 GCA_030068275.1 Clarias platycephalus | reverse complement strand
TCACTACACTACCGTGTAGCCCATATATAATATAATATATATCACTATATACACAGTGTGTGTGTGTGTGTGTGTGTGTGTGTGTGTGTGTGTATATATATATATATATATATATATACACATATACACACTGTGGGCTACACGGTGGTGTAGTGGTTAGCACTCTCGCCTTGCACCTCCAGGGTCTGGGTACGATTCCCATCTCTGTGCCCTAAGTCTCCTGAGATAGGCTCCAGGACCCCTGCAACCCTGAATACAGGATAAAGCGGTATAGATGATGAGTGAGTGATATATACTGTGTGTGTACAGTATATATAAAATAAATCATCTTTATTCTCGCTCTCCCTCTCTTTTCTTGTTTTTATCGGTGTATCTGTCTATAAGAATAAAGCTGTAATAGAAACACATTATCTATCACTCCCACCTCTTTGAGGGTTATTTTAATCCCCCCCCATCCCCCCACACACACACAGTGCTGAAGGTTCCCACAGATAAGTTTCAGTTTAGAGGAAAAGAGCGAAATGCAGATTCAGTAACTGAAACAGAGAGAGAGAGAGATGAAAGGGAGGAGACATGGAGACAATGAAAAAGGTGGTGAGGAAGCTGAGACAGACAGAGACAGAGAGAGGGAGAGCACAAAAACACGCACATACACTCAAGTGCAAAACCACACAGATATACAGTAGATTAGTGGTCTGAGATGTGCAGGTGTGTGTATTTGCTGGTGCTGTTATTCAGTGAGTATGATTGATTGATTGATTGATTGATTGATTGATATCTGATCAGCTGACTCCTTATTAGCTAAAGTTATGATTAGTTGATTAATTGCATTAATTGTAATTTAGATTTATTTATTTATTGATTGCATGTAATGTAAATAGATTTAAATTTATCCTAATTTATTCCAATTGTTAAATTATTTAGACTCTGTATGCCTATATACTTAGATTTTTGCATTTAAAGTAAGACCTAAATGAGAATGAAATTAATAGTAAGCCATGTAAACCTCTTCATTTGTTTTATTCACAATATAAATGTGTGAGGTTTTTAGATTTTTTTAGTTTTTAAATGAATTTTAAGCTCCATGTCCTAGAGTTTCAGCTTTCTATAAAAGTTCCATAGTTTAATGATCTTTATTTGGACATGTGAATGCGGGCACAAACGTCTGACCCTGTGTCTTACAGAAAATTAGAATTCGATTTGTCTCACTAATAAACGTTTTTTCATACAATATATCTTGTAAAAAAAAATTAATCTGTAAAGCAAATCTGAATTCAATATCGATAAAACTTTACATAGAAAGTAATCTTAAATAATTTATCTTAAATTGATTATATATTTATATGACTGTTGCATGCTGCAAGTTTGGATGTTAATATACAGATACTTTTTTTTACATGATAATCAGCAAAATTGCTAAAGAACCTTTTTTTTTACAAAAAAAATATTTGTATATTTTATAATATTTATTTTAATAATAAACTACCCTTACATCTTATTTATTAATAGCTTATTTATTATTAACTTTATATTATTATTATTATTATTATTATTATTATTATTGTTGTTGTTGTTGTTGTTGTTGATAGTTGAAGTAGTAGTAAATTATTAAATGTGATTAATGCACATCAAAGAAAGTAAAGGTACTGTATCTGAAAAGTCTTCAGGATAATTCTGCGTTCATTATTATTATTATTATTATTATTATTATAGTATTTATTATTATTATAATATTATTATAATGTATAAAAGCCCTGTTATTTTTAGGCATCTTCAGAAGTGGTCTGAGCTCTTCACCTGCCGTGACTCGCACTGTCAGACCAGGAGGGAACATCACACTGACCTGCAGCATCTTCACCAGCACTGAGATGGTCTGGTACCGGCAGATCAACGACGAGCTCACGTTGATCATATCAGTCATAAAGGGAAAGCTCAAGAAAGATATGCAAAATAATTACAACAAGGATTCTGAGCACTTCATTTTACTGATTCAGAATGTAGGTGTTTTTTTGAATGGTCTCTTAACAAATTTATGCTTTTCAAATGTTGAAGTAATATCAATGAAAGAAGTTAATTATTTTAACTTGTAAATTATTCTGACTTTGTACCTACATAATAAAGTATTTTTAACCTTTTTATTTGTCTTATATTATAGACATGACTGCTCGTGTTATAGAGGCTTAATTAACACCGTCTGATCAATCAAAATTGACAATTAACTGGATATGAATTTTTCACGATTTATAGAATACCTCTCCGAGTCTGACCATCGTGGACATCAGACAGTCTGATATCGGCCTGTATTACTGTGGCGCCAGACAGGATGGGAGTTTCAACTTCTCAAGAGCTGTTCAACTGCACTTGGCAGGTCAGAGATTTTTTTTTTTTCAAATGTTCTTTATGTCTTTTTGATTTAAATGCTTCATATATTAATATATATATTAATTCATATGCCCAACTAGGGAATTAATTACTGCATTTCTGCATCTATACCAGTTTAATGCTACCATAGAGGCAATTGTTTTTTACCTGTGTCCCAAAAAGTTCTTTTAAGATCATATTGATAAGAATAGTTCCTGAGTAAAACACTTTTTTTTTTTACATCTACAAAATAAATATAAAAAGAACTTGAGTTTTTTTGCTTAAATGTTTGCTTAAATTTAAGTTTATTTACTTGTCTAAACATTCCATGTAGAAAGAGATTAAACATTCCAAAAAGTCCTGAAGAAATCAACGAGTAAAAATATGAATACCCAATCGATTCCTATTCCCCTCATTAACTAATTAAATTAGTCAGAAATGTGGGTGTGTTCATTCTGAAGTAGATAAGGAGATTCACAGATGGATAAAGGAATAGTGAGATGCATGAAAGTTTTCTAGGACACATGCTGTAGACTGTCTTGGGTGCAGAGTTTTCTCAGGTCTAGTGTCAGTGATTTTAATTTTTTTGGACTTTTAGCTATAGCACAAACTGCTATATTTCTTCCCTTACTTGTTATCTGCATTCACCTCATCTACTCTTCTAAAAGTGGTTTTTGAGTACTGCATGATGCATATTGGCTTTCTTCTGCTCCTGCAGTGTTGTAATGATTTATTAATGGCATACTCTCAAGAAATGCTTAGAACTTTTATCTATATGGAGGAGACTCTCATTTAATCCTTTACCTTCATGAACATATTCTTACCTTCATGTAGAATGGAATGGGATCACTGGTTTGCGGGTTGATGAACATCCATTCCTGATTTACTTTGAACCAGAAGAATCTAAAATATATTCTGATTGCTTCTCTAGTTGTCATCCCATCCCTACTCAGGAACGGTGGGAAGATTTTATTTCGACATTCCCCCAGGTCACAGGCATTACAACTTAGGAGGTGGCCAAGAAATAGGTACGGCCCCAGAGAAACCTAGAGCAATAAAAAAAAATCCAGTTCTCTGCACATTATTCCTCTCCCTGGGCGTCCCTCAGCTAAGCTCATTTTTAACCATGTGGAACAATATTTCAGCATCCCAGAGTACCTTCTGATGTCATGGATTGATGTTGTTGAGAAACTGGGAGTGTATGTTCACAAATGGACAGATAAAGAGGGAGAACCAGGAGATCTGGACAACCCTGAAGCCATTCTGTGCAGAATACAGTATACCCAGAATCCACTCCTCCATTCTGCCACACATACAGTATCACTCTCTTCTGGTCCATTCGAGCCTACCAATCTCCCATAGTTACTTCAAAATCCAATCCTACAATTGATCCCTGCAACTGATGCATGGTTTTAATGAAGCAAAACCATGTGCAACAAATCAACAAGCTCACCATGCCACACTATCTGACATTGCGGCCTTTAAACCTGGCTGTCAAGGACTTCAACTCCAGACAAAACTCAAGCCCGCCTCAATACTGCTCACACACACTTGGACTTAATCGCACAGAAAGTCTTGACAAATCGCTCAACAAACACTTGTCTCCCGACACTTGTTCATATCTCGATTTGATTTTAGTTTGCCCCCTGGTTTCCGAATCTAGTCTTGCCTTATTTGTTCATTGTCTGACCTCTACAAGTTAATATTTATCTCAAATTCATGTCACAGTCGAGATTTGTTTGCTTGTAGCTGCAGCAATCTCTGCCACCTGACATTACTATACATATAGTTCTTTACAAGCATTTTATTCCTCTTAAACCACAACTAAATGCTAATTATTGCAATTTTCATTGATCAAAGTGTTACAGTATGTTTTTAATGTGCTTCGTTAGTCCCGGGTCTCACTTACACTGATTAACTCAGGAACCTCTCTTTCTCCATGTTCTCTTAAAATTAGAAAGACAAAAACATGGATTTTTTTTTTTCAGGAAAACCCAAATTTTAATCTCCTTTGTCGGGAAAATTGTTATAGAAGTTAAAAGCTAAAATTATAGCTTTACCTCTGATTGTTACAAGGTAGTGACACTGACAATGATAACACAAGTTCTTCAGTGTCTTTATTTGGAGCGTGCACCACACAAGGAGAAGGAGTGCATTAATATAAACCTGTAAAGTAGAGATAACCTTTGTTATAAAAAAAAATTCACACCTTCAGACCAGTTAGAATGCAGAATCAGTAAGACAGTAAGAAACGAAACTCTCACTCGTTCTTGAGAAAGCGAACAGTGTGAAGACCCCTGCAGCATTTAAAGAGAATATTCAATGTGGCCGTGTGTTCAGTCACCGCAGTCATAGCGAAACTCCAGACCCCATTTTGTTTATTAAAAACTGTTTGTCAGACTCAGGCATTGTGCTCTGGTTTTATTGAGAAATGCCCGCCTCAGGAAACCAGTTTCCAGCCACAGCATGCGGCGTTTCTTTTCTTTGCTTATGATACTCTGTGGTTTTGTGTTTCAGATACGGTGAAATACGCTCCAGGGAACGTGCAGTGCTGGACGCCTCTCATCTCTGTGTGCTGTGGCTTCGCCCTCATGCTCATGCTCTGCCTTGGGGTCGTCTACAAACGAGGTGAGGGGTGACCCTTTAAAATTCCCTGGAACACTTTGTCATAAACATTTTATACTTGATCTTCTTGGCTAAATCGCTAATGCCTTAATTTAAGTGAAGTTACCCTAGTCCACCGCATGCACTATAGCTCAAAGACAAGCCTTACTCGACTTTAGAAAATAAAACATGTCTTTACTTCATGTATACTGTATTTACACTAAAGAGCATGTGCATTTACAGTGTCTAGTCTACATGAAGTGTACATCTATGGCATATGAAGCCACTTTGGAATGAAGGCCTTACTTTTTGTTTTATGGAATATTGAGTCCTGAACCCAATGTAAGGTGGCACAGTGGTGTAGTGGTTAGCACGTGCACCTCCAGGTCACGGGTTAGATTCCCGTGTCAGGTCAGTATGCATAGAGTTTGCATGTTCTTCCTGTTCTTTCCTTTGAGTTTCCTGGTTTACTCTCATAGTCCAAAGACATGCAGATTAGGCTAATAGGCGTTCCCAAATTGCCCGTAGTGTGTGTGTGTGTGTGTGTGTGTGTGTGTGTGTGTGTGTGTGTGTGTGAGAATGTTCACCGGGGTCCTACTAGTAATACAAATGGGAATAAATACACTGGTCACCATTTGCCTTCATGGTACCTAGTTGGACTACAAAGGTTCCTAGATGGATGGAACCCAGTGTAATCCACTTGATTAGAAAGATATTTAAGATTTAGCTTATTATTTACTAAAATATGTGCTACCTAGTGTAATAACCTACACTTTAAATGCATGTAGTGCACTTTTAAAGGGAGGATGAAAACATCCCTCTACTCTTATGAATTCATTTTTATGAATTATATGATTTATAAAGAATATAGATAATAGCTTTAGATTCAATATTTAATTTTAGTAGCAAAGTTGAACTACCAGTGTTCAAGGTAAACAATATTTTAATTCAACTTTATTTGACCAATGTGTTAGTTGAAAAACTGTATTCTTGGGATACGTAATATTTAACTTCAAATACATTTGAGTGTAACTATTGTATATTTCATATTATAATATGATGAGTAGAACCAATATTTAGGTCAAAATAGATTAACACTGAAATAATTTTAATTAAGATACATTGAATTTAAACTATATTTGCATTGACTACGATTTAATTTGTAGCAATATTTAAGTTCAATGTTATTATTTCTTTTTTTTTTATATATTTCTGATAGTAGAATATAACTGCAATAAGTTATTTAAACTAAATTAGATTTAAGTTAGGCTTTATTGTCTGTTAAGCTTAATTTTATTTTAATTGTAATTGAGTTCATTGCCATTTGACTTGAGCGATGTTTGAACTGAAATATTTTTACAATTAGTTACATTTCAATTGAATTTTAACTATCTTTGAGATGATGGCGTATTAGTATTAGCAATATGGAAACAGGACTACTTTGATTTGACCCACTGTACATTACCAGCCAAAATTTGGACACCCCTTCTAACTCCATGGTCTTTCTTGATTTAGATTTATTTCTGAACAGTTTAATATTCAGTTGATATTGAGATCTTCTACTTATGCTCTGAATCACAGATATAATCTGAGGTGCTGTTTGTTAATTGGTGATTTCTGAGGCTGGTAACTCTAAATGAACTTATCCTCTGCAAATAAGAGATAGTGTCATCATGGTTCTTGATGGGTTCTGCAAATGCACTTGACAATACAAACAGCTGACCTCTGTATCATAAAATAACAACTGACTACTTTAGTTGTTGTTGTTACTTAATTGCTCAATTTAATTTGCCTTACAGTATTTCTTAGTTATGAAAACACCAGTATTGTTCTGGAATGTAGAAAATCAAACCTTTGTTCAACCTTCGACTGGTACTATATCAGTTTTTGTGAAAAAACTTTTTTTTTTTCAGGCCTTCCTTCATGCTGCTGTATGAAAGATGAAGACATGAAGGTAATACAGCACATTTATACCATTTCACTTTTTTTTTATCTACACCAAGCTTTGCTGTTTTCCATCATTGGATGTAAACTTCACCCAAACTCTTTAAAGGACTCTCACCTTTTTTCTTTTAACTCTGTACCTTTTTCATTGTTGTCATGCTTATGTTACAAGTTTCAGTATCGGAACATTAAGAAAAAACACATTTTAGTAGAAAATAGATGTTGTACTTTTACACCATTTTATGTTTACATAAATGTGTCTTAAACTTTAACATTTTACATATCCATAAAAATATATATTTTCAAGTTTATAAATGTGCTCCTTTACCAGATTATATCTGGGTAAAATGTATAATCCCACAATATATGGAACAAACCATTAAAAAGTTTATGAAGTATGCTTGTAACCTTGGATTTTAAACTCAGAACAACTCAAGTATTTAATAACACTTTTAAAATAACACAAGTTATTAAAGTTAAGGAGAAAAGAAGCAAATATATCAGATATCAGCTTGGTAATCATATCAGTCTGGAGTTTATTATTGACACAAATAGAGCTCATGGTTAAAACTGCGTTCAGTATTCCCAAGTTGGAGCTGAACTGAAACACAGGGCTAATAAGCTAAAGGCTAAATAGTAACACCCATGGATTTTGCTAAACAAATCCTGTCACAAACCTGTTTTATTTCGTTTTACCCAGAAAAAACAGCAAGCAAATGTGAGTCAGTTTCTCAGGGAACTTCCATCATGTTAGAAAAACACAACATCAGCAGACAAGCAGACAAAACAACAAGCTAGCGAGGTCAGAGGAGAAATAATAATCTTAGATGATGATGATTCTTTTTATGAAGATTTAATTCAATTCAAGTGGGTTTAACAATGCACATTGCTACAAAGCAGCTTTAGAAAATAAAAAAATATTAATACAAATTTTAAAAAATGTAAGAAAAGTATAGATTATGCTGTAACTTTATCAGGTTATTTCTTTTGACCGAGCCGTAGGTGAGACAATCTCAGTGACGTGATGGAAAAAACCTTGAGAGAAACCTGACTCAACAGGAAACCATATCCTCATGTTCAGTATATGAATTAAATATAGATGAACACATAAGCATTGGTTTATTAATATTATACAGAGTATAGGCTTTATGTTAACAGTAAGTCAATTAAAAATATGAAGTAATTGAGGAGAGAGTGTATAACAGAGTATGAATAAAAAGACCTGATGCTTTTCTGATAATTATATCATAGCATTTATTTTATTTATTTATTTAAATTGCTAATTTGGCACTTTTTCACTTGAGGTGGGCGTGACTACTGTGTATGCATCACTCAACAGAGCCAATCAAGACAATAGTTTACTGTGTATAGACAGAGTGTGTGGAAGAATCAGAAATGAAAGTGCGAACGAGTAAGGCTCCAAGAAAAGGGAAATAGACTATGAAAGCTAAACCTTCACAAATGTACTGTGAACACTATATGTTTACTCCTTCTCCGGGAAGTTTGTCTCATATTTTCCATAGTGATAATGACAAGCAGCCATGTGAAGCATCACTAAAAGATAAACATATCATAGAGCAAACATATCCGCAACAGTCCGAGATGAGGGCGTATAAAATACCTGAACCGAGAGCGCAGTGTGACAGAGCAACCCGAGTCCTTTCACATTCACTTTACAGCCCAGATACTGTAGTTGTTTCTATTCCATACAAATACAAGGAAACTGGATTTACAACGACTGCAAATGCACAAACCCAAATGCTGCCACCGTGAGGCGTGACGGTAAAACCAGAATACCGCTTGAATACCATCTGTATACAGTATATGAGATTTGAATCCTAACACAAACATGAAATTCGGACCTCAGCTCAAAAAAAAATTCTATTGACTGGACTGTATTTGATTAACAATAATTATCATTTCACAAGTGTTTTATTCTTCAAACAAACCAACGCTTTGTATAAAAGCCGTGCATTTTAATAACTAATGTGAGCTCTGCAAATTGAGACAGTTTGTCCTCACACAGACCTTCTGACACTTCACAAGACACTTTCAGAAAAAGTCTACAATCTCCATTAAAATGTTCAAGTACAAATTAATAACAACAACAACAATAATAATAATAATAATAATAATAATAATGAAATCACAGATGAATGTACAGCTAAAGGCACACAGGATTAATACTTTATAATACCCATTAAACAATTCAGATTCTTTTTAAAAGGCCGAATTTCTATATAAGTTAATGATTTTAAAGTTGGAACAACATGACATTTCCTTTACTAATTAGAATTTCCTCCAGTGTCCTCTGTTTCTATTTTAGACAGAAATGAGCTTTAATCATGTTACACACTCACATGTTGTTGAGTTCGTCACAGGGTTAGTGCCGAGATCAGGGGAAGTCCCTAAATCACCCTTAAAATGTGTGAACACTAAAAAGTGAAAGTGCTGGTGTCAGAATAAAATATGGTACTGTGTTTAGTTTATATGACTGGAATTGTTTATTTTATTAGCATTTTGTAATTTTAATACCTTTTTGATCTATAAAGCTTTTTGTTATTAATTGAATCTCTTGTAAATAGATGTAATTAGTTTGACACCTCTGTTTCCAATTACCTTTCATGTGTGTGTGTGTGTGTGTGTGTGTGTGTGTAGGAGGCAGATTTGCACTATGCGAGTCTCAGACACAGCACCTCACCGCGGGAGAGACGCGGCCCGCCCGTCATCCACAACAACGTGCTGTATGACACTGTCAGGAAAAATCTCACCAAAAATCCCTCAGTTTAACTGTTTGTGTGTGTGTGTGTGTGTGTGTGTGTGAGAGAGAGAGAGAGAGAGAGAGAGACCAATGCAGATGTTTATTCATTTTCAGCGTTAGCTTATTTTAATTGTAGCTTAAAGAAAAGCATGTATGTAGCTTAAAAGACTTTAATTATATATATACAGTAGACACAGAGTGTTTAAAGAGCCAGTGTTAAAAACTGTGATGTAGCGCCGTTGAAGCCGGTATCAGTGTGATGTGATGAAGTACATCTATTTACAGTATCTATTGATCTATCTATCTATCTATCTATCTATCTATCTATCTATCTATCTATCTATCTATCTATCTATCTATCTATCTA
>JAQQZT010000012.1:1527665-1541261 GCA_030068275.1 Clarias platycephalus | reverse complement strand
GATACTCTGGTGATTCAGTACATTCAGGTGGTCAGCTGACTTCATTTTATTGCCCCATAACGTTACTGAGTCTCGACGTGAGTAACTGATCAACCCCAGATCATAACACTGTCTCCAGAGGCTGTACAGTGGACACTACAGTATGTATGATGGGCGTGTCAGGGTAAAAAGGGAAGCGTATGAAGCGATGGACTCATCACTCTGGAATAGGCTCAATCTGGACTCATCAGGTCACATGACCTTTTTCTATCGCTCCAAACTCCATAGTTTATGATCCCTAGAAAACTGAAGCCTTTTCAGTCTGATGAGTCTCACTAACCAGTGGTTTTATTATGGACACACAGCTGTTTAGTCTCAATCCTGTGAATTCTCATCACATTGTGTGTGTAATGTTCTTACTTTCATTATTACTGTTACATTATTCATCATCTTCTACTGTCAGTTCTCTGTTCATGATGTTCTTCTAACCACATTTCTCTGACACAGTTGAGGGTTCAGGATCCTAACAGGGTTTAATAATCTGGGGGACAGTTTATAAACCTTTTGGGCTCTGCGGGTGTTTTAGGGGACTGAAGAAGTTCTGACACGTCCTGACATCTGTGTATTTTTAAGTCACTTACAAACATTGAAACGTCTAAAGTATAAATTTAATTCTATTCATCACAAACTGGGCTACAGTAATATGTGATCAGCGTTTGTGTACAAGTTTGTATTTTGGAGAAAATAACAGTTATGCGTTAAAAAAACAACAACAAAAAAGTAACTAAAATAAGGCCTTAAACAACATTTGTCTACAAGACTTTTTTAAACTGTATCTTGAGTTTTAACTCCAAAATGATGTGACAAGTGCAGCATGAAAAAGGGTGTTTGGTTTGTAAAAGCCCACTCTTACCCCCCATGTATAGACTCACACATATGTACCGTTCAACTGTTCACATGAAGACACAAGTGGCAAAACCTGGCATTTCCATGGTGTTTTTTTTTTTTTTTTTTTAACAACACACACACACACACACACCTTGTGACCAGCAGTGACAACATTCCTGGCCCCCGAGGTCAGTCCATGTGCTGGTTGTACGCAGCTCCAATTAGATTTTTTTAAATCATCCTTGGGGCGGAGCTCTGTGCGCCCCGAACCCTCCCACTTTTGTTCTTAGCAAATCAATATTGTTTTAAAATATTTGGCCTCATGTGATTGGACCGTTCTCAACGAGTCTTATTAAAGCTCAGCAGATCGTTAGTTAATGTATTGAATAGTGATTGACGTTGAAGCAGCTACATATCAGAGGAAATTCTGTAATTTATTAGCTAAAATCCCCCTTCACAAGGCGATCTGAGGAAGAAAGAAAAGCAGTTAAAGAGCTCGGACCAGATCGACCTGATCTTCTAATTAAACAGCAGTCACGTGATCACGGCTGAGCTTACACTCGGTGCTTCTCCAGAACTTCTTATGGCTATTTACAGGCAGGAATTAGAAGTTTAATTTAAATTTTGTTTGCGCGCCCGAAAAAAATTGCACCAGTCGCTACTGCAGATTACATAAATTGAGAATATAAATTTTGCTATTTAACTAATTTTATTTAAAAGTAGACCCTTTTGGCTTTTTTATAGATATATTTCTCATATCTGTGTGTGCAGAATTTACAAAGTTTCAGTTAATTTTAGTGACGTGTTTCAGAAAGATATTGTCGGAGACGGCTGAAAGCGCACCCTGTTTATTTTCTTTATTTTACAAAAACACAATGTTTTGTTGTGAGTGTACATGAATAAAAGTAGACCCTTTACAGGTTCAAATGATGTACTACACTTATGTATATAATCAAACATGACGGAGCATTTTAAATTCTTTTTACGGTTACCAGGAAAAAAATGTAAGTGAACCTGCCGGCGGGTCCGCCGACGCCTAAGGTGTTTTGTAACCTAATAATGTCAAATGTCCTTTGATACGCTGCAGCGCAATAGTGTGACACCTCTGAAATGGTGACTTTTTTCGCCGGTCAGTGTAGATATAAAGACTCACTTATGGAAACCTTAATTGAGGTCAATATTGGTAATTGTTCATAAGTTTTTGTGATTTTATTGTGGATAAAACCCTCAATACGTCATATTAAGGTTTTGAAAAATTATTTGTAAACATGTCCATAAATGTTATGAAATAGGACTGGGCATTACTCTAGGATTTATTACGCATGATGTCTAAATTATATATAGACTGTATTTTTTTACACTGTGCACCTACTGTACAGTACTTTACAGAAATATTGCGCTCCATCATTTCTTAATATTAACATTTATATTATTTTTATAGTGTATTTTTATAATAAGTATAATTATACTAATGTCACACCTGAGCCGACGCTTTGTCTCCCCCTAGTGTGTCTACGTGTGTACATGTTTCACTTTATCACCAAATTAAGTTCTCCTGAGTCTACCCTGTGTGTTCCCCTATTTATACCAGTCGAACCCTGTCTGTCCACAGTCGTGGTTCTCCATCTTGTACGCTCGTGTTAAACACCTCGTTACTAGCTCCCGAGGACTGAGCCGTGTCTGTAGTGTCGGGCAGAACTGAAAACCACCCAACACTGCAGACATGGCTTCAGTTAAGATTATATATTGTTTGTTTATTTGCCTTTTGATTTTCAACCCGCACGCCCGCCTGCAGACCCAGCCTGGGGATTCGTTTGTTACGCTCTTTTGATTTTTGTTTGTTTGTTTCAACTGTGTTTCAGCAGCAATAAAGACTCGTGTGCTAAGCTTGCATTAGCGTCCGACTCCTTGTACTGCAATCATGACAACTAATAGTTTTTGAAACATTCCTTCAGGAAGGCTGGATAACTATTCCTCAATACCACAATAACATCAATAAAAAATATTTAAAAATCTGTCTCCTTAAGCATTTTACTGCATATTGTAATGTGTATGACTGACAAATAGAATATGAATTTGAAAGCCAAATATAAAGAAATGAGAGCTGTAATAAAACATTAGAAGACTTTTTTTTCTTTTAACTTAAACTTTCAAGTTCAACAAACTTTTGCATACAGCCGTATTTGTCTGTCCAAATGTATATAAACTGCTTATGAGATGAAAATGCAAAAGTCTAAGTCAGTTCATTTTATTAAAGATTAATATAAATCCAGTAACCTTATACTACAACTTTACACCCTTAGGGTTAGCGTTATAACCCTCACCTTATATTTACACAGTACATGTACACATATCTAAATATCATGAATAATTAATGTGAAAATACATCATGAATCAACATGACTGAAACAGTGCAGATACACATTACCCACTGAGTGTTTCATGGAAAAACAACACTCTCTCACCCTCTCTCCAGTCTCACTTTCTTTTTGCAGTCATGTTGATGAGATAATGACAGGCCTACACAGCTCCATTATGAGGGTTTTAAACAGTTTTGATTGGAACAGTCGGATTAGGATAATGCCATGCAGTGAGTCACACATTGATACGTTTTTCCTACAGTATGTGTACTGATTTCAGTATTTTGCTTTTCATCTGTACAAACCAGAGGCCGCGGCTCAAGTCTACTTTACTAAAGATCTCTTAATAATGTTGACTTTAGGGCGTCTTGACAGAATAATCAGTAGGATCTTGTTTTCGAGAAGAAGACCTAAAGGGATTTTTATCAAGGTTCCCCCTAGTGACATGCAGCTGCAGCCACAGTGGACCCTTTTCTGTATGTCCTTGTTTTTTAGGCAGTCATAAAATTTATCGTTTGAAAAAATGAAAGATATTCGGCTAAATTATGCCTCCAGAAATGAGTACATTCATGAACATTTCTTCTTGTCTAAAAACCCCGTTATATAGTTCCGCACGATGCTGCTAGAAGGTCTAAACCAAGGTGAAGTGTCATGGAATGCTGATGAAGGGGGTTCACCTTCTTCATGACATCACGTCACCCCATTCAGCTCATGAAACAGTGAAACTTGAGGGTGACTTGGGGTATGAAGTTCTGCCTCATCCCCTTTACCCAGACCTCTCACCCAGTGACTTTTTCCTCTTCCATCACTTTGTGGCAGGCATTTGACAACAACAAGGGGATTACAGAGGTGAAACAATTCATCAAGAGCCAAAAACAAGGCTTCTTCAGAGACGGTCTCGACCAGCTCATCCATGGTTTGGAGACGCGTGTGTCCTTAGGTGGAGGAGCTGTAGAGAAGGACTGAGCCCACGACCAATGATTGTTTCATTATATTGTTTTTTTCTCAGGAATAATAGTAATTTATCACCGCCCATCATATAGATTTTTTTTTTTTTTTTTAGATTTCTGTGTTTTTTGGACTTTCATGTTGACATGAGTGTTTGTTTCTCCACCCAAGGTGTTCTGTTTCCCTGGTGTGTTCAGTTGTATTAGGTTTAGTGTTGTTATTTAACCCAGGGTTCTAACCACATGTTCTGCACGTCTCTCTGACTTGCGTCTGTGTGTGTTACAGTGTGTTATGTTTCAATCCCAGTGTTTGTGTTTTGTTTAAATAAATGTCTACATCTGCTCTTATGCCGTACCTGTGACCCCAATTTAATGAATGTCCTGAGTTTTGAAGACCTTCTACAGATGACCTAAACCAGGTCTACATGAACATTGGGACATTAACACTAGTGTAACCGCTAGCTACAGACTATAGCTGAATAATTTAATGATAAAATATATTAAAACCAGGTTTAGACTTATGGCTCCGTCTCCCATCAGCCACCACCACTGCCTCACTCTCATCACCTGACTATTATTTATATTATTATTGTCTCATTAATTTCTCATTTACCTTTATCCTAAATAATTTCAAATCATGATGATTGTGCGGAAATCACCTCCCTGGAGAAGATTTCCGCACAATCATCATGATTTGAAATTATTTAGGATAAAGGTAAATGAGAAATTAATGAGACAATAAATAAATTAACCAAAAAGCACTTAGCTATAAATTTATCTCCGAATCTTAAATCTTGGTTTAAAAAATAGTCAGGAATGTAAACTTCCTCACAAACATGGCTGTTTATTTATCAGTTTGACCCTGAGATTACTATTTAGTTTTTGTTTTAACAAAAAAAATATTCTCAAAGGTGTGCACATACAGAACTGTGAAAACATCTGAGCTGTTAGGAAGACAATAGGGAGAGAGATTAGGGAGAGTCTTTAAGGTTTAATGAACAGAGAGAGTAAGCGGAGTCGTTAAGTCTGGCTCTCCTGGTGGACGTGTGAAGAGGTCTTGACCTTCCTCAGGATGGAGGAAAGAGAAGCATGAAAAATAGGAGACAGGTTGTATTGAAGACCTCCACCTCTGTCGAGTTGAGAGAAGGATTTTCCACCTGTACGTAGCTGGCTTCTTTCACCCCCCTCGAACCATCATTCTCAAACATGTGTCTTTTGTCCTTTAGGTGAAGGTATATTGCTGATTCTGGCCCTGAGGTGTTACTCCTTCTGAGCTGATACATCGCTCTTCACTCTTCACTGTATTGGACCATATATATTACATACTGTACAACTTCCAGTTAATTAATTTATGTCAATTAAATTAAATAAATATTAACAAATGTTTTACTGTGACCATCTGCTGAATGATGTATAGGTCACCGTGTGGCAAAACAAAAAACACTCCTCCTGAGAAACCACTCACAGGGACTAGACTGAAAATGAGAAACTAAAACTAAAAAAGAGTTCTTCTCTTGCCTGGAGAACTAATCCTCAAAACTTCTATTCTAAATTACAAAAAAAATTGCTACAGAGGTTGGGTTTATTTTAAACTTTGAATTTCAAATACAACAAACTTTAGCACAGAGCTGTATTTGTCTCTCTGAATGTATTTAAACTGCTTATGAGACTGAATATAAATGTAGGATAAATTAAAATTATTGCAGATTAAACACACAGTAACCTTCTATGACAATCTTTACTTAATAGATGTACATAAAACTAAATATCATAAGGAATTAACATGAGAATATACATTATGAAACAGTGCAGTACAGTGCAGATACACACTACACACTGCAGTATAATACATGCAGTACTGAATGTTTGATGTAATAACTACATCAATGTTGTTGTCTGTTCTTGTTAAGCTAAAGGTTTACTCCTCCTGATACAGATCTCTTATTGAGAACAGGCTGGAGAACAGCAGTAAGGACGCCCTGCATGGAGTGAAGTTGAGGAAACCCTTCGAAGACCTTCCACATGGCTGGTTGTAAACTTACCACTGAGCCACCAATGCTCTATCACATTAATAATATTTAATATTAGTTTATTATAAAAAATACACATATTTACTAGAAAACACAAATTGTGTGTGTGTGTGTGTGTGTGTGTGTGTGTGTGTGTGTGTGTGTGTGTGTAGTCATGGAGCCAGACAGTAAACATATTCCCTTTGGATCTGTTGTTTACCTGCAGACAGAGAAATACAGTAAAAGGAAAATTAGGAAAATACAGGAAATAGAGATTCCCAATTATTCGAAATTCCATTTTCTCTTTAATTTTGGAAATTCCCATGGGTCTCTAGTGTGTGTAAAGATACAAACTCATCAGAAAAAAAAAACATTTCCTACTTTTGTCTTCTTTCAATTTTTATTAATTATCTTTAAAAGTTCTGAAGATTTGTGAAAATTCCGGAATTTTGTGTGTTAAACATTTCACTTTCTTACAGAGTATGGAACTTTTTAAGACATTTTCATGGCTTATTATTAGCAACAGATTAAATGTGTGTGGATATATACAGTAAGAGGAGCTATTTGTTTCCTGGACATGAACATGGGCAACACAATGAACCACAGTAACACCCATCAGGTCAGCTTTAATTTTACTCTATCTAATTTTAATATAAATAAATAACGGCAAGTTTAGTTTGCTTGTCAGCAACTTCAATGACCTACTTCTGTGAATTTGAACCTCACAAATGGGAGTGAAAAACAACTCCTTATTACTGTACGTTTTATAACCACAAACAAGCGAGAGTTAATAAACATCAGCAACGGGAAGATAAATGCGTTACACGTATATGCACGCTCATGAAAACCTCTGTGGAGTTTAGTCCGGACACCATAGGGGTGTGATGGCTCTCGTTTAATGGGCATTTAGTTTTAAAACACGACAGTAATCATAAGATTCTCAGTCATGGTTCTGTTACAATTCTTGACTAATGCAAGATTTTTTAAATAATTTTGGAAAGTCTCTAGTGTGTGTGAAGATATAAAAGCATGAGAAAAAACACATCCACTGTTTTTTTCTTCTTTACCTTAGTAAAGAATTGGCATTGACTACTGATTATACATTAAATTTAAGTTGTTAATTATAGAGCAACAATATGAGCAGTGTCAGATTAACATCCAGTGTGTTAAATTAATACTGTACAGTGTATATAAGGTTTCAAATGATCACTGAAAGTCATAAGTCACCACTGTGTGTGTATATGTGTCAATATGGATAAGTAAAGCCACCTGCATTTGAACATGACTTAAAAGAAACCAAAAAATTCTTGAAATGACCGTTTACAACCAAATGTCACTTTATCTCTCACAGAACAATCTCAATGATCCCAACAGGGCTCAGTACTGGGTCCTCTTCTGTTCTCCCTCTATACCTGGTAAGTACTCTTGGTAAGGTCAATTAATTGCATGGCTTTTCAAATCATTGTTATACAGATGATACGCAACTTATTTTCCCCTTTTCTCCATCACACACTCAGTTTTCCACCAGGATCTCAGCATGTCTGGCAGACATCTCTTCCTGGATGGCAGCTCATCAGCTGAAGCTCAGTCTCAGTAAAACCAAACTGCTGTTCATTCATGGTGATACATCACCCGGTCAAGATCTTGTGATCTCACTGGACAACAATCAGATCACTCCTTCCACCATAGCTTGCAATCTTGGGGTAACCGTGGACAATCAACTGTCATTTTCTCCACACACTGCTCACCTTACTCGCTCTTGTCGATTTCTTCTTTACAACATAAGAAGGATCCGCCCATTTCTTTCTTCACAGGCTACTCAGGTGTTTGTTCAGTCCCTTGTTATTTCAAGACTGGACTATTGCAATTCACTTCTGACCTCTGTGCACAATTTGTCCTCTGCAGCTCATCCTGGATGATGTTACACATCTACTTTTCAATATGTCCCAAGTTCTCCTGCACCACCACACTTCTCCGCTCCCTTCACTGGCTTCCTGTAGCTGCCCACATCAAAACCCTAGTGTAAGTCGCTCTAGATAAGAGTGTCTGCCAAATGCCTAAATGTAAATGTAAGAAGCAAAAGCCGCTGCTGACCAAAACAAACACAAAGTCTTGTCTACACTTACACTGTGTCTGCACAGTCCTGATAATGATGACAAATTGAGTTTGGTGATATTTATTTTATTGGCTTTAGGCACATAGGCTCTAGCTATAGAGGGAGCAGATCCTGGAAAACAACAACAACAACAAAAACCATCTGTTCGGTTGTCTCTTACTTGTGCTCTTTACAGTGGATGCAGGAGTGGAGGGTTTTTCAAAGGAGTAATCTGGAAAATAAAACAGTGGGTTTACTTTTAATATTAGGAATGAATTAATAGTGATATTAGGGTCTGTTTCACTCTGACACGATGCAGCTTAATTATAGTCATATCTCATTATACAAATCTGACACTAGGTAATATAATATGTAATATAAGACTGTATTCTGTGGATAAGACTGTACTCTGTTACACTGATTAACACACAACATGAAAGTGATCTGAATATATATTTCATCTTGAGTGGACTGTGGAAATCTTTGCCAAAATAAGATTACACTTTAAAAACTACCTCAGAGGATCTTTTACCACGACTTGATTTAATACATGGATGCAAGTTAAAAATTCTAATTAATTGATTTAGATGAACCTTCTAAGTTGCAAACTTTATTTTTATAAGTTGTCATCAAATAATAATGTTGGTAATTACATGATTACCTAATTTTGCATGTCATTTAAACTAAAATGTAATTGTTAATGGGATGAAAACTAAATTTAAGTGGTCTTAACTTAAAAAAGTTGGCATGATAACTTAATTAAACTAAAATTTATCTCCTAGCCACAGAAGATGCCTGGACGTGTTCCACTGGTAAGATTGTGTGTTAGCAGACTTATAGACTAACCAAACTCGATATAAACAATATTTTATGGTGAGTAACGTTCAATTTACATCTAATAGTTCTACTAAAGTAATGAATTTGCACTTGTATTACTGAGATATCTGCTCAGCAAGAGAGCTGATGGGGGAAAAACATTATTTGAATAATGTATATATAAGTTTAGCTTATTTGACCATTTGACCGTAAACTACATAATGTTATATAATTTCAGTCACAGCCACAATTTTTAAAAATCTTTTGTTCATTCACATACAGTAGATGGCTGTGTGCGTCCACTGTAGGCAGATTGTAGTTGGATATTTCTGTGAGAGGAATTAAAGAAGTAGAAGCAGAGTGTTTCTTTTATTTTGATTTGCCTGTATTTTAGTTACTTTTGTAATACAGTTCAAAGTCAATATTTGTCTGGGTTTTGTGGTATTTTTCAAAGCATTAAAGGGTATATAAAATGTTGGTAATGTGATTCTGACAATATCACACAGGCGTACGTGTCTACCTGAAATCAATAGTTATTAAATACTGTAGAGCTTATCAATCTAATCAGATTAGTGTTTTGTTAAGTTTGTCAATTATTATTATTATTATTATTATTTTTTTTTTTTAATGAGCTGTGAGTGCAAACTGTGTAAATTTGAATCCTCTACACAAACAGGGTTGCTTAAATATTACAGGTTACGGCATGGTGAGGAACGTCCATGAAGAAATCACTCCCATGAAGCTCAGGAAAATGTCAGATATGCAGAAAGTCTCTCTTTCACTGGCACAAGTGCAATATCCACAGAAAGAGAGTTTTTGAACACCTTGGTCTACATTTGAAAAACCATGAGACTGTGATTTGTGTTTTTAAGAACTGAAATTTCAGCACTAATATTTATGGAACATTTGTCTCCCACAGAAGCCGAAAGCATTCACCTCACTCACAACAAGACTTTAAAGAAGAGCTAAAGAGGTATGCATTATCTTCAAATCTAGATGACTCCAGTGATATGGATGTTAAACATTTGGAATTTCCTAATACTGATGATGTTTATGATGATGATGATGATGATGTGAGAGATCTATCAAACCTCATTGAAAAAAGATTAGCATTGTTGTGTTTAAAACTGGAGAGCATATTTAATGTATCAAACAGGTGTATTGATGAAGTTATTGAAGAGGTACACTTCATCTCCCATTCAGCATCAGGTCCCATCATCAAAGATATTTTACAGTCCTGTTTGAGGAAGCACAAGTGTGAAATTGATCAGGCTGTTGTGTCAGACATTGTGGCAGATCTTTGTGATGTGATGAGGAAAACAGAATCTTCAATACAATTGAAAATTAAAATAGATGTCCAGACTTCCTTTTTTTTAAAGCTAAGAAACAAAAGGATCAATACAGTAGTTAATAATCAAATCCATTACTATCCCTTAATATTACAACTAACATCATCACTCTATATTACACTACATAACCACATTAATGGTGCTTGTGTCTATAATTACTAATCCATATACCTACAGTATGTATCACACATCAATGTTTAAAATCATACAGGTTAATGATCAAATTATTATTTAAGAATAAAATTATGTTATGAATAAAAAAAAATATGATCAGTCTTTTAAATCAGGAATAATAATAATAATAATAATAATAATAATAATAATAATAATAATATTAATAATAATATAATCTAATGTAATCAAGCTTTGACAAAATGAATCATATTGACCCTAACTGTAATTAAGTTCAATAATAAATCATTATATGACATGTCATCTTGAGATCATAAAAGAAAAAAAAATATTCAAAATAAAAATTAATAAATAAATAATTTAAATAAAATAAGAATGAGATTATTACGCATCTTGGAACAATCTCAAACCCTTCTCTGATCGCACTAGTGGTCGATATTCTGGTTAGGAAAAGAGGAACAAACCAAACTCTCTTTGAAAAAAGGAACAAAGAAGAGTTAAATTTTTAAAGGCCTAATAAAACCAACCCAGACATGAATGAATAATAAATAAAAGATGAGATAAGAGAGGGAAAAGTATGGAATAGGGAGTCACTACACCACTAGGTTGAATAAATGAACATATATCTAATGATTATTAAATACAAATTGGGTTGAACAAGGGAACAAGTAGGAGTGATGAGGGACTGGTCAGGTTTATAAACCCATGAGAAATAAGGAAGTTATTTTAGTTACTTTGGGGATTTTGAGGACTTTGTGGTTGGGACTTTGTTGGGTGTCTGTCTGTCTGACTGGTTCAGAGTCGTCTGTCTATGTTTGTCTTCAATAAACTTGATTTGCTTTTTAGCTACTCAAAGTTGTTTGGTTTTTGTTTAAATTTGGTGGAATCAATGAAGAATCAATCAAGTGCTATTACATCCACATAAATATAATCCTTAATGATCAAAGCAAAGCAGACTGTAAACTGTTCTCTCTAAAATATTTAAAAGTGGAACAACAGCACCTACCTACAGCCCATGTGATCTCATAAAACATCTTTAATATACAGTAAACCTCAGCACGAGGAGTTCTTGACTAGCAGCAGTTATTAAACAATGACAAAGGATTATTTTATTGCAAAGACAACAAAAACACACTTAAGTTACTAATTTCAGTGTATTTTTTTAACACAATCTGGAGAAACATTCTGTGCTATTAAAGTAAAATAACACTGAGAAGGTCAGTGTGTGAAGATGAGACATGTTTCTAAAAGTGAAAGTGCTTGTGGTCAAGGTGGAAACAAGACTGACACGGATGAGTGTAAATGTGTTGAGCGCTGCAGTAGTGAGGTGTTGGTGAGATGAGTTAAACAGACATGGTGCAGTCTCACACAACCTAATTATAAGCCATTGTTAGATTAAGAGATAATGTACAGTAATAGCAGTATGATGATGGAGGGAGAGACAGAGAGAAAGACAAAGCAAACAGACTTAAACAAACTTATAGAACAACAACAGTTTAATCATATTTTCTATAAATTGCAGCATCTTGTGTTAATTTATCGAATGTAATATTTTCAATAGGTCTCGTTGGACGGAGTTTGGGACATCTGTTGGACCGCACAGACCAGTACAGACCTCATCAGGACTGCTGGACTATAGACTTTATGATAATGTCAGCAGTACACACACCCCGAGTGTCACATGGTTATGGACAAAGTGGACCATTTTCTGTATTTTTGTGTTTTTATCCCTTTGGTATTTGTGACAATTTTATGTTCATTTTATGGCTGTTATTTAACCCCTATGTTCTGAACTACTCCATGTCTTGCTTCTGTGTATGTTACTGTTGTGTTATGTTACTATCCCACTGTTTAATTACATTAATGTCCACATCTGCACTCGTGCCGAAGCTGCAACCCCAATTCCATTAAAGTCTTGAGTTTTAGATACAGGTGACGTTAGGGCGAGTCTGCATGAGCACTGTGGAAAATTTTATTGGATTTCAGCTATATATCAATAAATTAATACTCCAGGCAAGCCAATGTTTATGGTCTATTACCCAGAATGCCTCTGTGAAAGAGCTGGCCCGCGGTTCTTTTGTTGCATCAGAGAAAAACAATATGTACTGTAGTAATTCACCATTGGGTTTAGCTTCACAACATGGCCGGCTCAGACTCCATTTCCCATCAGCCACCACCACTGCATTGTTCTCATCCACTGGCTCCTGATCATACACGACTATTTGATGTAATTACATTCACATTTTCCTCTCTGTTTAGAACACAATGTTTATTCTGAATGATGATTCATAACACACCACAAATAACCAACACTACACTACCGTACACACTTCCTGCATGAACACACCTTACTGTACACACTACTGTACACACACTTACTAATACCAGGGGTGTATTAGAACACTACACCTTCGTAATGTAATCTCTATTCAGATAAATATTCACATGCCAGTGTAACCATGTAAACATGTAACACACACTATCTCTCTGTCTCTTACACACACACACACACACACACAAACACACACACAGTTATAGACGTTAGACTCACCTTGTAATGTAGTGACAGTCAGATTGTACACAGTATCAGTGTTACAGTCGTAAATCCCCGAGTCTGAGAGAGACAGATTCCTTATATTGAGTTCTAAATCATCTAACACACTGTATCTGTGATCTGGATCAGGGTAGAGTTTAATGGTGTCTCTTTCAGGTTTAGCAGTGAGTATGTCCCGTCTCCCTTCAGGAACTCCTTTACTCCAAATCACACTACCATCATGTTTACAGTACAGATAAACATCCCCCCCCCCTCTGTTCCAGTTATACAGTACAGGACTGTAAAGATAAAAATATAAACTACATTAAAATGTGATCAGTCTGTAAAACATCACCGCAGCAACAATCTGCAGATTTAACACTAAATTATAAATCATTATAAATACAGGAACCGTCATTAGTCACAAACCCTTAATGTGTGTGTGTGTGTGTGTGTGTGTGTGTGTGTGTGTGTGTGTGTGTGTGTGT
>JAQQZT010000012.1:1422499-1435877 GCA_030068275.1 Clarias platycephalus | reverse complement strand
CTCGAAGTAATCAAAGCCTAAATAAACTTTGCTCATCTTACTACTACCCTTTGTTTGTGGAGTCTACCTTTGTTACAGTCGCCACCCCCATGGTTTACCTGACCAAGAAAAGTGTAGTTTTGATAAATTTAAAGCTATGATTAACTTTGCCATAATTATAGACTTCCACAATGCTTGGACAGACTGGAATGCAGGGTTAAATTTGATTGGTACCACTGCTGATGAATTGAGTGAAATTAGACTAAAAGGAACAGTCCAAGAGGAGGTCTAGTCTCTGTAACACAAGCTCGATAATATCAGGGACATGGTTCTTTTCCAGAGGGGTATTCAGGACAACAATCTCATCTGCTTTAATAGTACCAGACTATGTCAACCAGCCTGCCAAATTCTTCTCTGCACACACAACCTGGAGCTACTGACCAACAAATGTCACACTTTATGCCTTCTTAGGATATTTAAGTCTATCGTCTAAACTAATCAGCCATTCAACTCACTTATTTACCCCAGACATTGACATTGTACAGTGTCATTGTGTTGTTCTCTCCTCCTGCTTCACACAATGCTTTAGGGTTTAGTGCATAAATAAAACACAGAACTAATAGCCAACACTACACTTGACTACACTGTACACAATGCATGTACATACTCTTAATGCATTTGGAATAGGGGTGTGTTAGAAGGACAGCAAAACTCTGTAATATAAGCTAAACTTTGTTCCAGGCTTTGGTAAACATCTGGGTAAATTGTAAGAAAATATACTTTGGGTAATTTCTGGAGTTTTACATTATTTATAGTGCTTGTGGAAGTGCCCACATTTTTGTGATTAGAACTCCAATTGTCATGATTGCAAATTGTAGTTCTCATTCCCCATGTTTGTACGCTATAGTGACTTACTATATGTGCCTCTGGTGACTGATCTGTGATACACATAAACATGTAAGAGACACACATCTTTGTGAAATGTACTGTAAGGATACAAAATCATACAGTTACAGATGTTACACTTACACTTTAATAGAGAGACACTCAAATTGACCATCGCAGTAGAGTTACAGTAGTAAATCCCTGAGTCTGAAAGAGAGAGATTCCTTATCAGGAGTGATAAATCACTTAACACATTGTATCTATCATCTGGATCAGGTTTGTGTTTAATGGCGAAGTCTCCATTTTGAACAGTACGGATCTTCTCTCGCCGCCCATCAACACCTTTACTCCAAATCACAATGCCATATTTTGCACATGGGAGAGCAGCATCACTCCCCTCTCTGTGTCTCTGGTTGTGTAGGACTGTAGAAGAATAAACAGTGAAATATAATCAGGCTTGGAAGAGTCTGGAGAATTAGTCTAGACTTTAGTGCTATAATAACTTACACTTATGGTTTATTGCATATTGTGTGTGTATATATATATATATATATACAGTATTCACCAGTTCACTTAATGTTACAAAATAAATTATTATATCTAACAAAGTTTTAATGCAGAAAAATTTACATAATCACGATATTAAAACATTAAAATATACTGTTTATCAACAGTTTAAAACGCTATTTGATCTCTCTGACTAACCTGTAACCCAAGTAGGTGAAGACCCTTTAACTTCGCCTGTCCTGGTAGTGTGCGATTGAGAAGTTCCACGGTGATGGTGAGGCATTCTGGTGCTTGTTGCTTGTGTCTGAGTCGTCTGTGTGGAGTTACTGTCCTCAGTTACTGTCTCTATAGGGATGGGACTGAAATGTGAGTATATTATTAGGAATGAACAGTTGATATATCATATAGATGTGAACAGGTGCTGGTGTGTGGTTTTACTTTCCTGTGAGTGAATGAAGGTTCAGTGGAGAAAGCATTAAAATAACTAATACTTGCATCTGTTAAGGCACTTTTAGTTCTTTATTCTGAGTAAAGTTTAAAAGTGAACTAGTTTAGAGAAGGTGAAAGCAGCACTGATCACAAAGCACATGATGGGGGACAATCAACTGCGAGAAAGGGGATTTTCAAAGGTGATCAATCTGACCTCAGGTTATATAAGTAAGTAACTATAGAAGTAACAGACTTTAAGGTACACTGGTTATAATAGTACACAAAAAGAACAGTGTGTGTGAAGAAATGGAATGTGTTTTTGAGGGATGCTGGCCATGTTTATAAGTTTAACAGATTGGTGGAAAAGCTGTTTTTCAATCTTGTCTGAAGTGTCCTGTAAGGCCTGCCAGAGGAAAGTTTCCAGAAATGGTGGCAGCCAGATTGTGTTGAGTCATGGATGATGTTAAGCCTATGCCCCAACAGCGTGCCTGCATACCTGCAGGAATCTGGGTCCCTATGATATACTGTGCCATTGTGATGAGTCTTTGGCAGAGCCGTCTGGTCCTTCTTGATGAAGCTAGCAAACCACACTGTGATGCAGTAAGTCATGATACTCCCCACAGATCACATATAAAAGTTTATCAGTAAGTTCCTAGGCAGACTGCCTCTCCTCTGCTCAGAGAATCTTTGTTGTGCCTTCTCAATGATAGTAGATGTGCATGAAGCCCAGAAGAGGACTTCAGTGAATGTACAATTGGAGACAATCTTCACTGCTTCACCGTTAATGAAATACTAATAATATAATTTTATACTAATAACTAATAATAATGAAGTAATAAAGTTATGATTGGGTCTCCTCTTCTTCCTGAAGTCCACTACATTATCTTTTGTCTTTATGCAGTTTAACTTGGGATTATGATCCCTGTATGCTGACTCATCATTGCTGGAGATCACGTTAATGACTGCCCTGTTTGTGGCATGGACAGACTGACAGTCATGGGTAAAAAGAGCTTACAGGATTGAGCTCAGGACACACACCTGTTCAGAAGGAACACCAGTGTTCAGGAAAAGGGTGGAAGAGGTTTGGTCCTCAGGGAGCAGAAACATTACGCCCTCTTTAATAACATGAAGGATATACAGTACAGTACTATGTAATGTAAGCCTAGTGCACACTCTTATGCTTATAAACATAGCACATGAAATAACAGCAATAATTCTTAATTAAAACAAAGAAGACATAAAACTGTGCTTTCTGAAATATGAGCATAAATGTACAGGAATCACCCCTAAAGGGCGACTTGGATCTGGAGTCTTTGGTTGGCGTGGGACTTCTTAGGGTGCACTTGTGTCATGTGGTCTGATTAGGATCACTTGTGGCTTTTTTTTAAATAATACTGTAGCTAGCAGTAAACCAAATTGTGAAAGAAAATCCTGCTTACTTATTTACAAAAAGCAATATATTAATCTTGGCTGTTCTGTTTTTGATGTATTACTGTTGGAATTATTTTGTTTCTTTAGTTTCTTTATATGTTTTATTATTTAAGTCTTAACTATTGCGATCATGCCTTGCTTGCAATTATTGAACCCTAACAATAATGTTATTATGTAGAACAGAATCATATTCCTTGTGTGTTTTTATCAACCCTTTTTAGAATATTAATAATGTGCAATTATTTAATAATTTACCCACCACACATTTGGTAACTGCAGGTGATTTTTGGCACTAAAGAAATTTTGACATGTCCCAACATTTGTGCATTTTCCACTTGCAAAAATAAAAATGTCTAAAGTCTATGTGAGCAGCATTTATGTACAAGTTTGCATTTCAGAGGAAATGCATGCATAGTTATTTTAAAAAGTCACTGAAATTTTGTTTATTTTGTGCGTGTACATAAATAAAAGTAGACCCTTTAGAGATTCTAATGATATACAACACTTATGTATACAATCAAACACCCCTCCTCCTCTCACCTTCACACACACACTCTAACTGAAACACTGCTCTGTTAATTCATTTTATTTTTACTTTACAGCAGTGATTCCGTTAGTGTGACGCTCACTCGGGGGTTAGAGATGCTTCGTGTGCTTGGGCCGGTTATTCTTTTTATAGGATGTGTATATGTGAACATACAATATAGTGTACATGAATGTGTGTGTGTGCGCGTGTGTGTGTGTGTGTGTGTGTGTGACTGTGAAAGTCGTCTCGCACATTAGTTCCTCCCCCTACTTAAATAAGGGAGAAGGAAGGGTTACCGTGTAAGACAAGAAGAGGGAGTTGGTGTCGCACAAACACACAAACATACACACACACATACACAGAGCATACGCGCACAAACACGCACACACACAGACAGCGTGTGCCCACAAACACTAATGGAAACATTTCTATCTGTCAGGATTTATTCTTATTTTTTTCAAACGTAAAGTGCAGGTTAATTTATTTTATTTTTACTTTATATTTTTTATTAATTATTTTTATGTATTTATTTTATTGAGCTGTGAAACAAATAATCTGAGTTTTTAATATTTCTCATGGGGGAAATTCGGGTTTGATTTAGAAGTGTTTTTTTATACAAGCCCACTTCTGGAATGAATTACACTTATTTTTCATGGTTTAAACTGGAAAACATAAACTAAACATAACAAAATACTGTAGTGTCTCTGATAGATTATTACATAATTTTAGTAGCTACAGTAAGTAGATATGATGAGCTACACAGAAGTGTATTATACTATCAGATGTCCTAGTAAGTGCAGGTTACCGATAGATTAATAGATAATGTGATAAAGCAGTGTGAAGTTAGGGGAGAGGATATCCTGAACACAAACAGCAATGTTCTATAATAAGTAATACCTGTAGTCTGTTATATACAGTTACACAGACAAAGCAAAAAGGTCTATCTATCTATTTTATTCAATAATCGAGTTTTTCAAGAATTGTCCATATATATTACAAAAACAAAACTTTACAGAACACTTCCCTATAGTCATGATTATACATGTTTTTATTATTATTATTATTATTATTATTATTATTATTATTATTATTATTATTATTATTATTATTATTATTATGCAGTGAACTCATCATCCCTCCTTGCTACTTTTAAAACATTTATATATTAAACTAATCTGTCTTTACAAATCTAATTTAAACAACCTTAAGGTGTGATCAGCAAGAGAAAGTGACATCACACAGACTGCTCTGCTGTATCTAACAGAAGAGACAAACAAATAATATCTCTATTATTATGTACAGTATCAGTTTAGAAGTTACTTTTTTAATCACTGTTTTCATTATCATGCATATTGCGTATCATTTAAATATATTTAAGTATTATATGATATCATATTAGTGTAACCTCACAGAAACATAGAACTCACAAATTACTCTTATCTCTTGAGTACAGATAGAATGACAATAGAGCTCTCTAAAGTAATCACTAATCAGAGAGAAAAAAAAAACATCTGGGAAAACAACACAAAATCACACAGTTATAGATGTAACACTCACCTAGTAATGGAGTAACAGTCAGATTGACCACAGGCAAAGTGGTATAGTTGTAAAACCACGAGCCTGAGAGAGACAGATAATTTGTGTAAAGTGATAAATCACATAACACAGCATATATGTGATCTGGATCAGAATATAATTTACATTTTAGCAGCTATAAACAATTGTTTTCCCAGAAAACATGACCATATCACACTACTGTGAGAGCTGCTGTTCTAGAGAATGAATCAACCCCAGTGGTAATGTGTGGTGTGTATAAGAGCTGTGTATAGAGTGTGTAGTGGTTTACTCACCGCTGTGAGCCGTGTGTACAGAGACACAGAGCAGGAGACAGATTACAGAGAGAACACACATCATCTACTGTCTTTAGGACACTGAAGTCAGAGAGACTGGAGGCGATGTGACATCACACAGATGTCGAAAATGAGCGGCTGTGACTAAGTATATACCTTATATATTTTTTTTTCTTTATACAGTACATTTATTTAATTCAGACAAAAGATGAGTAGAAAGCTAACAATAAAAGCTGGATGAGAACCAGATCTAACACCACATGGCTTTCGCTATGAGCTCATCCAGAAAAGTCTAAAACTCTGAAGGATCTAATCATCTCTGCATGGAATAACATCAGTTATGATTCAAAAAGTAATGTTTAGCGTTTTTGCCTTCACTCTTTACACCATATTGTAGGCTTCAGTTGGAAGCAAGTTGCCCCAGGTTTTAGGTTTCTTGGCTATGTAAAAGATGGAAAAGAAGGATCTTGCATCTAAATGTCCTATTCACTCATCTGGTTCTGGCTCATCCGTTTTTTTTGGCTGCTGTTGACACTGGAATGGTAGGTGCTGCGCAGGGCACCTGGAGCCTATCCCAGAAGACCTGGAGCCTGTCCCAAGGCACACCCTGGACAGGGTGCCGAACCATTACTAGGCGCACACATACATCCACTCATGTATTCATTCAAACACTTTGTGCAATTTGGGTAACACCTATTAGTCTAAACTGCATGTTTTTGGACTGTGGGAGGAAACTGGAGTACCGGGAGGAAACCCACCAAGCACAGGGAGAACATGCAAACTCCATGCACCATGACCCAGTGCTAACCACTAAGCCACCGTGCTGCCAGAAAACAAGTGAGTTTTCCTCTGCTTAGTTGAGAGTGAGGGTGGTAGAAAGTAAAAAGCACTTTTGCTTTTGGCTTTAGGCCCACTGTCACAAGATTCAGACTTTTTGGGGGTCACCCAATATAAAGAAGTTCATGAACTATGTGCAACAGAAACATATTTTTAAAAATTCCACAAAAAATTTACCACCAAATTTTCAGAAATCAGGAAAGGGGCGGGTTGAAGTTCTGGTTTGCTGATTAGAAGGTCTGAGCCCCACCACTGACAGGTTCCTCTGTAGGCCCTTAACCCGATGCCCACAGGTAGACGAGGTGCTGCTAGCAGTGGGAGAGCAGATCGGCTGTGAAAACATTTATTCTTCCTACTTAATTAACAAAGCAGTGGTGATTTTCAGGCAAAACCTTGTAAGCACATGTAATGTGGGTGAGATATCTATATCTACAGTATGACCTGAGTGGTATTCTCAAATGTGCCAAGAGAAGATGAGATTATGACAGAGCTGGTCTGCTTAAGGAAATTTGTCAGCAGCAGTGTAGGGACATACAAGAGAAGCAAGAGAACACCGTTGACCTTGATGGAGGCAGTTTTTCTGTGCAAGAAAAATTTCCTCACATTTTTCAAACTTATTTCCATATATTTCAATAAAGCCATTTTTTGAAGAGTACATAATTATGCTAATTATGCTACCCACCCCCTAAAAAGGAAAAAAGAAATATCCTACTTTCAAAAGCTTTGGAGTGTCAATAGCACTTCATGTTGAAATTTACAGCTTTCAGATACTGGAGTTTTTATGTTTTTGTCAGTACTGCATACATACAGAAAAGGCATATGCAAAGCACATACCCCCTCCGGCAAAGTCACAAATACAAAACAAAATGACACAAAATAAGGAGAAAAACAAGAAGAACTCAAAGGCAGAGCGACCACCTTTCTACACGCACACTCTAGTATGCGCATGCGTGTTTGCATCATCACCTGCCTGAAACAATGACTGCTCCCTTCCAGATGCGCTGAACAGCTTCTACACTTGGTTAGATGTCCAGAAAGACGTGATGGTGAGGAAGACTACCCCTCCTCCCAACGAATAGGTGCTGTATCTCACCATGGCTGATTTGAGGAAAACTCTATGCAGAGTTAACCGACGTAAAGCTGCTGGACAAGACAAAGTCTGACAGAATGCGAAAGAATGTGCTGAACAGCTGGCAGATGTTCTCACTGACATCTTCAGCATCTCTCTCAAGTCCATTACCATCGTCCCCATCCTGAAGAAATTTTCAGTGTCCTGTCTCAATAACTACCCGTCCTGTAACACTCACACCCATCATCATGAAGTGCCTCGAGTGGCTCATCATAAGACACACAAAGACACTGCTGCCCCCCACACTGAACCCACTACAGTTTGCCAATTGTCCTCACTGCTCAATGGACAACACCATCACCATCACACTCCATTTGGCCCTCACACACTTGGACAATAAGGACACGTATGTTCAAATGCTGTACAAAGATTTTAGTTCAGCATTCAATACTATCATCCCCCAACACCTAATCGGGAAGCTGAGCCTGTTGGGCCTGAACACCTCCCTGAATCCTAATGGATCCTGGACTTTCTGATTGGAAGACCTCAGTCAGTGCGAATCGGGGACAGCACCTCCAGCACCACCTCACACCTCACTGTGTGCTGTTCACACTGCTGAATCGCAACTTTGTAGCAACACAGAGATCAAACCACATCATCAAGTTTGCGGATGACATGACCGTGGTGGGTCTCATCAGCAAGAACGATGAATCAGCATACAGAGAGGAAGTGCAGAGGCTAACAGATTGCTGCAAAGACAACAACCTTTCTCTGAACATCGATAAGACAAAAGAAATGGTTGTTGACTTCAGGACGACATGGAGCGACCACTCTCCGATGAACATTGACGGCTCCTCTGTGGAGATCGTCAACAGCACCTAATTCCTGGGTGTCCACCTGGAGGAGAACCTCACCTTGTAGCGCAGCCACATAAAGGGCCTTTCTATAGGGGAAAAAGGGAAAGGCAGCTGTGCCCCATAAAAGTGTCCTTTCGGGTTTGGATTTTACTCCATACAATAGGTGATGGTCCATGAAGGTACTCTCGCGAGAATACACGTTCAGGTAGCGAGAGGTCGGCGGTGACACAGGAGGTCACCTGGTCCGCCCTTAAAGTGCTGCCGCGAAGAAGCAAAAGGGGAAGAGACGAGAAGAACACAGCGGTGTAATTCTAAGTGAGAGAGAGAGAGAGATTGTTTGCCATATCCCGAGGATTACTTTTCCTGGAGTGGATTAATCTTTGCTGGACACATACTGTACAATACCCCTCTCGATCCGTTTCGTGCTCCCGGACTGACTCTTCATACCGGTGAGACCGAGCCATCTCTCCCAATTTTCATAAACTCAATAACATACCGGACTTTGGACATCCATTTCATTCATTCAAACACACACACTCAGGTCTATTTGTATATATTTTGTAAATATAGTTTTTTGGTTCACTTTGTTTGGTGTTTTTCTTACTTAATACACTTTGGGTTTGTTTTGAATTGCTGTGGTATGTATGACTTTACTTATTCCGTTAGGCCTACGCAACACCAGAAATTTGAATCCCGTTTTTGTGTAAGGTTTACTAACAAAGCCGAGCGTTACAAAAAAGCGTTACGTAAGGCTGAGCGCCTCTCAACACCAGCTCTCTTCACAAGAAAGCCCAACAGCGTCTTTTCTCCCTGAGATGGCTGAGGAAGACCAAGCTTCCACCACCATCCTGACCACCTTCTATAATGAGACCATCGAGAGCATCCTGACACTTTCATTAACTCAGTTCTGTGGAGAGATCTCACACAACAAAGTGCTTAAATAGTGCTTAAAAATCCTAGTCATACATAGGACCACACGCTGCTAGAAGGTTTCTGATCACACTGTAACTTTAGATGGCCTTTCTGTTCCATCAAGTGCAACAGTAAGAGACCTCGGTGTGATTATAGATTAAAATCTTTCATTTGAAGCTCATGTAGATAATATTACCAGGATAGCATACTTTCACTTCAGAAATATTGCCAAGATGCAATATTGCTAAACGATGCAGAAAAACTAGTTCATGCTTTTATCACCTCTAGGTTGGACTATTGTAACACCTTACTGTCTGGCTGTTCAACTAGGTGTATAAACATCATCCCTATCTTATCCACACTGCATTGGCTTCCTGAGAAATTTCACATACATTTTTAAATACTACTTTTGACGTATAAAGCATTAAATGGTTTCGCGCTGCAGCAGGCGGTTTGTCAGTACTGCGTATTATGAAAACTACAGCTGGGGGCGGAGCTTTTTCTTACAAAGACCCACAGTTATGAAATAGTCTTCCAATTAATGTTCGGGACTCACACACAGTCTCAGTGTTTAAGTCTAGTTTTAGTCAAACATTTTTATAAATAGATTAGCCTTAGGTAAAGGAGCAGATCTGGGGGACTCATGGACGTAGAGTATTACGGTGAACTGGTATGTTTAGATGCTGTCTTCCTCACTCTCATTGATCACTCTTTTGTCACTCACATCGTTTGTTGACGATGAGGTGATTGGTCGCTTTACATCTCAGGGAGCCCTCATGTCTGTGTTTCCTTCTGGCTCTCTCTTTCAGTTATGATGTCATAGTTAGTTCTGCTTGCACTCTGCACTAAATATGCATTCACTTTATGCATTGTTTGACAGTGACTGTACTTAACTGTTATCACTCCTTCTCTTCTGCTTTCTCCTCTTTTCTCTCTCTCCCTCTCTCTCTTTCCCTCTTCCTGTCTCTCCCTCTCTTACTATACATGTCGCTCCTGAACTGCCAGTGATCCATACCCCCTCTGCACTCTGGACCTGACTGACTCGTCCTGGTGTATATCTTCTGTTTGGAGATCTCGTTGCATGAATGCCCCGTGTGGTCTTCCTGGGATGCATGTGTTGACTGAGTATGGTTCAACTTTACTATGAAGATGGTACTGGCCTCGGCTGATGATGACAGCTGTCCTCTGGGGACTTTGGAGACTTTAGACTCTCAATAGTTCAGGACTGGACTATATGAGCCTCCAATAACGAACTGGACTCCATATTAACTTAAACACATCTCCTGTTATACTGAACTTCCAGCCTCCTAACACAGTATGATGCAGATTAATCTCTGCTATCCGTTTCACCCAAATGAAGATAGGTTATATGAGTCTGGGTTCTCTCAAGGTTTTTTCCTTTTGCCATCTAAGAGAGATTTTCCTTGCCACTGTCTCCGTCGCCTTCGGCTTGCTCATGAAGGATATTCTGATTATTTCAATTCATACACATTCATATTTCATACAAACTGCAATAATTATTTTTATTGTGTAAAGCTGCTTTGTGACAAAGACAATTGTTAAAAGCGCTACTGTATACAAACAAAATTGAGTTAATTAAGTAATAAGAATCTCTTAGCTAAATATTTTGCTAAATATTTTAACAAAACAAAAGAAAACCATGAGAAAGTTTATTTCCACACAAGCATGACCATTTATTCCATAACATAAAATGAACATACCCTTTTTTTAATTTCTAGAACAATGTGTACAACCAAATAGTTGATATCCTACTCTAACATGAGCAAAATATGGTGCTGTAAGATAAACATTACTCACTGTATATGTTGTTTTTTTTATTGCATTATTTAAATATATAAATAATTATATATTAAATATTAAAATATTCTTATTATTTTAATGTTGTGGTTTGATGACCCATACACAAAAAAAATGAAGTTGGCTACTGTACCTGTTACATGTACTAAATGTGTTTTGTACATAATAATTTCATGTTTCCAAGATGAACATGAATAAATTATGTTGTATTTGCATGAAAGTCAACAACTTAACATGTATTAGATTCAATCATGTTGAGATAAACCAAAGAGATATTGTCACTATTGTTACGTCCCCTATCTAGGGTCCAGAGACGCAACAAATAAGGGGATGTAACAAGTGGGGGCTCGTCCATTGCCGAGCATACTCGGCCTTTTTGTTTGTTTCCCTGTCTTCTTTGGTTGGACGTAAGAATAACTATGGCATTTAACCTAATTGCTTTTACGCTTGCTCCTACCGTAGAACAGTTTCATCACTGTCATAAGGATGACTTGTTCAGCATTGCTGAGTTTTTCAAAATTGAGGTGCCACGCAAGGGTCTGAAAAAGGAGGTGAAAAAAATATTGTATGACAAATTCGTTGAGCAGCAGATTTTGCCTGGAGAGCCTGGAGAGTGTGCTGAGGACAAAGATGCTTCAACGCCGACGGAGGTCGACGGTAAGCCGTCAAATTTAGGTGCCATAAGAAGACGGACAAACAAACTTTCGTGGAATTTGCCCGTGAAAAGCAGACACTTTTTGAAAAGTGGTGTGCTGCAACAAAAACTACCACTTTTGAGGCTCTTAAGGAGTTAGTTTTACTGGAGGATTTTAAAAACTGTGTGTTTGAAAATATGGTAGTGCACTTAAATGAACAAAAAATCACGTCACTGTCAGCAGCCGCTGTATTGGCTGACGAGTTTGTTTTAACACACCGTACTGTATTCTATCCTACTGTGAGAACGGATAAATTCGCTGTCCGTGGAGTTGAAGCAGGTGAAACCTTCAGCAGGCAATGTGAAACCTGCAAGGGGGGGTGTTTTTAGAAGTTCTCAGTATCGCTCGGGTGGAGGTAGAGTCTGTTTTTAGTGCTTAGGCGCTGATCATCTGATTTCAGACTGTGAGGCCTGGAAAAAGAAAAACGCATCTGTAAAATCAAAGCCTGTAGGTTTTGTTAAAAAGCAAACAAAACATGTCTTACCTGAACAAACGGTGGCAGTATATAAGCCCTTCATGTTACAGGGGTGGGTGGCAGACAGTCCTGAAGGCATTCGCAAGTCAGTGTCTGTTCTGTGGGATACAGGTGCAGCACAAACTCTAATGCTAGCTGGTACACTCCCGTTGTCTCAGAAAATTTACACGGGCACTGATGTGATTTTACGAGGCATAGGAGCAGGCTGTGTCACAGTTCCACTTCATACTATCCACCTTCAGACAGAAATAGTAACGGGGGAAGTATGTGTCGGTATTTGTACTGAACTCCTTGTTGAAGGAGTACAGATTATTTTGGGGAATGATTTAGCGGGTGGTGTTGTTTTCCCTCGCCCAATTGTAGTAGAAGCTCCAATAACAGATGTTAACAAAGATTTCGTCTCTTTCTCTTTTCGTCTCTAACTTCCCAACAGTATTTCCATCCTGCGCAGTTACGCGTACACAAGCACGAAAGTTTGATGATGTTGAGTTATCTGAATCTTTTTTGCAACAACACCTGTCATTGGAAAATTTTATGTTGAACCAACTCTGTCTGATAAAACTGTTGTTCAACCATTACAGATGGGTCGTTCGCAATTAGCAGCGGCGCAGAGGGCTGATGTGACATTAGCTAAATATTTTAAAGCTGTTTCTGATGAGCTAATGGTGTCTAATAAAAATGTAATGTTTTATCTAGATGATGATGTATTAATGAGACAATGGAAAAATGTTGATATTGTTCAACAAATTGTTGTGCCTGTAAATTATCAACCGCAGATATTAAATCTTGCTCATGACCATGTTCTGTCTGGCCATTTGAGGATTACAAAAACCTATGACCGTATTCTACGATCGTTTTTTTTGGCCTGGCTTGAAAGCCAATGTTGTTGCTCACTGCAGATCATGACATGTTTGTCAAGTGATGGGTAAACCGAATCAGGTCATTCCTCTGGCTCCTTCCTATTTAAATTCAAATTCAAATTTTATTTTTCACATACACAGTCATACACAGTATGATATGCAGTGAAATGTTTAGACAACTGCTCGTTACCTTAAAATCAAAGACTATGAATAGGAATAGGAAATAGATATGAAAAATAAAATAGAGG
>JAQQZT010000012.1:1402709-1413558 GCA_030068275.1 Clarias platycephalus | reverse complement strand
GCAGCATCTCGTTCCCGCTTTTTCAGGGAACAGGGTTACAACAAAGTAACCCGAGACGTTCCCTTTCAAAAGCTACACTCGATGCTGTGTGAAAACGCTATGGGAATGAGAATACCAACGCTGCCGCATTGCAAGTGTCTGGAACCCCAAGGTTGTGTAGCATGTGCGCACAAACACCAAAAAGGTCTCAGAGCTAGCTCTGGGAGGCTGACTCGAGGACCCGTTAGCCCCGAGTGGCATGAACATCCAGACAATAGAGTCTCACAAATGTGTGAGGAGAGGTCCAACCTGCTGCATCACAAACTTGCTGCAGGGGAACACCTCTTGCCAGGTAAATCTGAAGAGTGCGTACTGAAGACAGTAGTGAAACCTTTCCTGCTCCAGGGCTGTAAAAGGCGGAGGACAGAGGCTTCGAGGAAGACTGGGTGCATGGATAAGACTGAAAATAGTTCGGGTGAGGATGGAGCATAGTTCTGACTAGCCCAGGGGCAAAGTCTAGGCAGGACGGGAGCCTGCAGATCTCTTGACTTTTGAAAGAACTACTGTATAAGAAAAAACATCTTAAGGGTCAGAAGCCAGACAGGCACTGACTCTAGTGGTGGGTGTCAACTAGACCCCTCAGTCAAAACATGACAAGCCGAAATAGCGGCTACGTACATTCTGAGGGTTCTAGGGCATGAGCCCAAGACAACTTTCTTGCAGAACTCCAGTACTGAAACAATTCGGCAGTGGACTGGGTCTACATGTTTCGCCATGCACCACTGTCAAATACCCTCTCCTTGAGGGCATAATTTCTTCTAGTGTGAAGGTTCCAAGGCTCCCAACTTCATATGCCCTGGAATGTAAATCGCCTTGAGGGACAGGAACTCTTCCTGTGCCCAAAGCAGAACCGCTCTGGCGATTATGTACAGTACGAGACTACCATAATGTTGTCCATCCTCACTAGGACATGGTAGCCTCAACTGCTGGAGGAGGTGTTCAGGGCTGAACCACATAGAAAGGGTACGAAGCCACCCGGCGCGTAACCCGTATTTGTTGGCTTTTAGCTAGAATGTACATCGCCATGCGGAACAGGAACTCGTCCTGTACCCCAAGCAGAACCTGGTGCGCTAGGTTATTCAAGCGGCGCAAGCACAGTCCGCCCTGGTGATTATGTACGAGCTGGAGGAGGTGTTTTAGGGTTAAATAGAGCCATCAGTTCAGGGCAATTGATGTGCCACATGAGAAGATGGCCCCTCCAGCTCCCTTGGGCTGGACGGCCATCTTAGACTGCACCCCAGCCCATGAGGGAAGTGTCTGTCGTTAGCTTCTCGCGACGACAAAAACGCACATAGAGTGGGACCCAAAGTCAGAAACCGGGGTCTGAACCACATAGAAAAGGGTACGAAGCCTCTGGCATGTAACCCTTATTGCCCCTGGGGATTGGCCCTGAGATAAATCCCTTTGCCTTTAAACACAACTGAAGCAATCTCATGTGCAGCAGGCCCAAAGGTATTACCGTAGATGCAGCTGCCATGAGTCCTAAAAATCCCTGAAAGTGATGATCAGTCACTTTCTGGCCTAGCTTGGTTTCCTTCAGGGTTATGGAAATGGATTCGACACGCGCAGGAGACACCTGTGCCCGCATTGCGATCGAATCCTACGTGACACCCATATATGTTGTATTCTGAGCAGGAAAGAGAACGCTTTTATAGCGCTGAGTCTCAGTCCTAAAGAGTCAAGATGAGCTAGGACGACATGCCTATGTCGGAGCGCTAGCTGTTGTGACTGAGACAGAATCAGCCAGTTGCCTATGTCATACAAAATACGGATGGATTTTGTATATGTGCGGGTGACAGAGCTAGGCCAAATGGAAGGACCCGATAATGGTAAGCTTCGCCCCCGAAGCGGACCTCAGGAACTTCCTGTATTGTGGCAATATTTCCATATGAAAATATGCGTCCTTCAGGTCGATTGTCGCAAACCAATCCTCTGGTTGGATTTGAGAACAATCGTTTTGACAGTCAACATTTTGAAACTGTACTTTTTCAGATAGCGGTTAAGCCCGCGAAGACCTAAAATTGGATGCAGTCCCCCCGTTTTTCTTGGAACCAAGAAATACCGGCTGTAGCCTGACTCTGTCTGGTAGGGGAACATGTTCTATGGCCCCTTTCCCAGCAGCATTGGAATTCCAGAGTCGGAAGGTGCACCCTTTCCGGTTTCACGGAAGTGGGCACCACACCGTTGAAACGCAGAGGGCGATTTGCGAACTGGATCCTGTACCCTCTTTCTACAGTCCTTAATACACAAGGAGATACACCTGGCAGTAGCTTTCACACTGTCAGTTTCTCAGAAAGGGGCACGAGTTCTAAATCCGCTAAAACTTCGGATAGACGAGGTGGGGGGTTAGAAGTTCGGCATCCTGGACCACAGCAGGAGAAAACCGAAAACTAACCTCATATTGGAGACCAGTGTTGCCCGAAACAGGGTGCCAGGGAGGGCACTTTGTTCTTAATGAAGAAGACTTAATGCGCCGGTCCAACCTAATTGAGGCAGCTTGTGAACGGCGGCGAGCCGTACCCCAGTCTTTACGAGGGGCTGAGCGGCTGCTAACGCTCTCCTTCTGCGTCTTTTTTTTGGGACGTGGGCATCAGGGAGGAATGCATGATCCTTATACTTGATGCCTGCGAGGTTAAGCCACTCATCTTTTCGCAGATCAGCTTGGTACGTCTGCAAAACCGCCATGGTGTGCAGAGAAGCACCAGCCTGACCTGCTGCATGAAATGCTTTTCCCAACAAGGCAGATGAAAGTCTACATGGCTTGGAGGGAAGTGGTGGCTTTTTTTATTTATTCATTTATTTATTTAAGGAAGATGATGTCCCAGGAGAGAGATAGCCCGCAAGAGTCTCTTCTATCTGCGGTATCATCATATAACTCTGTGCTTCCGCAAGTCGATGGCATGAAAACCATGAATGGGTTGAATAAGGCTTTCTCCAAGAGCGAGTTAACTCGCTGTGGAGGTCGCTAAAGAAAGGGAGAGAGCGTCATTGAAGCTCATTGAGGCTACTCGACAGATGTCTGTCGTTTAATTTAGAGCGTTTGGGAAAATTTGCTCCTGCTGCGTTTATTACTTCAAGCAGCTTCTCTGTCATCAATAGAGGAGGGTTCTGAGGGAACTACTTCCATTTCTGCAGAAGCAAGGGAGGAGGTCTCTCCTGCGCAATCACGAGAAGCGCCGAGGCGCGCTCGCGAGGCGGACAGAGAAACTTCCCGATTGGGAGAAAGCGGAAAAGAAAGGAGGGGAAACTCCATCTAGTGCGCCTCTTCCAGAACCGCACGTATCTCCAGGAATGTGCCGCGGGTCGTGGTTTCTTTCTTAGAAAGCGAGACGCGCATGAAGCACTTTTATCGGGAGGGGTCACAGTGCTCACACTCTCCTTGGAGAGCGTGATATTCACCCAAACACTGGAAACAAAAAGTATGAAACAGCAATGCTATTACTACTGTTTTATTATTATTATTATTATTATTATTATTATTATGCTCGTGATTCTAGGATCAGATTTTTATATTCTTAATATTAGTCTTAATATTAATGCCTTATTGTTTATAATAATTATTTTATAATTAATAATATTTAAATGTGTTTGAAACATATTTTTATTAACACCAGAATTTGAGAATTTGAATTCCTTTTACGCAACATGATTTTTTTGCGTAAAAATATGATTTTTTTGCTTGCCTCCAAAGCTAAAAATGACACAGCACCCAATTAGCTCTAAGCTCTTATCACACTTATCACACCATGCACTGCATACTGTCCCCCCCCACCCCCCCACCCACCGATCCTCCAGCACTGCTCCCACTGCTCTTTGTTTAACTCTGATGGGGCTTAGTATCCTAGTAACCCAGTGTAAGTATCTATCCAGTGATGGAAACTTTAAAGCACTTTTTGTAAATTGCTCTGGATACGAGCATCTGCCAAATGCCTAAATATAAATGTAAAACCCCTGGAGGACACGCTGTGCCCAGGGACTCTTAGTGTTTTGTGCCTTCCAAGGACATTTGTTTTGACACAATGGTTTTTTACAGCTGCTGGTAATCCAAGGTTAGTCAACATCATTATTTAAGATCTATGCCTTGTCTAGTGTGGAGTCTCAAATCTGATCTGTTGTTATTGTTAATATTGTTTTTGTAATGCTGATCTGTTATCTGATCCGTCAAGTTTATTCAGATCTGATCTGTGGTTATACCGATGTTTCAGACCTGTAACTGTGCTGGTTTGTTTTGTTATCATTCTTCTTGTACTATGTTATTTTGAATATTCTGGATTTCATTCTTTTATTATTATTATTTTAAAATTATATTAAAAATTGTCATCTATGAACATGCCATTCCAGCATCCATCTAATTGTAACACGGTACAGAGGAGGTGTCTTACCTTTATTATTCTTATTTTTCTTGTCTTTATTTTTTTCATCTGTAATTAAAAAAACATATAATGTAAATGAGATTATTCATGTCACCAGTGTGAATCTCAAAACATTAAATTTAAATAAATAAGACTTCATCCAGGTTATAACACCAATAGGAGTAATGTTTCCTAGCAACTTATGTTGTCTCTAACACAACCACAGCATCTTACTCTTTTCTGCTCGATTGTCCTGGGTGGTTGTGGAGTGGTGGGAGATGTCTGATCCGTCACTGAAGTATCAGTTATAAAATAAATTTAACCAAACTTCAAGTTATTTTATCTGCTTTAGAATAAACAAACCTTTCACAACAAAAACAGAAATGCTAGTACTGTTTTATTATTATTATTATTATTATTATTATTATTAGTAGTAGTAGTAGTAGTTGTATTTTTATTATTATGACTTATTGTTTATAATACTTACTTTATAATTAATAATATTTTAATATATTTTAAACATATTTTTATTAACACCAAGATTTGAATTCCTAGTATGCAACATGATTTTTTTGCCCCAACATTTTTTTAAAGAAAAATGATGAATTGAGAATTCATTATGATGAAAGCTATACATGCAATTGATCCATATCGATAAAAATAAAAAAATTTCTAGCAGGATGTTGGGTTGCTGTGGGCAATGCAGCACGTTTTATTTTCAACCTTCCCAAGTTCTCTCACACCACCCCACTTCTCCGTTCCCTGCACTGGCTTTCTGGAGCCGCCCGCATCAAATTCAAAGCACTGATGCTTGCCTAAAAAGCTACAAAAAGCTCTTATCACACCATGCACTGCATACTGTCCCCCTCAACCCCGATCCTCCAGCACTGCTCCCAACTGTCCCCCTTCCCCACCTCCCCTATCACCCCTACACCTGCCCCCCCGCCGCACCCGGAAAAAAAAACCTTCCCATATTTGTTTGACTCTGATGGTAACCTACAGGTAGTAACCCAGTGTAAGTATCTATCCAGTGACGGAAACTTCAAAGCACTTTTTGTAAATTGCTCTGGATACGATCATCTGCCAAATGCCTAAATGTGAATGTAAAACCCCTGGAGAACACGCTGTGCCCAGGGACTCTTAGTGTTTTGTGTCTTTCAAGGACATTTGTTTTGACACAAATATTCGTTGTTTCTGGGTTAATGGCTTTCCAAAGCTGTTGGTAATCCAAGGGTAGTCAGGATCATTACTTAAGATCTATGCCTTGTCTAGTGCGGTGTCTCAAATCTGACCTGTTGTTATTGTTAATACTGTTTTGTACTATTTTATTCTGATCTGATCTGTTTTGGTACCAGGCCTGAAACTGTAATGTGTGCCGGTTCGTTTTATCATTCTTCTTGTACTATGTTGTTTAGAATATTCTGGTTTTTTGTTCTTTTATTATTATAATTTTTTTAATTAAAATTATATAAAAATTCACATCTGTGAACACGCCATACCAGCATCCATCTAATTGTAACACAGTACAGAGGAGGTGTCTTACCTTTATTATTCTTATTTTTTCCTTCTGTAATCAAAAAGAACATAAAAATTAGATTAATCGTGTCATCATTGTGAATATCAAAACATTACATAAAAATAAATAAGACTTCTTCCAGATTATAACACTGATAGGAGTAATGTTTCATATCACTGCAGTTGTCTCTAACACAACCACAAATTCTTACTATTTTTCCACTCCCTTGTCCTTCGTGGTTGTGGAGTGGTGGGAGATGTCTGATTCGTCGCTGAAGAATAAAACTTAACTTAAGTTTTCCTATCTGCTTTAGAATAAACAAACTTTTCACAACAACAATAGCAACACTATTACTACTGTTTCATTATTATTATTATTATTATTATTATTATATGTAGTAGGAGGATATGGTAACAAGCACACCAATTCTGAAAACGGACAGCAAAGTTATATGTTTGGCCCACAAGAATGTACGTAACAATACTAGTTGTAGAAAACTGTGGCATCAATACATCAGCACATACAAAGTACTTCAGAGAATTAACCTATGAGCTGGAACTACCCCACTGTTGTTGCTTCTCACCCTCATTCCACATATCCCAACTTAAGTCTGCCAGATCTGGACCCTTAAATAAATCCAGCTCAGCCAACACTTCCCCAGGAGCCCTTAAATACAGGGTCGACCATTTCACTTGTATGAAACTTAAAACATGAAATAAAACTATAAAGACGTCTTCTTTATTATCACAATGATCTGAGTAATGTTTCCTATCACCACATGTTGCCTCTAACACAATCACAGCATCTTACCCTGCCTATGCTCTGTTGTCGTGTGTTGTTGTGTAGCGGTGGAAGACATCTGATCCATCACTGAAAAGGCTGAAATACAAAACAATGTAACAGATTAATTTTGAGTGATATATTTTTAAAATTTGCATAACAATTTAATACTAATTGCTTTTATTATGAATATATTAGAAATATTATATTTATTGTATTTCTACCATCTAAGGGACCTTCAATTTAGTATGTATTAGAGTGGGATATTTGGCATTTGATTTTCTACAATTTTGATATCAAATTTGGGAATGCAGAATAGCCCTCTTGCACTTCTTGTCACTCGACACTATATCAGGGCTGAACTACACCCAATGAGGGAAGGACAGGAACAAAATGAAACAATTTCACCATCCCAAAAAATGACTGGCAGGTCATTATAAAACTTTATTGTTTCTCACCATTAACATTTATTTTTTTTTAAAGAAAAGCTTATAATGTTTTTATGCATCCTTTAACCCTAATGTTTTCAGTGTACTTGCTGTATTCCCATGTTTAACTGAGTAGACTACTTGCATTATACAGAGTAGTAATAGTAGTGACCAGCATTTTAACTACTAAAGTAATCGAAGAGGCTAAACAATGCTGCTCACTGTTTGTTAAATTAATATGAAATATGTATTAGACCCGGACATCCATGTTATCAAGAGCCTTGACTTTAATTCAGTTTTATTTTAAGTTTAAAATACTGTTTGTGTACTTCTGCACCTCTTATCAGCAGTGGATGACATAAAATGAAACTATATAACTCCAGTCAAAGTAATCTTTTGTAGCACATCAAGTGGTCTTTAACACAACCACCACATCTTACCCTCCACTTGCCCCGTTGTCCTGGGTGGTTGTGTAGTAGAGGGAGATGTCTGATCCATCACTGAAGAGTCTGTGTTAGAAAAAAATGAAACATAAAGTCAAAGTATCCTTCATGTGCTTTAGAACAAACAAACCTTTCACAACAAAAAGAAAAACAATCTTGTTGTTGTGGTTGTTGTTTTTGTTGTCCATAACCCAAACAAAGCAACTTATCACAGTGCTAAAATGTGTAAAAAAAAATTTTTTTTTGCATGAACATTTTAAGTATTCATACTGTACATTAGTATAATCACGTTGCCAAAATGCATTCTATCACAGCATGTTGTCTCTAAAACAGCCACGGCATCTTACCCTGCTCATGCGTTGTTGTCCTGATCGCTTGTGTAGTAGTGGTCTGATCCATTGCTGAGAAATAAAAAATAATAATAAAACATAAACTCTGTTTCCTACTGTTCCTACGGTTCCTATTTTCTTTAGGGGGGGCACTGAAAAAGGTTTAAAATCAATTTGAAGTGATTTCTTTTTTAAGGACTTTTCATCTGAATCTACATCCGAATCTCCATCTGAATCTTTATTTGATTTACTTTTTAAAATCAATCATGGCCCGGTTTCTCGAAAGCTTCTTATCGCTAAGTAGTTCTTAAGTTGTACCTTAACCTCTCTCTTAACATTATGGCGCATTTCCCGAAACGTTTGTACGCTAAGTATCTCTTAGGTAAGTCACATATTCGTAAGATTGGTCTGGACCAACCTTCTGGACCACCACTTATCATAGTGCAGACTTGCACTTGCCAGGCCAACGCGTCATACTTACGCTCTACGTCCCGATGTTCAGCTGCTCACTGCTTTTTGTTTCAAATATGTTTCATTGATCATTAGCCATCAGTCATGACTGGATGGACTTTTCTTTTAACACGTTTTATTTTATGATGAAATTTTATTTAGTTAAATGAGAAAATAAACTTGGGAGTTTCAAATCCCACATCCATTTATTTTTCTGAGTGATTGTAATGCTTAATACCCCTATCTCACCTATGAGGTTTGACTCGCTGTGAGATGCGGTGTTACAGTATACCCCTATATCACCTGCTCGGTCTCGCGCGGTGGCCGTAAGTAGGGTTCATCATGATTCACCGCGATTTTTTGCGCTGTGATTATGTTTCCATCTTTCCACGTGAAAAATTAAACATGTTTAATTACGTAAACATTCGTTAAAACATGTTGAATTTTTTTGCCGGTTCTCGCAGGAAGCTTGTGGACCTTGCAGAACTTCGCGGAACGTTAGCGGAATGTCGGCGGGCAATTGCGGCAGCTCACGGTGCCTAACACCGCATGTCACCGTGAGTCAAGCCGCACAGGTGAGATAGGGGTGTTAGGCACCGTGAGCCTCCTCGAGTGACCGCCCAACGTTCCACGAAGATCTGCAAGGTCCGCGAGCTTCCGCATGTTAAACATGTTTAATTTTTTTCCGTGGAAAGATGAAACGTAATCATGGCACCAAAACTCGCGCTGAATCATGATGAACTGCACTTACAATCACCGCGCGAAACTGCCTACAGTAGGTGTGATAGGGGTATTAAACCTCCACTCTGTCATCTCATCGTATTCATTCCATAGTGCGCTATACAACCCCAACCACTGACATGCTTCACATTGTTTCTAAAACTGCTGAAGAGTTTTGTCAGCTGTTTGTCAATCGGCTATGATTGTATACTCAGTTCGTTTCACTGCCACAGATTACATGAAAATATTAGCAACAGTTTGGTGATTTAATTTATATATTTGTCTATTATCACATGCTAGTAATGATAAGTTAACCCATGTCGAAATAAATGTTATTGGAAGAATTTTGTGCAATGTTTAATTTGCATAGACTTAAGAAGACTCCTAAGGGACAGTTCGAGAAATACACTTAGAAAAGTAATCACTTCACGTAAGATATATCTTAAGAGTCTTCTTAGCGCGTGAAGAGTGTGCATTATCGAGAAACCAGGCCCATGACATTTCACATAATATTAACGACTCTTTTAAGCACAAGCAAAAACAATTGCATGATAAACTACATACCCCTAAACAAATCAAAAGCAAATCTAATATTAATCCAGTCCAATATCTAAACAAATTTTAGTTTTCAACAATGGACTTTGTCTTAGGCCAGCATCGGCAGCAGAATCAGCAAGCGTCCTGTCGCTTACAAACCTGGCGGAGGCAAAGTACAATTACTGTACCAGTGTATACATTGGGACTGTCCCACCAATCTCTCATGCTCATTGCACTGCTAGTCACAGCGAAAAATCATGTTCTCACTTATGTCATAGAAGCTTGATGATCCATTATTATTTTTATTTTATTTAGAGGTGTCACTGAAAAAGGTCTAAAATCAACTATGCAATACCTGATGTTGATTTCACTTTTGATGACTTTTCATCTGAATCGTCATCTAAATCTTCAGCTGAATCAATGTCTAAATTCAAGCAGGACATTTCACATAACATGAATGACTCTTTTAAGCACAGGCAAAAACAATTGCAGGATAAACTACTGTACATAAACCTAAAGAGATCAAAAGCAAATCTAATATTAATCCAGTCCAATATCTAAACAAATTTTAGTTTTCAACAATGGACTTTGTCTTAGGCCAGCATCGGCAGCAGAATCAGCAAGCGTCCTGTCGCTTACAAACCTGGCGGAGGCAAACTACAACTACTGTACCGTGTATACATTGGGACTGTTCCACCAAACTCTCATGCTCATTGCAGTGCTGGTCACATAGTATGAGGTTGGTATAAACAGATATTTTGCTTCTTGTTCTATACTGTATGTGCTTTAGAGGTGTCACTGAAAAAGGTCTAAAATCAACTATGCATTACCTGATGTCGATTTCTCTTTTGATGACTTTTCATCTGAATCTCCATCTAAATCTTCATTTGAGTCAATTTCCAAAAAAAAGCAGGACAATTATTTTCCAGAACATTGGAAACAAAACTTTTGAATATCAGAGAACATTGCAAGTGACTAAGGTACCCAAATTACTTCCTGAGAGTCGAAGGATTTGATGGAAAATATGGGCATCACAAGCCTAACAGATACCATCATCAACCAAATGGCCAAGTGGAACATGAAAACCAGCAATTAAACTGATCTTGAAGACATACTGTGTCGGTAAAAAATATTGGTCACAGTTTCTGACATGAACGAGTGGTTTCGTAAAAGCGAGCAAGTACGGAACAAGTCTCTGTATCAAACAAAATATTTTTGGATCGACAGCATGGTGGAAACAAACCAGGGAAATCAA
>JAQQZT010000012.1:1275941-1286349 GCA_030068275.1 Clarias platycephalus | reverse complement strand
GTTGTGATTCAGAATAGAATGTACAGGGTGTCCAATGCATTTATGTGATTTAAATTAAAAGTTATTATATGGATATGTAGCTTTACTCACTTTGTTCAACACACTGCTATTATTTTTAACACCACTGTATATAGGCAGAACATTACTCCATTACATCTACTAAGTTGCCATGGGAATGAGTTTATGCTGTTACTATAGGACAGGGGTCGGCAACCCACGGCTCCGGAGACGCGTGTGGCTCTTTTGTCGCTGTGCTCCCTGTGCTGTCGCTTTTGCTCCCTGTGGCTTCGGAAAATAAATTTTCCAATATTTAATTAAACTTTACTTTATTTTAGTTCACTGGTTTTTTAAATGCAATTCAAAATGTGAAAATTATGGTGATCTTGAAACAATAAAATAAAACGTGTTTAAGTTTTTGTTTATTAAAGTAGGTGTCACAACCGCCGATGTGGGACTCCCACCGGCACGCGATTTATATAAATATTCCAAATGGCTCTTTGAGTATTTAAGGTTGCTGACCCCTGGTGTAGGGTTGTCCCTTCCTGATGGGCTAGGCCATGGCAAAAATGAAAAAAAGATGCTTCAGCCGACTTGAAAAATGCTTGGTATGCCAGATTATGAATCTAGCCCTTTCCCCAGGCATACAGTAGGGCATGGTACTGTACAGTAGGTGTGGTACAGCAGGTACGAATAGCCAAGCTGGGGGGGAATTAGGCAGGGATGCACCCAGTGTAAAACCTGAGCCATATCCAATATGAAGACCCAGCCATAATCTATTGTGGCGACCCCTAATGGTAGCAGCCAAAAGGTTTCTTCAAAGTCATGATTTCATATAAAATGCAGATGTTGTGGAATATGTGAAACATTTGGTTTTTAAAGTAGGTGGGCTTGGCCTGTCCACATTGTGATGAGAAACAGTATTAACTCTATATATCGCTCATAAAAGCAACAACTTAAACACAAAGTACTGTAAATAACTCACTAATCAGCTTCACAATTTGATGTCTTATTTGTGTTTTTTTTCCTCAAATTATCTAAGCAAGCTAAGTGTACTAGCCACATGCACTTAACAGAGGCATCAGCAATCTCGGCTCCTTTCTTCAGATCCTCCTGCTCGTCTTTTCAGTTTGTTCTTCTCTGCATCCAGACAAAGACTTCCACTGCAAGCAACATCTCCAAACTCTAATATCACTATGTAGAGAGAAAGTAGGAGGATGATGATGGAAATAAATATATGCACCCCTCCGGTCTGCGTTCCTTCAGAAGCTCTGCTCCAGAAGTCATTGATGCGCGTTAGCAATGCAGAAACCCTAATAACTGCTCTAGACCAACAGTAATCTAAAACATGACGCCCATGATGCTGATTGGCTGGAATACTGTTGTGTTGTGCGGTCTGCACCACATCACATGTTTCTCGCTTGCACAGCCAGGGCTTTGTGTATGAACACCAGTCTGTTTTCAGCTCAGACACAGAACAGACAGGTGGAGATATTTGCTGAATTTGACAAAAAAAAGTGCATTGGATTAAAAAGGGCATTGATCTGACTCCTCCTTTAATGCCTCATACATCCCAGGATCACAGTCCAAAATGTAATAACAGACATAAAGTTAAATCGACCAGCAAATGTGTTGGTTTGTGCGGAACTGAAAAACCTCACAGACACCGCCAGCATTAACATGTTCTTCACAAGCTGTTAAGGTCATCCTCCGTGAACGAGAAGCTTCACTTGTCTTGGCCTCACACTTCTGTCCCATCAGAGGACATGGTTGTTCCTGCATGTTTTTTGGTACTAGTCCATCTTGAGCTGATCCCTGAATACACATCCTCTGTTGAGCCATTTTTAAAGTTGCAGCTGTGTAAGCTTTGTACGATCACTCGGAGATGAGCATCACTATCTGACTGGGAGGAACACGCTTCCTGTCCCACATGCTGATAAGTGCAGAAACAGGAGAATTAGTGAAATTCTTGGAGATACAAGAGGGTATCTACACAAATACTCAGATACCGCTTTATCAAAACCGTACAACTCTTCTCTGTAGAAGCTGAAAATGGCCACAATCTTGTCTTATACCTATATGCTACTACTTTGATTTATGTAAATGCATTCATTACTAATATTCATGTGGAATACTCACTATGTTACTGCACTTTATTCTATTTCACTTCACCTTCACTCTGCTGCATCACACAGCTGTAACATGTTAACATTTTTAAGTTCTTTTACTATATTTTCCTGCAATCATAATCAGGTTTATGTGGTCATCTTTTCATCTTTTCCTTTCTTTATTGAACAGTACAGAAATATTTCTACATTTAATAATTATAAGATATAGTATGATTGATGCTCACATTCAAATTCATTTTAACATGATAAGCGCTATATACAGTAGGACAGTGATCGACAGGAACAGTTTATACAGTAGTGTTACACTATCCACTGTTACCCATACCCCTTTTCCAGCAAAGTGAACCAGTTTCTAGTCCATATTTGGTGCTAGTGCCGGTTCAGAGCCAGTTCAACAGTGAATCTCCTAAGAACTGGCTTTGTACATCTCTACTTTCCCAGCAATGCTAGCGGCAATGCTAGTGACAAAAAATGCTAGCAGCAAAACAAACAAACAAACAAACACAAAAAATAGGCTAGCAGCAAACACAACAAGCATAATGATGAACTTAAACATGGATTTGCAAGAAGTTCTCTTGGCTCTATTATTACTAGAAAGCATTTGAGCTGCCCATTGCATATTAAGCCCATTTTTTAAGTGGTCACAAACTTTTAGCTAGTTGTGATAATACCGCCCCCAGCCCCGGACGTAAGCCATGGAACGGGTTTTTCTGTCTGAGGGCTGCGAACTAGCTCCAGAACTGCCTTGGTGGAATGGGGGTACCAGATGATAATGATGATTCCTTTTTCAGTCTGGTTCCTCCCAAAGTTTCTTTCTGATGCTGTTTCAGAAAAAAGAAGAGTTGAATCTCTTTTAAAATTAAAACCATTCTTAATATCATAAAGTAAAAGCATTTATCCTATTAGTCCATTTTGAGATTGTGAGGTGGAATCTGTGTGATGCCACCTCCAGATGTGCTCTTATGGAGAGTCATAGTGACACTAGCTAATTATGGATCTCACACACACACAGAGGGAATGGTTAGCACTTTCTTTTGATTATATTGCACCAACAGAGCCGAAAACATTCACTTGGCTGGGCTCTAAGGAAGCATACAGTATGAAAGGTTTCATTCTCCCTGGTTGGTAGAGATTGGAGAGCCCTTAGGCAGAGTGGAAATCTACTGATAAATTAGGAAGAAATGTAAAAGGTGAGATTTAACCCCCAATATACTGTACATGAACCCGTGGGCATTGTTCTAATCACACACACCTGGACTCAATCATGAACATGACATATATTCTCACTCAAAGCCACAGTTCTCTTTGAAGAAGCCATTGAGGGTTTTCTTGCCTGATGTTAACAATCTTTATATCCTGTTTGGTTCTTGTTCTGGTTTCCTGCTTTGTGATTTGCATGCCTTGTGTAATTTATATGGATGGTAAAGAACAGAACAGGAAAACAGTGGTAAACCATTAATCCTCTGACCAAAATGCTGGACCCTAAATCTTAATGTGAGCCCTGTTTTGTAAAGATCAGCTGATTTCATTTTGCTCTGAATGCATTTCCTTCTAAACATGCGAGGTATGCGTGTCCATGTTTCAGCTCTGCTTACAAAGCAGCATTATTTACGAAGACATTTACCCCTGTTAACCTTCAGCCATGACCTTTCAGTAAAGGTCCCATCTGTGGAATTCAGTGTGACAAAGCAAACCACATCAAAGAAACATGAAAGAAAATAGCATTGTATTTCACTTTGGATAAAAACAAAGTCAGGTAAAAAAATTCCAATTTTCACTGTGTCACCACGAACAGTACAGCATTGTCAAGCTCAGGGTTCTGGTCAGATGTTGATAATTTTTTCTATACCAGCAGTTTGTTCTACTACTTTGGTGTTTCTATAGCAACGGCTCACTCTCATGGCTGTATACAATCAATACTCTGAATAAATAGATTTTAAAACAAGCTGAATTTTAAGGAGAAATGTGGAAATATAACATTTATGTTCTGTTTGAAGATGTAACATATATGGAAGGAGGTCAGATAAGTAACTGCATTTCATGATGGCTGTTTAAGTCAAAGCAAGGCTTTTGAATGTGCAGAAAAACAGAACACAGTTCTGAGAATAAAAAACATTATTTCCCTATACAGTATAATCCCCTGTTACACTAATGCACTTATTCCAGTGTTTCACTAGCGCTTGGACACCATCAAGGTAGAAAGTTTTCTTAGTCTGATGGACCCACGATCGGACTGCCTGTCTGATTCACGTCTGAAACGCCGGCCTCCCAGGAACTCCTTCAAACGGCCCAAACATGTGGAAATGACTCCCATCTGAGTTTCTGTAATGTGAAAGTGGTGTTACTGAATGATTGTATGTACTGTACAGTTCCCAAACACTCTTCCACAAGTCGCTGATGTTGATTTTCGAGGATCAGGCGTTCCACTCGTTATTCATGGATGTACAGCCTTCTTTAAAATGTTTGCCGCATTCAAACGTTTTACTTTTATACTTTTATTCACCACAGATTTTATCACAAGTCTCAGTTTGAAATCGGACACAATACATATACCCCATACAAGCCCCATACATATATTAACAACCTGGAGACAGTTAAAAAGATAAGAAGACATAATTGTCACCTAAGCATCACATTGCAGTAAAATTCTTTTTACATGTTTTTTGCCAGAGCAATAACCCCGAGCTATACCCACAGAGCTCCCACTGCCCTTTAACCATCACTACAGACTCAGATTCAAGCATTTGAGACAGAATCTTGAAACCATCGCCTCCATTGTGTGATTAATAAAAGAAGGACATGAATTCTGGCTTTTGGAACAGGAAGATAAAGTGACCATGCATCACAAACAACACTCTGTGAGCATGTGAACACCACACTGTGAGGATGCGCACAAGCCAGTCCCTCATAAAAGGGTCTCTCCGCTCCAGCACCACCACCAGGCCAGATGTGTTGCAATGATGGGTTTAACAGCTGCATGGAAATATGCATTGCTAATATAACACAGTTATACACACACGCTAGAAACGCGGCTCACGCTGAAAACAGGAGCTGAGAGTAAACAGGAGCCATATGGAATCTGTGTAGCAATAAATAATAATGTTAACACGTCTAGCATCCAATATTAACGCATTTAAAGTTTAAATTGTTGTGAATTCACTTTTATTTCAATAATATATAATAATAACTTTAATAAATATATTGTATTATTTTATAGGTAATTAGTTTTTGTACATAAACTTTCTTACCACCATGTATATATATACATTTCGGCATTTGGCAGTCACCCTTATACAGAGCGACATTTTAACCTCATTTTACATCTGAGCAATTCAGGGTCATAGGTCCAACAGTGGCACCCTGGTGGTTGTGGGGTTTGAACCTGAGACCTTAGAAACTATAGTCCAATGCCCTAACCACTGAGCTACCCCTGAGCCATGGCTATGAATCATCACTATCCTTCCAGGGTTTAATAATGTGTTTCACAGTTCTTAACTCAGTTTTAGTAGTTTCATCTCCTACGTTGTTTTCTTTCCTTGATATATGACAATAATTTGACCCTTCTGAAACAGAGTAACATCCTTGGCATGACCACAGGATATGTTTTCTGACGTTGTTGTTTAAGAAATGAGAAGCTCGTCACTGCATCAGTTAAGGTTAAATAACTTGTTGCAGCTGAACCATGTTAATCATTGCAGTAATTATCCAATGGAAGGCACTTAATTATTGACCTACTGAAAGCCAGGTGGTGACTTTGGGTGGTGGGTAGTTTGTATTATAGATTATGTTTGTATTCAGATGTATAGTGATGTATATTGTTGCTGCTAGTCCTTTGTTCTTGTATGGTGTCCCCACGTCTTTAGTCCATTCACTTTCTTGTCGTTTTATGAGTTTGACCTGCTGACCTTGTTAAATGCATGCACCTCTGTTAACCCTTTGAAACCCAAGACTAAGGCTCTACATTGCTGCCAGAAATTCTCAGACAGATGGTCCCAAGCTGAGTATTTAAAGTATATGCTTTGGTCTAAAGCTCCACCCCGACCAGTAACTAATGGACAACTTTAGCAAATGATGATGTTAAGACATTAAGCCAAAAGCATAACAAACACCGATAAGATAAATAGACCGAATGAAGGAAAGGCCTGTGATGAGTACCGAGATCATACACACGTAATGTTCACAGCAAACTCTCATCATGATAGCACTCTAATCTGTTTATCTAGTTCATGTCTTCAGCATCAAACCGGTTTCAGTTTTAGTCCCAGACCTTTATCCAGTTCCAATCTGTTTCAGTCCCAGACTTTGATCTACTTCCAATTTGTATTTCAGTGCCAGAGTTTGATCCTGTTCCAGACTGTTTCAGTTCCAGTCTTTGTCTCAGCATCAGACCCATTCCCAGTCTCAGACCCTTTCAAATCTCTAGTCCTAAACCTAGTTCCTGTCTCAATGTCTCTGTCTGCCCCAGAACCTCAACCAAACATATTTCCAATCCATGTGTTAGACCCAAGTACTCACCATGTCCAGTCTCAGTTCTAGTCCTTGACCCAGTCCCAATCACTGTACAAGATAAAAAAAAACCCAGATACAGCCCAGAAACCTGGCTCAGTTCCAAACACAATATACAATACTGTGCAAAAGTCTTGACCCCCTTCATTTCTCCTTATTAAATTAAATGATGTAGATTAAATGAAAGAAATGGGAACAAATGTTTCACTGTGACAAGCTGCTGAATGATTCATAGGTCACATTCCGCTGAAACTGCTCAGGTACAGCGACTGGACTGAAAATAAGAGACAAAAAGTCCTTCAGGATGCCAGGAGAACTATTCCTAAATACTACAATAAAAATACAGGAACGTCTGGAGCTTTGGAAGAACAGTATTGAGAAATGGAGGTAGGGTGCTGGAGACTTTTACACAGCACTGTTTCTCTTAGTCCCAGGCCCTGATCCAGTCCTAATCTCTATCCCAGTCCCAAAGCCTGTCTCAGTAGTATATCCATGTCTGGTCCCTGGTCTCAGGCTCTCAGCCACTGAGACACACAGTATAGCACACACTATATCTACAGTCCCTGTCTCAGGCTCTTGTCTTAATCCTTCCACACTGTCTTGTGGTTTGTAAAGTTTTGTACATGTGCACAATTCTAAACTGTGTTTGGTTCCTGTCCTATATCTTTAGTCCTTGTTCCTTCCCTAGTAATCCTGTCAGAAGCAATTTCTGGTGTCTGGTCAGCTGGTTTCATAAAAGAATCTTCTGATTCACTCTTTTTGACTCAGTCATCTCGAAAAAGAGTAGAATTCATTCAGGAGAAATGTCAGCTCCCTGGCTGCATGTGTTACTGACAGCTGTATATAATCACACAGAGACACTCGAACACGCACACGCACTTGCTTTTTTCCTTCTGCAAAAAATGACTTTTATTTCTCTAACGTCTCCTCTAATGTTTCCTCCCACCTACACTCCTCCGATCTCGTCATTTTCGGGATTTCGGGATTCCTCAGATTTCTATTTTCTCAATGGGCATCATTCACATGTTCCTCCAACTCACAATGGTTGATGATGTCATGGGCAAAACTGACCTACAAAAACCCACACGGAACCTTCAGATCCTCTCTGCTTAGCTAATGGGATTAATCGCATTCAGGCTAAAAATGCTGGATTTCAACCTCCGTGGCTGTGCTGGGTTTCATGGGTGTATGACTTCATAAATGTTGTATAACGGGACTCAAGGGTTATAACAAATCAAATTATAAATCAAATTGAACTGGGCAACAGATTTATGGAATATGTTATAAATCCAGGAAATTAGTGTTATGCTCATTACCGTTCCTGGTGCAAACAAAACAGCAAGCAGGAGTGACTCAGTGGATAAAACTCTGGGTTGCTGATCAAGTCCAAGCATTACCATGTTCTCACAGTTGGACCTGTGATCAAGTCCCATAAGACTTTTTACTTCAGAGATGCTGTAGAATGCCTGACCCTGTGCTCTGTCCCAAAACCTCCGAAAAAACCGGGGGAAAAAAGAACTTAAAGACAGTGGTGACTCAACAGTAAGGGCTCTGGGTTACTGCTCAGAAGGTTGATGGTTGAAGCCCCAAGCTGATGCTCTTGGGCCCTTGAGCGAGGCCCTCAAACCTTCAGGAACAACTTATCATGGGTAACCCTGTCACCATAACTTCCTAAAATGCTGGAATGTATATCTGGTGCAGAAACGTACATGTGACTAATAAAAGTCTACTTTTTAAAATAAAATATACAAGAATTTCCCCTTTTGTCATCTAAACCAAAGCTGAACAAAGGTATGCTTAGCAAAATAAATGGAACCCCTGCAGTTGCTAATGAATAGGCAGCTCTAACAAACATTGTTAGTTGAAAAGTCAAAGTTGTTTTTGACCAAAAAAAAACACCCTAGTGAGTAATAAAGCCACCAAGTAAAATAGAAAATCACTCAGGAATGCATTGCAATATTTTGGTGGTTGGTAAATAATATAGAGTAGAGTTGGTGCTGGACCGAGCAGATTTAAAGTGGACACAGTTAGTGGAGATGCCTCGTAAGCAATACTGTGAAGTGTCGCAACGTCCACATCTGGAAATTTGCGGCTGTGAGATGTACACACACCCTGGTGGGTATGCCAGCTCCAAAAAGTCAAAATGCTGCCAGGTCTTGAGCAACAAAACATGTCCAGAAGATCATAGATGAGTAGAAAGCGGGGAATAAAATGCACACATGTATTAGTTGTGGTCTAACGTAGAGCTTAATATACTGTATGTATCTTACATCCAGAGCTGGAGTTATGATTAAGTATAAGAGAAAGTATAAGAGAACGTATAAGAGTGTCTTGCCGTGTAGTGTTTGTTGACAGGATGGGTTCGAATGTGCCCATCTATTATTAACAATAGTCACTTAATTTTGATTTCTTATATTAAAATTATTTTATTTCTATAAAACAGAAGGTAATCCATCATCAGGGGTAAAACTGCTGATTATGGAACATGTTTTGACCTAAACAGTTGTAATGACTATGACGACATGGCCAATTAAAGCAACATTTCACATTGAGTGACTCATACAAGACTTAGTTTAATCATAAGCCTGAGGAAGGGATTTATGAAAAGCAGACTAAGCCAATAAATAACCTCCTCATAGTCGGACTGCTGATTTAGGACCGGTTTCTGTATTTAATGATGTGATGACTATGATGGCGTCTGTGCTTAAGACGTGATTTGACGTTGAGTGAGGTGCAGAGGTTTTGGTATGATCATGAGAAAGACCAGGAAAGAGATGATAAAGAACAGACTGGGTTGTATTTGTGTTGTTGGTGATTTGGTGAATATTTTGGTGATTGTGTGTGTTTGGATGATGGTACAGTGTGGTGAGTCTTTGTATAGTGCTGTTGTTTTTCTCCTCAATGAGACTTTTTTTATTTTCCACCCTTTTATTACAAAGCAAGACCATCTGTCCTTCCAGAAACCCACTAAAGAAGAAAAAACCTCTATGTCTTGTAAAGGCAGGTATTTTCAATCGTTTCTCTCATTCATGGCCTTCTCTCTCTCTCTCTCTTTCTCTCTCTCTCTCTCTCTCTCTGAGGAGTGATAGCCCACATTTCTTGATGTTCTTCCAGTCTTCGCTTTGCCTCATGAAAATGGACAAACCAGAGTCTTTCCTCTATTTCACTACTGTGTGCCCCGATCATAAGGACGACCGTAGCAGATATTCTGCTCTGAGAACCTCAGACAATGACCAGATTCATGACATATTATAATATTTAATGTGAACGTGATATTGATATTGCATATGTTTCATAAAAAATTTCTTTTCTTGTCTCTAACAGAATTTGAGACCCAAGATAAGGGACTAACTGGAACGGAGGTTTAAAGGCAGCATTACACCAGTCTCTGTAAAGACTATTGGGATTGCTATCCAATTTCCTATGGGACTCCTATTGTTTTTGTCCAGGTTATCTGTTGGATTATGATCAGATTATACGATCACATATAATCTCATTTACATATGCTTCCTACAGAGTAAAATGTCTGTGAGGTTCTTATTATATTTTTTCTGAGGACACAATATAATGGAATATAATGAGATTTCTATAGTGTTCGAAAACTATTATATTTATATCGTGTTCCAATTTTTTGTTGAAATCCCATAAAATCTGAATTCCTTAATGCCCAAGAATAATTAGAACTTTATGGGGATTTACATTACATTTACATTTAGGCATTTGGCAGACGCTCTTATCCAGAGCGACTTACAAAAAGTGCTTTAAAGTTTACATCA
>JAQQZT010000012.1:1235634-1247969 GCA_030068275.1 Clarias platycephalus | reverse complement strand
GTGTGTGTGTGTGTGTGTGTGTGTGTGTGTGTGTGTGTGTGTGTGTGTGTGTGTGTGTGTGTGTGTGTGTAATTGTGGTTACATTAACCTGTCAATACTTGTACATCACTTGAGTAGATTTGTTAGAGGATAGTTTTTACTTTTACTCCACTACACCATCCAGGAAATATCTGTACACTTACTTAACCACATTTCTGCATGGCGACAAGTGTTTGAAAGAAGACGCGAAGCTTGTTGCATTGGGGGGGGGGTTGGGGGAGGTTAAGGGTTTACTATGAAAAACCCTACTGTGAGCTGACTTACTGTAAGCCTTGTACTTTACATACCTTAGTAAATTTGAATGGGGATACTTTTTTTTTTACTTTTCCTTAGGTGTACATGAGAACTTGAGTAATAGTTGCCCTAGAGGATTTGTGTAATTTTCCCACCTCTGAAATTGAGATAAATTTTAACAAAGCTCCGCCCCCATGTGTGTAACTCTCACACTACTTATGAATACTAAAATGTGTATGATGTGTTCAGTGTTTAGAAAAACTGAGAGATGAACTCTATTCTAAGTACGACCCAAATTGCATCACGGCCCTTGCAATAAAAGATACTTATAGCAACCCAAATTTGAAGCGAAGTGTGTGTGTGTGTGTGTGTGTGTGTGTGTCTGTGTTACTGTACTGACATTTAATTGCTGGGAAAATAAATAATGGTGTGCGAATCTGAATCAATGCAGCGATATTGTAATAAAAGGCCGTGGGTGAGGAGTATCAGGCCTGGACAAGACTTCAGTGCAGCTGAGGAATAAATTTATGGATGATGGAAGCACAAAGTGAAAGAAAGAAAGAGTTTACTGCTCTGTTGGGGAAGTTTGGGAACCGCATCGGCAATGAAATTCACAACAAGAGACACATTGAGAGAGAGAGGCCAGAGTCACCGAGGCACATTGTTCCCTCCACCCAAAACGTGACAAGGGAGGGTGTGTGAGAGAGAGTTCATAGCAAACAAGGCAGACGAGTGAAGGACTGAGAGAGAGAGCGAGATGAAGAAAAGCGTTTGGTGCAAAGACGAACAGATACAGATGTAGGACGCTTGTTGCTTAGGGAGGAGTAAACATCGTTAGAAACATGAGCCTGGCCAGAGAAATGACATCATGGACCAACAGCTGGGACATCCGGATGGAAGTGAGACTAAGAGAAAAAGCAAAAGAGAGAGAGAGAGAGAGACAGGCGGACAGACTCAAAGAGAGCAGAAAGAGATTGATTGAAAGATCCTCCCGTTATATTTGCTGATAAGCAGTGAGGAACTGCAAGCTCCTAGGTCCTGTTGAGGGATTTTCTGCAGACGGAGTGCCTCAAGGTGAACAGCTGGGTCCGTCCACTTGCATTTATCTCAAAACCAGAACCAGCGCTCAAGAACGATGCCAGATCGCAGAAGAAAATTTATTGTTTCTTTTTAAGTGGCGTGGAGCAAGCTTTCCGATGCATAAACGTCATAAATCCAGACGGATATCTTTCCTCGTCCTGCAGAAAGAGATGTTTTTGAGATCAGTACAGAGGGCTTGGGTTTCACCGATTGACGAAAATGTAACATGGCATCGTTCTTTTTCGCTGCCAGAAATCCGGTTTTCCTAATAGAATTGCTGTGGTGTGTCTCGTGCACTCACTGAATCCTTTTAGACAGCTAATTAGGGAAACACTTGACGTCCAAATAACCACGTCCCTCCATCCCTCCCCATCCTTCAGGCGCAAACCGCTTCCATGTGTGCGAGTCTGGAGGTGCATAGTTGAGAGATGTGATAGCGAGAACCCCTCATGTGGTCCAGAAATCATGTTTGTGATGCCAAACAAACATACAGATGATACATACAGAGTATCATTAAATGAAAACACCACCTGGTGGCGAGACAGTCTTATTACACGTTGAGTAACGTGCTGTTGTAATGCACATCATTAAATAGGTTTAGATGAAAATAGTTGAGTTTACACAGTTTTATTAAGATCTATGTTCAGATTTTTGGAAAGTTTATTTTTTTCCAAGGCAAATAATTTGCGTTTTAAAGCATTTAAAGTGAATTTAAAAGTTTAGATTTTACAAACTTTTCCCAGGAAGAGTAAACACTTAAAAAAAAAAATATATATATATATATATATATTATTTTCTGAAATTGTGATGCCCAGTACCCAAACTTTTTAGGAAACATTTATTATAATGTTAGCTTACTGCCAAAGTTAGCTTCTTAATAGACCTTTAATTGCTGTAAAACTTAAACACCTTATGTGTTCTTCCTGCATATTATTACAGTTCATTTCGAACATTTTATCTCTTCTTGCATCTTTAGGTGAAAGAATAAACCCTTAGATCCTAGTCATATTTGAACCATTTACCACCCAGACTCAGTCATATTTTGGCCTGGCCCTTTATAATTTGACGCTATGTGACAATTTTGGACTAATTTCGGTCAAAATAATGCCAGTAGAGACGCCTTTACTGCTCTCAAACAGTTAAACATTTTTAACTGATGCTTACAAGGCAATAATTTCATTAATGAAAACAAATTGGCCAAACCAAATCATGAAATAATTCATTTGGTGTGCAAATAATTTAACAAGTGATTTGCTAGTAATAGTTTGGAAAGAGTCCTTCTCTACATAATTCATGGACTAAACACAGGCCTAGCCAAGACTCTGAGCAAAATGGATTGGTGGCTAATAAATCACATCATACTGCAGCAGATTCAGTATTACTGTATCGTCGAAGATTGACTCACTGCTTTATGAATCAAAACCGCATTATATCATGTTGAAGTCTGAAGCTTACATGTACATCTTCACTGAGTGGGAGTGGGAGGAGGGACTGTGATTGGCTATATATAAAGGTTTGACTTTCCAGAAAGTCACTATTTTTTATTTTTTTACTTTTTTACTTATACAGTATATCTTTGTTCATGACTTTATCCTGGTCAGAGATACATTAGATCTGGAGTCTTTCCTGGGAGTAGTGGGAGTGAGATGGGGATACTGGAAGAGACACCACTGCATGGATGCATGTAATATCAAATCACATGAATATTATATAATTTATTAGTATCTATTCAGTACTAAAGTCTCTAAAAGTAGATGGTACATTAATACTGTAAATATAACACAGTACATTATAAGTGACGTGACCTGTAATAAGACAATCTCGCCACCAGGTGGCATCTTCATTCGTTGATACTCTGTCTTGCTCGTATGTTTGTTTGGCAGCACAAACATGATTTCTGGAAAACATGCAGGGTTCACACTATCACATCAGACAACTATGCAAGCTGCTAATTAGGTAATCAGGGGTTGGCTCGGTGGTTATGGTGTTGGACTGCTGAGCTGGAAGTCCCTGGTTCGATCCCCAATGCTGCCTTGTTGCTACTGTTGGATCCTTGAGCATCCGGTCGTCAAGCTTGGCAACCTGACCCTGTAAATAACAGCTAATATACAGTATATCCATCACCTGTTGTATGGGGTGGCACCAGAGATGTTAATTAAGAAAATATTTGCAAACACATTTTTACTAGTGTATACACTGCCGGGCCAAAAACAGTCACACAGCCTAATCATTGTCATTGGCCCGCTTTCATGCTTTGATTACGGCCGTGGCACAGTTTCAATAAGCTTCTGAAATGCCACATCATTTATTTCCGTCCAGAGTTGCATTAATTTCTTCCCAGGATCTTCACTCAAAATGTTCTAATCTATGCCTCGCAGAAAGAAAGTGATCAGAAGATCACAGCCACGGTGAATGGGGCAATGAACAGCTACACTCAGGTGGGCCTGGCTCCTGGGCAGCGCTACACTGTGACCATTGTCGGGGAGAAAGATGGCAAGATGGGCGCCGTGAGCACAACAACCTTCCAAACCTGTGAGTCTGAACAGATCATTTGGGTCCTATAGAAATAATATATATTAAAAATTACATCTGTATTTTCTTGCTGCAGTAACGTGGTGCAGAGAAAACTTAAGAAAGGTGCTATCATGGGTGAAAATAGGCTGGTTAGCAGAAGACCACATTGAGTTCCACTTCTTTTAGCCAAAAAGAGGATTACGACTGGAAAAACATCACATTTTTTTTAGCAAATAGAGCATTGTGATAAGATATTAGCTAATTGTACAGCTGTTCAGTGGAGTCTGATATGGCCATGTAATACATAACCCCACTTCTTCTTTTATTACTCAACTCTAATCTTTAATCTCCAGGGTTCTCCATCCAGACTGCTCTATAATAAGTATCCCATGCTCCCCTTGCTATTTCATCACCCGTTCAACAAACATCTGCATCTTTTCCAGTGATCTCGGGCCCCAAACATCTTCAAGTCGTCAAGACGAGCACAACATCCGTGATCGTCCAGTGGGAGGAAGCGCAGGGAGAAATCGACAGATACGTACTCTACGTTTCACTCAACCAGACAGATGGATCTGGGACGGGAAGCCAAGAGATACGGCTGCCACCTGGGCGGGACTCTGCCCAGATCGATGGCCTGGAGCCTGGTCGCTTGTACGACATTTCTGTGGTTGCAGAAAAAGATGGCACTCGGAGTCTGCCAGCTGCAGTGCAAGCAATTCCTGGTGGGTCATGAATAAACGTGAATAAAGCACACAACTCTAATTTGATATATTTGTTATAGGTTTGCGCTATCTGATGGCCGGCTCATACGTTTTTCTCCCAAACAGCTTCCCGGTCGACAATCATGGGATTTCAAGCTAATCCTAAACAATACTTTTATTTCCACAGTATGTAAGGTGAAATATCAGAAAGACATAATGGTTACTAATGTTGTGCAAATCATATTAATTAATATTATCAATAATATTTAGCAAAAGTCATGTGTTGTTAAAATGCTGAGGTTAGTGCTAAAGGAATACTGGGAAATTTATTCTTACAGAAGTTCAGAAGGAAAACTCATCATTTAGATCAGCGATCTTCTAGAAGCAGAGTTTCTCAGTTAGTTTTTAAACCTCATCCAAACATTAAGTCATGATCTGCCGGTTGTACAGTCTCTCTCTCTCTCTCTCTCTCTCTCTCGTGCACAAACACAAACTTTGGCTTAAGTAGATGACTGAGAAATCCTGCTTCTTAAAAACCTTCTCTGGGGAAAGCAAGGTCATTCCTAATGTCTGCAATTCTCATTTGTAAAGAGAGCTCGGCTAGAAGTCCAGCAAGTCAAGTGTTTCTGCGAAGCTGAGTAACTCCATTAGGAGTGGGCCTGGTCAGGACCAAATGAGAATATTTTCCTTCTTTCTGTTGTGGTAATGATGAGTCATTTTATTTCCATCTCACCAGATGGTCTACCCTAGGACACAGAATCTTTTTTTCCTGTTTTCTTTCTTCTATTTTTGTGTTTTGAAGTGTTCACAGGAAGATGCTGGTGAGTGTGAAGGCAGCCGGTCGCTGAAAATAATATTCATAAACGACGGGGTGTCAAGGGTCTGTGTATGTTATGTTCATTGTTTTGTTTTGTTTTTTTGCTTCACAAAAAAAAATCTTCACACAACCACACATATAGAAAGATAAGATATATTTACAATAATATTTACAATCAAATATATTTACAATAATAACCTGTTTAATGTCGAGAACAAAAATCTCAAACTCAGAAATATTCATGATTTCAGTGAACCTAGAAGTTATGTACTCTTGAATTCTGTTTTCATTAAATATAAAATAAAATGTGCCTAAATAGAATTTAGGTTTTCAAAAGGTGTCATACAAGCGGCGTTCAAGTCAAACAGAGACTTTTGATTGTGCAGAATAACAGAATAGGTAAAACTCCCTTTATTTATTTCTCTATATAATCCCCTGCTATACTTATGCACTTATCCCAACATTGCACTAGTGTTTCTAGGCTATCAAGGTAGAAAGTTTTTTTTTTAAGTACCCAGAGAAATTATCAGACTGCCTCCTTTACATCCGAAATGCTGGCCTCCCAGGAACTCCTTTAAAGACCCAAACATGTTGAAAGGTCTTGGAGCAAAGATCAGGAATTGTATGGGGGATTTGGCAATAAAGCCTGTCCGAGTTCCTGTAATGTGTTGGTGACAGGTTATCTGTCAATTTTCACGGATCAGATGTTCCACTTGCTGAATGTTCTCAGGAATGACTGCAGTGGGCTCAGAGCCACCACCGACCGCGATCGTCATCCACGGATGTACAGTCTTCTTTAAAATGTTTGTGCAATTCAAATGTTTTACTGTCACTAAGAGTCTCATCACCGCACTATGTAGAAGTCTTCTGTAAATGTAAATTCATTCATCAAACATTTTATCATAAGTCCCGGTTTGACTTGAATGCCTTCATATTTTTTAAATGCCGAACCTGGAAACTCCTTTCTCATTTTCATAGCACCTTGTCATCCATCTTTATTATCACATTACATATTGTTTACAAGTTTTATAATGTAAAATGATGAACAAAAACCTGATTTGTGAATCTCATCTGCATATATTTTATTTTCATTCCTTAGTTGAAAAAGCAATTGAATGCAATATACACAGCCCCTAAATATGATTTTTAACTTTCATTCATTAATCTTACAGGAAACCTAATTCCAATGGTGACTGACTAAAGGCTGTTTAATTTTACTTGCAAACTTCATTCAAGCTTTTAGGCACTACAGTATGGTACAGTACAAAACAGTACAGTGTTATGGAAACTGTGACGATGTGTACTGTGAACAGGTATAAATGCTGGACTGCAAGATTCTGCTTCCAGAACCACTAGAGGATCAGGTGAAAAACTGTCTCATCTGAGACTTAAGAACACCACTAAAGATTCCTCCTCACAGTACCAGTCCATCATAGATTCATCAAAGGGACAAGACCCAGTGTTTTCAGAAAATTTTGTGGGGCCAACAGTTACGACTGAGAGAAACCTCACAGCCTATGGTGTAAATAATACAAAATATGTTCGAACAGTCTTGATAAGACATAGGAAGGTACACTTAAATAGGCCAACAAATGGGAAACCATTGTCAAGAAACCTGGTTGGTCATGTCAGTAGGAATGACATCTTAACAAATATCCCAGACAGGATGCCGGGCTCTTCTGCTGATGTCAGGACATTAGATGGAAAAGGACCAAAGTTACAGGATGGAAGATTTGAAGAAAAGTCAATTAAGGAAGAAACAACCCCATCACCTTCTCTTTCTCCAGAAACAACTAAAATCCAACATTCTCTGGTGCCACCTGAAACACAGAAGCAACCTACTAAAACTTCTCTTCACTTGCCTCTATCACCCAAATATAGAAATTCAGGTAGGCCAAAATTATCTGGTTCATCAACATCTCCAATAAACCGACGGCCTAAAATGCCAGGATACACACGTCCAGCTGGAAACGTATCCTCTGTTGGACTCCCTGCAGTGAAAAAAGAAACCTTAAAAGGAAAAATAGTCTCCCAAGAATCCCAACCTGATGATCAAGACTCACTGATTGAAGCTAAACAAGGGCTCACAAGGGACACTTCAGTAACCAACTTACCAGAAGATACAAAGATCACCAATGGAGACAAGTTTCCAAAACACCGAGAGACAGCAAATAAGACTAGTCCAACAGGCCATCACATGCTTCATAGGGGTACTTTCACTCGCCGACCTAATATTAGGCCATTCCAACACCGGACCAGCAGCCCTCATCACGCCAGGATTCCCCTACGCAGACCAATCATGCCCAGATTCAACAGTACTGTCAAGAACAAAGTAAAACCTTTTACCATTAACACCAGCCAAAGCAATGAAAATCCCAACAATATATCAATATTTACTCCACCTGGGAGAAACAGAACAGTTATCAGTCTTGCACCAAAAAAAAAAGACTTGAAAGCTGATGTTGCAGTAGACAAAATCATAAGCAAAGAATCAAGTATTGTATTTCCAGTAGATAATGATTCAAACCCTAAAGCTAATCTATCGTTGACAATAGATCTCCCCAAACGCAATGATACAGTACAGCCTTTAACTGGGAGTTCCGTAAACACAATTGACCCCATCTCGCCCAAGGTTACAATCAGAGATAAGAGCACTACTAGGCAAACCATTCCCCTTAACCAAAGGGTGTCTGAATTCATCAGTGGTAAGCACAATGGTGCGAATTGGAAGATTAGACCATCCTTTGTACAGAAAAGGAGGAATAATACAGTTATGGGACATCCAACAAAACTTTATACTCGAGTCAATGTCAACTCAACCACCATTCATAGTTTGCTGAAAGATCGTAAGTATGAAACAAGGTACAAAGATGCTAAAGAGCCAAGCAAGGAATTTCAAATTGTCTTGCCGACAAGTACTGACATGAACCACTTTGCTAACCCAGCTTTCTCAACAGAAAGTCCAGTGGGAGCTAATGAGACGTTTCACGCCATTAGTGAAGTCTTAGAAAATGTTATAGATCAGACAAGCAAAGAATCCAATCTGGGCAGAGTCACAATCAGAGACCACAATGTATCCAAAGTCATAAACAGTGACTACAGCTTACCCAGAGTCACTCCCAAAGAGCATCGTGACCACCTCAGGGTCACAAACAAAGACAGTAACAGTAGTATACAAATGCTTACCAATCAAAAACTTAAATCTGACATCATAGGTCATCAAGAAAATGGACCCAACTTGAATGTTAGACCAGCATTGATAAATAGAAGAAAAGATGACAAACCAGTCAGACCTTTACCAAAACCTCATACCCAAATAAGACCAAATGCCACCAGAACTCACAGTGGGCTGAAAGATGCAGACACCAAAACAGGCAGCGACCGGGAATTGTCCAGAATCACAGACAAGGACAAAGACTTGAAGACTCTTCAAGAAGAAAAAAACTTCACCACCATTCAGGCTGATCTAAAAGATACAGACCCCAGAGTTGAAAAAGATTCCAGAGAATTTATAGCATCTATTGTTCAACATGGGGATAACACGGCAATATTACCCAAGAAAGCAAAAAATGCGACAGTCTTTGGACCCACGCTGAAGTCTAAAATAAAGCCAAACCTTCATGGTGACACTAAAGGAAGTAAAGAAATCAGCACCTCTAGGCATACCGCTCCTCATCGTCACCCAAGACCAAACATTCCACAGCAAAGGAAAAACGGCACAATCATTCGACCCCCACCAAAAGTTCCTCAACTAAGGCCGAACTCCATTGCAATTCATGATGGCACAAAAGAAAGTCACAAGTCCACAGGTGGACGTAACCTTGGTTGGTCCACAAGAGTTCCTTTCTCAACAAGGCAAAGAAACTCCACACATCCAATCACAGAGGTTTCAAAGAACAACATCAACCAAGTTGGAGTTCAGAATGTGACATCAAATGGATTTATCATTATTTGGGTGGCACCAGAGGGAAGGTTCAAAAACTTTGTGGTCAAGATAGCAGAGGAGAATATTGGTTTAACCAGTAATCATATTGATCTTGTGAGGAGCAACAGGACCAACGATGGAATTAGAAAGAAATTCTTCAAGCTCCTTCCTGGTTCTGCTCGCTCATACCCTGTCATCAATCTCACTGCTCAAACCGGCTACTCCGTGACCTTTTATGGAACCGGTCCTGGAATCCTTCCCAATGTTCACACCATCAACATTACAACAGGTACTCAGAATCTAAAGGTACAGACCATTGCCAAATTCATATTCAGAATGGGCCGACTATACATGTGATGCAACATCTTTTTGGGATCTTGTCTTTCATGTGTCAGCGTTCCGTTTTGTAAACACGCTTTCCTTGTCCCCTTAATCAGCAAGGGCTTTTAATCAAAGCTGCTACATATACTAGCAGAAACTTTGATTAAAGTATACATCGTGAGATTTTAATGTTGTTCCTACATGTAACATTTCTGTTTTATGTTAACCCTGTGATTTTGTTGTGGTGTTGTTTTATGTTGTTCAGGCAGCACAGCAAAACATCTCAATTTTAAATTAAATCCTATAGGATTCCTAAAGTCTTAAATGACGTGTTACAGTGTGAGTTGGCTGACCCTATAGACTTTAATTTAACCCTGGGCCTGAGTTTTGCTGTGTATGCATAGGCTGGTCAAAGTTCCGGAAAAACAGGCATGATTAAAGAACCAAAAGAAAACCTAGAACTGATTTTATAGAATGACTTAATATGCTTTATAATTTTCTAGATTACAGTTTTATTTGTACCTAAACAACTGAGTTAGGCTACTCATTAATGCAAATAAAGAATGATTAATATGAATGAGTACAACCAACTCAAAAACTGATAGTTCTGTGTATAGTGTATAGAGCTCGCTTAACAATTAGCCATCATAATTCCATTCAAATAGTAACTAAGCTTACAAGTGTTTAAGAAGAGAATTCAGCACATGCCTATACATAGGGCACTAGGTCCTGCTTTGCCTGTTTCTTTTGAACTTTGCACACCACAATGTCGACTCAATCCAGTCATGTTTGCGTGTTATGCGCAGATGTGTCATGAATATCAAGATCTCCAAAATGTTTACGTGGTTTCTTAAATTATAACCCTGTGTCCAGTGAGTTTTAACAGCTTTACCAGAAAGGAGGTCTGGGCCAACCATAGATTAACTGGGTCATGTTCAAAACTGGCTCTCTAGGATTTGAGATGACATTCTTTAATGATATTCATGACGCAGTCTACGATAAAGCTGATTAAATCTCAATAACCATAATTCTCATGATCATTTATTGCTCATTTGATCTTCTTTCACCCAGGATAAACTTACAGTCAGCCATCCTCAGTCAGCTTACTCTCAACATTCACCCAAATCGCAGGGTAAGACCACGACCGGCCCGAAACCTTAATCCTCAGAATATCCGGGTACTGGTTTAAGAGACAAACTTGCTAAAGACAGTCTGGGTGGCATGATGTGTTTGACGAGACTAGATCTGTGTTCCAACACTGCGTTAATCCTGCCTTGTTCGCTCCCCCTTGCTCAGCCAGTCACCACATTCAGGCCTGGATTAATGCTTTATTACTCTCAGTCAAGTTTGTTTAATGACTCTTCAGCGCTCTTTTATAATCATTAATTAAAAGATCACAAAAAAAGATGGCCGGGAATCTATAACCTTATCTTCATTACATCTTTCCTTTTTCTTTCTTTCTTTCTTTCTTTCTTTTTCTTTCTTTAATTTTCCCTCATTGTTTTTTCTTTCTTGTTTTTCCTTAAGTTCTCTTTAAAATTGAGTTTCTTTCTTACTTCATTTTCTTTCTTGTTTTACTTCACTTTTCTTTGATAATGATTTTCTTTCATTCTATCTCAGTTTCTTTCTCTCATTCTTCTTTCTTAACTTTCATAATAAACTTTCTTCCTTTAATAATGAATTATTTTTCCTTTGCTTTTTATTACGTTTATTATTTTTAATCAATCGTCAATTAGCTAATTAATAAATTTTGTTATTATGTTCTTTTTTAATTACTTAAATGATAAATTCTATAAAAATATTCTATTAGGGTTAAGGTATCTCCAGCAAGGCATTCTGGGTAAGCGGCGTCCTTGACATCTTGCTTTAGAAAACTCACTCCAGCTGATGTGGTAATGAAGTAGCGCCCGCATGGCTTTAAGGGGAAGTGGACAGGGACAGGTTAATAACAGTATTGGGATGCGCCCCTACTTTCCTACCTTTATCCTTTTCCATCTCTCTAGTTTATAATCAGGAACAATTTGATGAAGAACTAAGTGCTGACCAGGAAAAAAATGTATTTCCCCTAATTACCCAACAAGAAGCTAAACTCGCGCTCACGACACTTCCTCCTCAGATTCTTCACTTTCTCTTTGTCTTCTTCCTCCTCCAGGATCGCACGTCCAGCATCATCATCATCATCATCTTCATCTTCATCTCTGTAATGTCCTGTTTGTGCTGTGTCCAGGATCAGATTGTGTGTGTGTGTGTGTGTGATTAACCCTGGTGTTTATGTGGGGGTCAGTAGTGTATATATGCTGTGATGTATATACTGTATATATGTTGAGTATGTACATATATACACCGGTACATAAACCCAGTGAGAACTCACTCACTGTAACACATTACAGTGTTAACACATTAATGCAGCACATTAAAACACATTACAGCACATTAAAGCACATTACAGCACATTAAAGCACATTAAAGCACATTATAGCATATTACAGCACATTAAAGCACATTACAGTGTATTAAAACACATTACAGCACATTACAGCACATTAAAGCACATTATAGCACATTACAGCACATTAAAGCACATTACAGCACATTACAGTGTATTAAAACACATTACAGTATGTTACAGCACATTACAGCACATTACAGTATGTTACAGCACATTATAGCACATTGCAGCACATTATAGTGTATTAAAACACAT
>JAQQZT010000012.1:1149037-1162288 GCA_030068275.1 Clarias platycephalus | reverse complement strand
GGCATCCCTGCTAAAGCTGCTGCCCCCGCGACCCGACCTCGGATAAGCGGAAGAAGATGGATGGATGGATGGATGGAACATTTGCAAAGCAGTCAAAATGTAAAATCAGTACCCCAGAAAAACAACAGAGCACAAATATATTTTTTAGAAAGAAAACCGTCTACTGTTTGTGTACATATTTTTTGTCTTGGTTGCTACAATATGATTTCATTCACAAAAACACTTAAGGGTTAAACTAGTAAAGCCAAAATTGCTTTAACTAGTTCACTTATCCAGCATTTTGGCCTTGATTAGTGTAACAGAGAATCACATTTTAAATTGTGTGTGAAATGTGCCCCATATGCTATAGAAGCATTCTGCTTGCATGCTGGATTTAGAAGGACAATGCCCATGAACCCAGATCGAGGTAGAACAGGAATGAACTTTCTGAATGAGAGGGTTTAATCACCACTATTCATGATAAGGGGAAGACATCTGTTCTGAGCCAAATAGGGAAATAAACTCCTTGTATGTGCGAACACGTTGTTTAGGTGGTAGATTATGCAGAGAAATTTGTGTATAAAATGGAATGGCTGAGAGAAATAAATCACCTTCCTTCATTCTTCAACTGTTTGTTGTATGAGGCCGGTGCTTCTGCAGAAGTTTGAATAAACCTTTTGTTACTTTTCTCTTACAGACTGACTGACTTCCTCATCTTTATAGTTTTCCCTGTTTCCACTACACTAGTTGAGCATTTTGGCTGTAACTACTGTAGTTCATTAGTGTGTCCAAGTCATCAGCTAGTACACGAAAAAGGTTTTGATTAATGATATTGAAATAAGTGCTCAAATGGCTCGCCACAGGAGTAGTAAGAGCAGTGGTAGTGGTAAAGGTCGAAATTAGTGAGCATGTAAGATGTAGGTCCTGCGTGCTTTAAATCTACTGTAAAAGACCAATAAAGAAGGGAATACTTACGTTTTACAATCTTTGTTTTTGTGATGGTGCTATGGGTTACATAACAATCATAAAGTTCTCTTTCATCCTCTGTGATGTTCACACTCATCCTCAGCTGGTAGGTGCTATCATTATTGGGTCTGATTCCAGATGATTTCAGGAGATGTTCAGGAAGAGATGTATTGGACTTTCTCACATACATCTGCACATCTTTAGGGTAGAAACCAGTAGCCAGGCATGTGAGGGTCAAGTTTCTGGTGTCTTTAAATGTGACCTTTGGTGGAGCTGAAGAGGAGAAAACATATTTAGTATTTAGTCTAACATTGTGTTTAAGATTCATTAGTAGAACATGCACTATTGTACACAAACCTAGGGGCTTCTGTAGTAATTTACCCACAAAATATTAATCACAAATTGTGTACCTATACAGATAATGTTTAATCTGCAGTATTATATATGTAGGGAACATTATCATTGGTGGGAACAGGATGTTGAAGACGTGTCATGTAAACGTATAATGCAGAGAAACTGCTCGGCTGTATACTGGAACGAAAAAAGTCTATTGGCCTCAACACTCCTGGTCTCTGAAGTGATCTTTTCATTTTTTGTTAATCGTCCCTGAACTGGATATGACACTTACACCCAGAAAAAACACACAAAGGCTTGGTTCATGCTCCTCTCCCTTTATATCCTATTTCACATAGGCGTTATGGTTACTGTACTGCTGCACTGTGGTTGCACTTCATTACATGCTGAGATAAATAATTCTCTAATGATCTCTCAATGTTATTTCTAATCTATTATTTATAGATCTGGAGCCTATCACAGGAGACTTAGGGCACGAGGCAGGGTACACCTTAGACAGGGTGCCAATTCATCGCAGCCTGAAGTTATTAGAGATTAAAATGTATTGTTTGTTTGCTTCTTTTTTTATGCATACAAGTGTTTAGTCAATGTGGCAGAGCCCCAGCTCCAACCTTTTCTACCAGCCACCACTACCTGCACTCCAAATTATTAATGTGTTCAAATAATGAAGGAAAAGTTTTCCTGGTACTCACAATTAAGTTCTGTTTTTGCAGACTGTGTGAATAAGATAAGCCATCTCTTGCAAACTTCAGTTATGAATCTCTTGGTCACCTTAATATATTTATCAACTTTAATTTTAATTTTTTTTGCAGCCGGGACTGAAGCCACCCAGCTTGAATTTGCCTCTGTGAAGGACAGGAAGTCTGTACCATCACAGCCATATTCATCAAAGCCCCTCAGAAATGTTATCTTCCCATCTTTGTCTTCAATCACACATCCTTGTCTCCACTGCAGAACATGAAGTTCTTCTGAAGTGAAGTTAATACAAAAAAAAAATAATGACACTAAAATATTAGAATCATTCATGGATGCTTTGTAAAATAATCATTGATTATAAGTTTTCACTAACCAGGCTTATGTCCCATACAATCTTCCATGATGTCTCTTAAGTCCTGCTCTTTGTCCAGAACCTTTCCCGAGTCATATGATGATGTCATGTTTTTTATCCAGGATTGTTTAGCGACATTACTTTGTGATGTACTGTTATAGGAGTCAAACACTTCTCCATCAAGTATACTCAGTGCAGTAAAATGATGACTTCCAGGTTGGTCAAGGTGTTTGGACAGAAGTGTGTAGACGAAAAACAGAGAATGATTACCTGGTGGGGAGGTATAGGAATATCCGTATTAATGGATATAAACTATGTACATATTTCAAATGCTCATATGTCAGACAATAACACACATACGCACATTTCATTTATTAAAGTTTGATCTACCTTTCAGAAAAAAGCAGCACATACTTCCATTTATACTTTTGTCTATATTTACTTACATCTATGGTTAACTGTAGTTAATCATGCTACTGTAAATCACACCGCTGACCTGTACACCAATGCTGACTTTTACAGCAACAGAGGTGAATTCTCATCCTGTAGCTGCCTCAAAATGTCAGATTGATGCATATGATAAAACCACCTCAAATTCACTGACATGTTAAAAGTCCTGTTAAATTTGCATCACCAGCTGCTCTCTCCTAATTTTTCTTTTTGCATCATGTGTTCTAAACATTTAATGTAATTAAAATCATCAGTCCTAAACAGTTAATTTATGCAATAGAAGTTCAACATTAATGGATTGAATACATTTCCTTATACCTGTACACAATTCCCCACCTGAATGTATAACCAGACACTTAATGAGCGGTGCAGATTCAGTAATGATATAATTCTATACTCATTCATTCATTCGTTATAAACAGGAGATGTTTAATGAATTTTAATATCATAATGTATCCTGAACTACATGTAATAAACACATTTTACAAACCCTGTTGTTTGAACGTGAGCGACACAAATACTTCACATACTTCCTTTAAGACTAGGCCTAATGTTCACTTGGTACTTTAATGCTTTTCTGTGTTTAAACTACAATAAAATAAAACTAATAATTTATAAACTAACACATACAGCTAAATCCAAGCAAACAGTAAGTTATGCTTCTTATTGTGTGAGAATTTAGCTCTTTATATCTTTAATCTTATTTCTGACTTTTTACTTTCACTTTTAACAACAAAAACTGAACTTACCTGCGAGTGCTGAAACAACTCCAACTGTCAGGAAAAGAAACACTGTAGAGATCATCATAAACTAAAAGGTGAGATCCTATTCTTACTTCCATATATAAAAGGTTTACATGACTTTCTGTTCAGAGTTAACGCTGTTTTAACCTGTTTTAATCCTTTTGTGGACTAACAACTGATTTAGATAAGAGTCTTTTTCAGGAAGTGCTGAAAACCACTGGTAATGAAGAACATGTACATTATCAGCTGTCTCTGGGCAGATCGGAGTGTACAGACACTTACTGTGCACTCAAAGTATCATCACAGGTTAAACCTTTTTTATTTTTTAAAATAAAACCTACTATCCTAAAAACGTTATTTAAACTACTATTATTATTATTATTATTATTATTATTATTATTATTATATAGATACTTCATTGATCCTAAAGGAAATTCCAAATTGTATTTGTAGTAGTAGTAATAATAATAATAATAATAATAATGTACTACTGAAATAAAAGGGAATGTCATTGTCAAGTACACTTTACGTATATAGGTTTTAGCTAGTTTTGTTAAGTCATGTTGTTAATTTATGTTGTATGTATGTAGCACCTTGGTCCCAGAGCAATGCAGTTTTGTTTCACTGTGTACTGAACTGTATAAAGCCTATTTAACGTGACTTGACACAAATCAGTTCACTGCAGTCTTAAACAAGACAACAGAATCTAAAATGTTTGTTCTCTGCTCTGCGTCTTGCACAGGTTTCCTAATTTACTGAGCAGCAGCTCTTGTTTTTTACACAAATAGTGGCCGGTGTAAGGATGTGATGGTGTTTCAACAGTATTGTTTTCCTATATTGGAATTCTTTTTTTTTTATCATTAACCACAAACGCTTCTACACCCCTCATGAGTTTGAACACTTCAGACAGGTCTGTGTTTACTGTCCACCTCATGTAAAAAAGGACTTGGACACTATTACATCAGTTGTTCTCCAATGCCCAAACTCAGCCACTGAATCCCAAGGCCAAATAAAATAATGCAGAAAGGGCATCTAGTGTAAAACCTGTGCAGCTCAGATGGTCCACTGTGGTGACTTCTTGATGGGAGCATCTGAAAGACCAACAACAACCACTACTCATGGTTTGATGCTTAAAACAAGCATTTTTTACAGCCCTGTTAAATTCAATTCCATTACATTTTATTTGTATAATTGCCATTGTCGCAAAGCAGCTTTACAGAATCAAAATGTTCATTGTTCCTAAATATGTTCACACATATTTATGTTTCATATTTAAATAGAAGCTGCTCCTCTGTCTGGTGATTGTGTTGTGCAGTGGATGTGATGGATTGTCCATGATTGACAGGAGCCTGTTCAGTGCCTGGCGCTCTGCCATAGATGTTGGGCTTTCCAGCTCTGAACCCACCACTGAGCCTGCCTTCCTCACCAGCTTTTCCAGACGTGTGGCGTCCTTCTTCTTCATGCTGGCTCCCCAGCACACTGCTGCATAGAAGAGCGCACTCGCCACCACAGTCTGGTAAAACATTGTCATCAGTTTTTTGCAGTTGTTAAAAGATGCCAACCTTTTGAGGAAGTACAAGCGTGTATGTCCTTTCTTGTACAGAGCATCTGTGTTAGCAGTCCAGTCCAGTTTGTCGTCCAGCTGCACCCCAGGTATTTGTATGTCCTCACAAGCTCCACACAGACATCATCATCGTTACAGATTCTGGTTGAGGCCTGGGTCTCCTGAAGTCCACCACCACCTCCTGTGTCTTACTGGTGTTAAGGTGCAGGTTGTTCAGGTTACACCATGCAGCAAAGTCCTGAATCAGTTTTCTGTATTCCTCCTCCTTACCATTCCTGATACAGCTCATGATCGCAGTGTCATCTGCAAACCTTTGTACTTGACAGGACTCTGAGTTGTACTGGAAGTCTGACGTGTACAGGGTGAACAGGACTGGAGAAAGCACAATCCCTTGCGGTGCTCCTGTACTGCTGATCACTGTGTCAGACCTGCAGTTTCCCAGCCGCACATACTGAGGCCTGCCTGTCAAGTAGTCTGTGATCCAGGCCACCAGCTGTGAGTTCACTCCCATCTCTGTCAGTTTGTCTTTGAGGAGCAGCGGCTGGACGGTGTTAAAGGCACTGGAGAAGTCCAGGAATGTAATCCTCACAGCACCACTGCCCCGATCCAGGTGAGACAAAGATCTGTGGATCATGTAGGTGATGGCATCCTCCACACCCACCTTCTACTGGTATGCAAACTGTAGCGGGTCAAGAGCATGACTGACCTGTGGCCTCAAGTGATGCATCAGTGTCCGCTCCATGGTCTTCATAATGTGTGATGTCAGAGCAACTGGTCTGTAATCGTTCATCTTCCCCAGGCCGTGGTTTCTTTGGTACTGATGCAGGATATTTTCCACAGCTGAGGGACCTTCTTCTGTTCCAGGCTTAGGTTGAAGATGTGCTGAAGAGGCACTCCCAGCTCCAATGTGCAGGCCTACAGTAGTTGAGAAGATACTCCATCTGGGCCGGCTGCTTTGCTGGGGCGGAGTCTCTTTAGCTCTCTGCACACCTGGGCTGTTGTGATTTCAGGTGGAGAGACAGTTTCCTCTTTTCTACATTCTACGCTGGAAAGAGGATGGAGTTAGAAGAAGGGGCAGTGGGGTTTGCAGTGTTCTGAGTTGCAAATGAGTTGGTATTGGGAGAGAGGGAGGGGTGCACGCAGGAGGGGGTTGGAGGTACAGTGCTCTGAGGTGTGAATGAATTGGAGTGGTCAGACCTATTGAAAAAGTTGTTAAAATGTATATGTACTTAATATACAAAAAACTTACCCAATGATTTTTGTCCTAGTTTTTATTTTTTTTGGTGTTAAGTGTGCACTTCAGAATGGAGCACAGCCTGAATTAGCCAGAACCTTGCTTTTAGATGTCTCTAGCTGTGTTCCATTCCGAAGTGTACTTCACAGGGTGCTCCCTACTCCCTGCTCCATTTGCAGTGAATGTCAGTGAAGGGAACTTCCCTCGACTAAACTCCACCATTCGGGCATCCTGCAAACTCACCAGCGCAGATGTCACTTCCTCCGTGCATTACCATGGTAACAAAAACACCTTGGATATCTGTCGCTGATGCCGTGAAAATTTCACACTACAGACATTAAATATTGAATATTTATTGAAACAAAAACTGATATCATTATAAAACATTTACTATTGAAACGTGTATAAGCTGTAAATAAATGAATGATTAATTATAATAATAATTGATTAAAGATGTACGGAATTTTCTTTTTACAGATTACTAGACTATTTAATACTAAGGATTTCCTGATTAAATTAAAATGTAAATCGTTGTTTCTTATTAATATTGTGGCGTAGGCAGGGCGGCGGCTGACGACCATCATGCCTTGCGGGAGGGGTTTTCTATGTGTTCACCCTTGTGTGTTAAATGTTGTGTGTCACTTCATGCTAACTGTGCTCCGGTTCATGCTTAAGGCTGAATTGTGTGGTTCTCAAAGTGAATGTGTTTCCCATGCTATACAGTGACTGTGTGGTGAAATAAAATTCCCCCAGCCATTTGCATTGGGCAGCAATCAAGCTCACTTGTTCTCCAAGATCTTTTCAGCAGTAAAAACGCTACAATATGATGTCGTCTTTGATAATAATGATAATAAATAAATAAATCCTTTTTCGAGCTCCATTTTTTCACGCTCCAGTGATGACTTGTGGGAATTTTTTTCTTTCCCTTTCCAGTGAAGTAAAGACCTGTTGTTCACTCGTTCCCTACAGCTACAAAATTTTGGTCCCAGCGGTTAGGAATCACACTTAACATGACTTAACACCCTGTGTAGTGTAGTGTACTTCGATCAGTGCATATTTGTCTGTGTGTGTGTGTGTGTGTGTGTGTGTGTGTGAGATATGGTGTCGTGTCGTTACTCACTGCCCGTCACTTGGAGGCAGGTGTGAATGTTTATTATTTTATTTTTTTATTTTATTGAACAAAAACATAGAACAAGATATACATTTATAATAGCATCATAAAGTTGTTTAAACGTTGATCAAACAACAAGGCACACATTATTTATTCAGAAAAATAAGTATCGAAAAAGCACTCAAGGAAATAATAAAAAATATATATAACAAAGAAAAAAAAGCAAAATAAATAAGTGAATACAAATGAAAAAGGGTCTCTTTATTCTTCTTCTAATAAACCAGAGTCTCTTATTATTCCAACAAGTTTCTTGTCCTTTTTACCTTTCATATGTTCCAATGATGGAACATAAAGCAGGTGTGTGTGTGTGTGTGTGTGTGCATTGTGCAGCTTCTCCAGATGACAAATGAAACTCTTTATTCCTATTGGTGGTTTAAATACTTTCTGTAAACTTTTCCTCCGAACACTTCCGCAAAGAAGAAACCCGGAGTATCTGGAGTAAAGTGTCGATACAATGTAACGAATCCAAACACAATGTCTTTATAAAAATGTTCGGGGAAGAAGATCCGCTTTTATCCGACAATGTCCGCTGTAGTGTGTTTGTTCCTGACGGTCTGGATTGTTTCAGCTCTCGGAGGTGAGTTCAGTGTTTGTTGTCAAAAGCGAAACTACATTCACCGAACATTACATTGTTCTGAATATAAAACATTAAATATTGTATATTATTTTGCACATGAATCTCAGTTCAGGGTGAATATTTATAAAACCCATAACTTTAGAAAACACATCCGGCCTTTTTCCTCGATTAAGCGCTTAAATTATTTATTTTTGAAAGCATAACCTACATTATTCTCTACGGTGCAACGAATTAAATAAAATATAAATTTTTAACAAAAATACAGCACCATCAGCATACACATTGGAATGAATGATAATTACCTATATTTAAAACTATAGGGCTTTCATAATCAAAATAAGGTAATTATGCAGATGTGTCTATTAAAGTAAACCATTTAAAAGTTTAAACTTTTCCGTGTTTTTATAACTGTAAGAGAGTTACATGTTTATCATATTCATATGCAAATTATACCAGGATCATTATATAAAACTGAGCCTCATACTTGAATTGAACAAAATTATATATATTTTTTTTATTCTGAATAAAATATATTTTTATTAAGAGTTGTAATTCTGCATTTTTAACACCACAAGATGTTGCTTACTCCATCACACTTTCGCACCAACTACACACATTTTTTTATTTAATTTTATTTATAAATTTCTAATTTGGTTTCTAATAATGGTTTAATCTTCTGTAATTAACTAGCTCCTGACCTGTAACATAAATGAATCATCATCAAATGTGCGCGCACACACACACACACACACACACACACTGCACAACATAATACACCCTTAAGTTTTGTAGTAAACCCTTTTAAAAATACCTTTTCTGCATAACTGATTGCAAAAGGTTCTAAACCAGAATAAAGAAACTAGATTCCAATAGGAACATGATTTTGAGTTCTCATTGCTGCTTTTAAAACACCCTAATTATTATTATTATTATTATTATTATTATTAAGTATAGGAGCGTTTAAGATTTTTTTGGATTTTTAAAATTTCAGAATGAATGAGTCTAAAACAAGAATATAGATGCCATTTGGAACAAATAAAAGAGTTTCCCTTCCTGCACATTCCCACATGTTTTATTTTTATATTTTCCACTCAATTTTTTTTTCTCTTTTTTTATTTATTTATTCAATAGCTTCTTAATCGAAAAAGAAGAAATGCCATTCAGACCACAATAGACACTTCCTCCTCATCTACTTACTACAACCTTTATTTTAAAATGACACATTGTGAAAGGTGCATGTTCTCCCCGTGCTTGGTGGGTTTCCTCCGGGTACTCCGGTTTCCTCCCACAGTCCAAAGACATGTAGGTTAGGTTAATTGGCATTCCAAATTGCCCGTAGTGTGTGAATGAGTGTGTGAATGAGTGTGTGTACGTCTGTGTGCCCTGCGATGTACCCCGCCTTGTGCCCTGAGTTTCCTGGGATAGGCTCCAGGTCCCCCTGTATATAAGGATAAAGCAGTATAGAAAATGACTGACTGACTGACTGACATTGTGAAAGGTAGAAAACAGTATTGTCTATATTCTAATGCTTTTTTATATTACAAAATTACACATTTTACATAAAAAATCATTAGTGCCTTGGTGTTTTAATTGTTTCGTGAGAATCACGCAAAAATGTTTGCCATATTAATTGTTACTTCAGTCAAAATCTTTTGATGATGATGGTTTTGTGGGTATAACTAAATACAATCAGCTGTGCTATGCACTTACATGTTAGTATGCACAAGTACAGAAAATTATCATTCCCAAATGTTTAATTTGGTTTGTTTTTATGCAGTATACAACAAAATATTTTATTTTATTTATGAATTATTTATTTAATTTGTCCTCCAGGTGAGCACTCTCTGTTTTACACCTACACGGCTCTCTCTAAACCTCTGGATCTTCCTGGAGTCTATGACTTCACTGCACTGGGAATGCTGGATGATCGAGAACTCGACTACTACAGCAGTAAGTCTCAGATTAAGGTTCCTAAACAGGACTGGATGAGAGAGAAGATGCCAGCGGATTACTGGGAGAAAGGAACTCAGTCCCGCAGGAGTAAAGAGCAGGGGTTTAAGGTCAACGTGGACATCCTGATTGACCGGATGAGGGACAATAAGGCTGGTTAGTGAATATACATTTTATATCATTAATTAAAACAGTGGGCTACTATGATAATTGTTTCATATCAGTAAATGTCTTCACTGCACATTTCAGACCTTCATGTCCTTCAGTGGAGACATGGCTGTGTGGTTGAAGAAGGCTCAGATGGAAATCTAAAATTTCTCAACGGAGTCAATGAGTACGCCTACGACGGCACTGATTTCCTCTCCTTCGATGATGTAAACTCGAGGTGGATCGCTGCAGTCCCGGCTGCTGAGCCGACCAAAAGGAAGTGGGATGATGTGGCCATCCTTAACCAGTACACCAAGGGCTACCTGGAGAGAGAGTGTGTGGACTGGCTCACCAAGTTCATGGAGTATGGACAAGAAGAGCTTAGGAAACATGGTGAGTACAGACTAGCCACAAAGAATTAATATAATCACTCCAATTTCATGATATACATTTTTCTAAGACAAAAAGTAAAATATTATTAAATCTGTCCTTGTTTTCAGCTCCACCAGATGTACACGTGTTTGCAAAGAAATCAGGGACTAAATCCAGCAATGTGATACTGACCTGTCACGTCACGGGTTTCTACCGTACAGATGTAGCGGTGCAAATAACAAAGTACAGCGTGTCCATACCTGAACATCTGGTAACATCTTCAGGAATCAGACCCAATGGTGATGGCACCTACCAGCTGAGGAAGAGTGTGGAGATCAAACACGAGGACAAAGCTCTTTATGACTGTTATGTGACTCACAGCACCTTTAAAGAACCAATAATTACACCAATGGGTAAATATTATACAGTACTATTTAGTTTACAGTAGCCTCATTTCTACTACAGTGAAAGTCAAGTCAGTAAAAAGTAAACAAAGAATTAGAAATTATAAATGTTTCAAGGTCAATGTTTTCTTTGTTTTTAAAGATGTAGAATGCAGTAACTGTACTCCAAATTACATTTGGAGTGCCATCGATGGAGCAGTAATTGGAGCTCTGGTCATGTTGGCAGTGGCTGGAGTATTTGTCTTTTTCCTGTTTTATCAAGGGATTATGAGTGAGTAGAAACATATAAATCTTAAATACTGTATGCACTACAATCTTTTCCTAGGAATACAGTTTCATGCACAACTTAGGGTAGTCTTTTGCACAAAAAAATGTTAATCATATGATAGAAAAAGTATAATGGGTGATAAGGTTCTACTTAGAACATTTTCTGCGTTCTTTCTTGCTTACATCAACTTCTTTTGTTACTATAGTCTCATCAGTTTTCCAGAACAGAAGGTGGAAAGTCAGATTACAGAGAACCAGAAATAAAGAAGTTTTATATACACAAGGGCCTGCAGGTACGTCTGATTTTAATTAAAAAAATCATCTTAGAAAGCACAACTTGTATGTAGACATGAACATCCAGTGACTGTGATAAATTAATATAAATGTCAGGTGTAAAAACCAATGACTGAAGGATAAATCTAAATAAATTGGAGGCAATGAACAACTTGAATACAAGTGTAAAAATCTAAACACCATCCTCAGTAATGTCACCTAAGGTCTGAATGGGGAAAATGTGATTTCAGTGATTTTGACTGTAATGTGATTGTTGGTGCCTGGTTTAAGTATTTTCTGGGACTTTCACACACAAGAGTCTGTAGAGTTTACAATTTCAATTTGGGGCAATAAAGAAAAAAACATTGGGTTTGCAGCAGTTCTGCAAACAAAACCTTCATGAGGAGTAAGATTAACGCAGAGCAGCCAGACCAGTTTGAGCTGACAGTAAGGTCAGTCTAACTCGTATAACACTGAACAAAGATTTTGCTTCTTGAACAATTTTGGGTTTATCTTATGGATTTTCAGTTGATAGTCGTGAAAATAACCTGTAATTTTACAAATAATAAACATTAATAGACTTTTTGCATCCACACTGGTTGATCTTGTACAGTTTGGGCATGTCTGGGCTGTTATGTTACGCATAAACATGAAACTCTTGTCTGTTGTTGAACCACATCCCATCCATCAAGTACAACCAGAATATCTACTGAAATCTAAAAGTAATGATTCTGCTGCTTGGAATGCAACTCATATATACTGAGTACTGTTCTTACATCTTACATAGCACAGCTGTTCAAAAGAGTCAAATTACATTTAAAAACAAGTGGCCACTTGTTGCCACAACCAAGATATTTTTGCCGCCGCTTCACACATAACTCATAGTGATGAAAATGTTTCTGAAAGTGAAAAACAAAGAACATGAAGGCATTCTTTATATGAGACAGATGTTTCCAAAAAATAACAGATGTTAAAATTAAGGGTGACATTTTAATTGTCCAGAGATCAGACATGTCATCAGTGACATACCTTAAATCTGTTAATGGGGCCTGAGAACATCAGCTGAAAAGCATTCAGAGATGTCATTGAGAATTTTTTGGCAGGTAAAGAGCACCAAACTACATTTAGCTGATTGAAAAAGTTCTACAACTAACAAAACCATGTCATGCAACTAATCACTAAAGATTATTGTTCTGGATTCATGCTTGGACTTCTTTCTAAAAAATCTAGGTGATGAACATGGTGACAGCTCAGACGTACGGGAAAGACTCCTTTGGTGAGTGTATTCACCCCTCATTTTTTGACAATTTGCATAGATCTGTTGACATTCAGAAATTATTTTCTTTTCATTCTTAAACATTAAAACTGCATCAATAATAATATAACCTTTAAAAGAAAGCTCTCAGACTATTTCAGAATGTTTCAGATTTTCACACAATGTCATGGCAATAAGTCCTGTCTCGCTGTCTCTTTCTTTACATCAGAATAAAAACAAGACAAGAACTTCCAGTCTGCAGATTCAAGTGTGATTTCAACTTACGACTATTTCTATTATGTATTTACTAACAGTGTAAATATCAGTCGTTGAAAGTTAAAGCTCAAATGGGTAAAAAGTTACAGTTAATAATAATCTGCTGTTCTTTAATGTAATCAGTGATATTATTATTATGATTATTATTTGAGGTTGAAGTCCACGTACATGTCTGTGTGTCTCTCTGTACAGCAGAACTCTCTGTCTAACTTATTAATACA
>JAQQZT010000012.1:892709-902709 GCA_030068275.1 Clarias platycephalus | reverse complement strand
CTCATCATCATTTATGTTTAAAATGTTGCATTTTTATTCTTATTCTTATTTCCTTTCTTCCTTCCTTTCATTTATTTCCATTCCTATAATTTTTTTTTTATTTCTGTTAGTTTTTTCTTTTATATATTATTATTTTTTTTTTTACCTTTCATGTTTTCATATTTCGTCTTTCTTCATACAAATATCAGTTCTTTTGGTTTATTTTTATTCTTCCATTTTATTTTCTTTGTTTTACCATATTTTCTTTCTTTCTGTTTTTCTTTTTCACCCCTATTGATTCTCTTCATATTTTCCTTTTCTTTTTTTATTTTATTAATTACATTGTTTTTTCAGCATCTGCTTCCTTCTTCATTTCGTCTTCATTTCTTTTTGTCATTTCATCACTCTCTATTCCTTTATCCTTTCATGGTTTCTATCTTCCTTCCAGCTTTTCATGTATGGGCATCTGTTTTTCTTTAGTTTTTTTCTTTCTTATTTTTTTTTAGTAGATCCATTATTATTTAAATAATATATATTTTCTATGTAATCATTCTTCATTTATCCTCCTCTATTTCTTTCTAACTTCCTTCCTATGTACAGTATACATATAGCCCGCCCGCCCGCCTGTGGGGTGCTCACACTATGACATAAAATAGCAGATGATGACGCTGCCTACTGCCTCCCTAATGTCAGCTCACGAATATCATTTGTTTTTGGACATTTTTTTCTTCATACCCATTCGGTTCTGTCTACTCTTTTTATTCTTCCTTCCTCTTAATCCATTCAAACACTCCAAATCAGCTGCTTTAAAAAATCAGAACATTCAGTACCCGTTTATATAAATAATTCACACACACACACGCACACACACACGCACGCACACACACCTACACCTTAACCTTAAACTTTATTTGTAAAAAAAACCTCACAAACAAACTCAGAACATTTAAATATTCAGTAAAAAGCAACACAAACACACATCTCATAGTCACATGACCTCTGCAAATCATCTCCTGCTTTGCATATCATATTTATGCACACACACACACACACACACACACACACACACACACACACACACACACACACACACACACACAACCCTGAAATATCACACAGGACATTTACAGGTGTGAAAAGATTCATATTAAAAATACAGTGTGAAATTCCCCCATTAAGTGCATTCCTTCCAACACAGAGGGAAAGATGGAGAGAGAGAGAGAGAGAGAGAGAGAGAGAGAGACTAAAACAGAGGGAAAGACAAAGAGGGAAATACAGACTGTAAAATATTAGTAGATAGAGAGAGAGAGAGACTGAAAGAGAGAGAGAGAGTAAGAGAGAGAGAGAGACTTTTCAGTGTGAGTTTTCTCATTTTTTGGCTGTGTTTATTAAGACGAGTCTTAAGAGAAAGTGCTAAAATATACAGCGAGAAAAGCGATAGAGAGAGACAGCGAGAGGAGTGAAGAGGAGAGAGGGAGAGTGGGGGATGGAGAGATGCTGGGGGGGGGGGGCATGTGCACTCTCGCTCTTTCTTTCCTTAGCTATTATTCTTGTTCTCACAGTACACACGATGTACACGGAGCACGTCTGACACTACTGTCAGGTGTACTATCACTTGTGTGTGTGTGTGTGTGTGTGTGTGTTAAAGATAATTGTCCCAATCTTCTATAATTGTAACATGACTTTCTTTATTAGATTCTGCTGAGAGTTTATAGCTGCTATAATGTAAGTGAAAACAGATCAATATTCCAGGAGTCATGGCCAGCCCTGGTTTGCGTTACCAGGCTGGAGGTATGTCACAGTCCTTGGTGCATCCCATGTAATCACACATATTTGAGGAGCATTTGTCCAACTTGGAGGAGGTAATGTCACGGATTTGGAACCGTGAGAACGTAAGGGATCATGCGGTATTTTCTGGGCCATGTTGTCTCTCAGCAGGACGTCCAGCCTGATCCAGGGAGCATAGGGAAGAGAGCAGGCATACCAAGTCTTCTTCTGAGGTGAGAGACAAGAGAGGGTTTCAAAACACGAGCAAAGCAAGCAGCTTTAAATCAGCTGATGGAGGAAAGCGTTACAGTAAATCATTGCCTGGTGGAAAAACTTTAAAAAATTGCTGCACATAAACATACCTTCCACAATTTACACTGATATTTATAATGCTGCTGCTCTCCGTGCTGAATAACTTGCTAACTCTGTGGCTAGGTGAGGTGCGAAAGATGACATTAGCCCTAACTCCATCAAATGATTCCTCATATCGTTCTCACATCCACCAGTGAACCATGATATTAGTAACATTTTAATATTTAACACTTTATGCTTTATCCTTATAATTCTGTCCAAATTAGTTACTAAACAAATCGTCTATTGGCAAAGTAAAAAAATGAAACTAAGTGATCAGATGATTCATTTCTATTTATCATTTATCAGAGATACTGTGAAGAAGAATAACGCTTGGAAGGAACTAGCAGAGATCGCTGGTGAATCTGGTGAATGCATTGTATTTACCTAGAGCTACTGTAGCTTAGCTTTTGTGAGCAGAGCTAGAATGAAACATAGCATTAACTGTGGAAATCAACCTGAAACCTAAACTAAAGTTTTAGCAAACAATAAAAAAATTATGTAAAACATAAACCTTGAATCATGAATTAGCATTATACTAAACAGTGAAACCCAAACTTCAGTTACGATAAAATGTAAAAGTAGGACTAGAGTTGTATAAGAAACACTCAAACAGTCTACTTTTATAGTAAGCTTTCAGATGACAGATATGGACACGGGAAGTGTTTTCGGGTGTTTATGGACTGTGCAGGTGTCTGAGTCCAGGTGTGAGCAATCCCTGATCAGGTGATTGTGAATGTGAGAATGTTCGTGACTGCTGGGGAATACTCTACCTGGTGGCCGTTTGTTTGTCGGCCATAACGTGTTGGGAAGTTGGATTTAGGCTGACAAAACAGATTTTATGTTTTGATCTTATGGTAGGCTGTGGACTTGCACATCCATGATTGAGGATTCGATTCCCTCCCGGGTCTGTGTGTGTAGTGTTGCATGCTCTCCTGGTGCTGGGTGCGTTTCCTCAGGGTACTCCAGGAACTCAGTCCAAAGACATGAGTCTTAAGATGAGTGAAAAGTGTGAAAGGGCTCTTCAATATGTGGTGTTCCCTGTTGCTGCTGTCATTATTGCACTCTGAGAACTGGGATTATCTGGGAACACATTGGATTTTTCTTTTTAATAATGTCTCTTTGGCATTTCAATACTATGAAACCATGGGAGGCTCAATGTGCTTTAAGACAGAGGACAAAGTAAATTCTTGCATTCTTGCAGTATTTCAATGCTTGATTTGCTCAGGGATTCTATTTTTTTTTGTGTCCGTCTACAGCAGAGCTATTAAGGGGAGATGCTATGACTTTCTCATGAAGCGTTTGATAAAGGTCTGTTAAAACAATGCAACACAAGGTATCACTACAGCTCTACAGTGACCCTACCAGACCATACCATAAAAGTGGCACTAGTCTTAGTTCATGACATGGCTGATGTGGGTCTCTTTGTTGGGTAATAGTTCATAATATTATCTATATACACTATACTAATTTCCCCAGGATTTACCATGTCAAACTGCTGGTGCTGAAAATTGCCCGCATGGTATAACTCACCATTGCATAGACCAGAGGTGGTGCTAAAGGCCACTTTCCTATTTCGGATATAGGCATTGCAAAGGTCCAGTTTAGGAATCCTGTCACTGTTTTAAGGCCAAAGAACCAGAGGACAATGATATTTGACAATGACTTAATAATTTATAGAAGGTCATAATCTTCCCCTTGTTTCTCCACAAAACAGAAGACTCCCCTTGGTAGACCAGAGTACTGCAGGTACAAGGGCTGGTATTCCCAACATGATCTTGATAGGGCAGAGCATCAGTATTACAAGAGTTTTGTTGAGTTCATGAGGAACTACTACTTGCCACTTTTGTGCTGTCTATGGTCAGTGATACCATGGTTATTGACAGACATGGATTTCTATCCATAGGAATCTGAGCATGACATCAAACTGTGTGGTAAGTATAAAGAGAAAAGTAATGTGATCCTGGTGCAAAGCACTGATGCGGGGGGTAACAGGCTTGTTGCAGTGTGTGATGGGTGTTGTTTATTACGTTTCCACTTGCACTGTAGTCAATCACAGCTGCAATAGAAAAGACATTTCCTAATGGTGCAATTATTACCTGCCTGCAAAAACACAACTTTTGGATAAAAATGGAACTTGGAGCGACTTACAGTGTGAGAATGAGATATGAGATTTCTGGACTGTCTGAGTTGCATGGGTTAAGTGCAGTGGACTTTCCAGGACCAGGTTAAGGCTTTGTTCATCCTCAATTCTTCAGCTGGAGGTCAAGCCAAATGGATATGAGATGAGAGAGTCAAGAGTGACATGCTTTTCCTGGTATGCCAGTTCTATGAATTTCTCAGTATTGACCCCCTGATGCTATGCAGTCTTGAGAGCTGGTTCATTCCAGATCCAGCAATCATCATGCAAATTTGAGGATAAACTCTGAAGCTCTCAGGATCCCTTGTTTGCATTTGAGGAGTCTCGTCCCAGTGTCATTGCCCTCTGGTAAGTAGGAGAAAATCTTTTGTAAAAATTGGATGAAGTGTTCATTGGAGGCAGTGTGATCTCCTTGAGACCTGTACATAGTGTGTGCAATGTACATTCCTTGTATACATAATGTACATAGTCAAAGAAAAGGCTATGGCCAGCTGGATAAAAAGTGGCAGACAAAAAGGCAAAATGGGAAAAAACAAAAACTAAAGACTAAAACCATGAATTAGACTTATGGTAAACACCTTTACTGTATCGGTTCGTTCACATTAAGGACCATGACCCAGATACCCAAGTACATTTGAAGACTTTTCTTGACACTCCCACATTTCTGTGTATAATTAAACTGTAGATAAACTTTGGCATTGAGCAGTTGTTGAGCTCCTATGGAGGTGTACTTTGGAGCCATACGATGATGATTTTGGGTGAACGCACCATGGACTCTATTACCGGTGACAGGTGGAGAGGTCACGGGGAGGTTGGTGGCTCATAGGTCAAACACTAAAACACAGAATAGCATTAAACAATTAAACCCAACTAGCCTTAAAGTAAAACCCAAGCGCGAGTTAGCATTAGAGGAAGTGCACTAGCGCCCGTGTTAAATGTAATTAGCGTGTTACTGGCGTGTGATTGACTAAACCCCGATGTGGAGCGAGTGTATTACTCCCCCGAGTCGCTCCCTCTCTCATTGATTTCTCGTTATTCATGACTCCCTGCCTCATCAGGGCCTCTATCTTTCTCTAGCTGAAAAGCAGAGGAGTGACTCTCCTCCGCCTCCCAAATCTGTCCATCATTAATTTTCCACCTCCGCCCCCCTGCTCTCTCCTTCGCTCTTTCAGATGAGAAATGAGGCGGAAAACCAAACAGAGTGAACGACAAAAACTGGAGCTGAATGGAGGATCTGAATACAACAACGCCGCCGCCGCCGCCACGCACTCTATTCTCTCCCCGCTCGCTCTCTCTTTATCTTCTCCTTCAGGTTTTTAACTCTCTCTCTATCTCCCTCTCTCTCTCTCTCCCTCACATACACACACACACACACACACACACCCTGAGGCTGTACTAATTAATAAGGCTTGGATGAAGGGATTAAGCGGCAGCGTTAAGACATATTTAACCCCCAGCACTCGCTCTGTTTCAATAAGTATTAAAGCGGCCTTTAAGAAAAGCGGAGCACTCAATTAAGGAGGACAAAAGGAAGAGAGAGAGAGAGGGAGAGAGGGAGAGAGAAGGTAGTGATAAAGGGAGGGTCCAAGCATCTGCCCAGATAGTGAGAGAACAGAATGAGAGAAATGATGTCGCGTAGCCTCCAGCGATGACATCAGCATTCAGACGGGTCGGGGGGAGTTCAGGGTACCAGCACCGCGTGTGTGTGTGTGTGTGTGTGTGTGTGTGTGTGTGTGTTTTGAAAGAGGATTTGTATGTTTTATAGGAAAGTTTTTTTCTTTTCTTTTTTTCTTTGGTTCTTTATAATGCTTTCTTTCTTTCTTTCTTTCTTTCTTTCTTTCTTATATCTTTTAATTTCTGTATTTACTCTTTATTATTTCCATATTTTTACTATTTTATTTTCTGTTCTTCTTTTCCATTTTGTCCATTTTGATTTTTTTGTTATCTTCTTTGCTTGTTTCTTACTTTCTTTCATTTCTTTTTAATAGTTTCATCATTTTACATTTTTGGTTTTCTTTCTTTTTTCAGTTATACTTATTTCTGTCCATTTCTTAATTTATGTGCCGAATACCCTTTTAATTCATTTCATTTAGCTTTAGCCTTCATTGCTTCTTTCTTCATTTCTTTCTTTCTTACTTTAATTCATTCTTTCGTTCTTTATTTCTTTCTTATATAAATATTTATCTCAGTTCCTCATCGGATTTTCTTTTACATTTGTCATTTTCTTTATTCTCCTCGTTTTCTATCCGTTTAGTTTGTTTTTCATCATTTGTTTAGTTTGTTTTTTTACATTTATTAATCTATATCGGCAGATTTCTTTATATTTCCTTCTCTGTGGTTTTCTCCTTTCTTTTCTTTTTGGTTGACTTACATTCTTACTTTCTTGTATTTATTTCCATTCATGTTTATTTCTTTTGTTCTGGTTTGTTTGTCACTTCTACACTTCATTAGCATATTTATTCCTTTTTGTAAATACTTTCTTTGCTTTTGTTTAAAAAAAATACTTTCTCTCTCTCTCTCTCTCTCTCTCTCTCTCTCACACACACACACACACACACATTTTTTAATAGCGTTCCTGCTGCTCTTTTTTCCCCTTATGAACCTATCTGTAACCTCAAATAGGTCATACAAAGGTCATTAACACCTTCATCATCATCGTCACCATCATCATCATCACTGACATTAACACTTAGTGTGATGGGATCATGACTGATTAGCATCTTGTTAGCATTAGCATTTTGCCGTGTGCTGATTGACATTGAGGTTGACGTGTGGGCCGTACGCCGCGTGATTAATCCGCGCTGCAGCACAGCGTCTGTCCTCCTTAATCAGATCTCATAATCAGATTAACACCTCTGCTTTCACGAAGAAACACTCGAACATCCTCGAACATCTGGACACCGCGTAGTGTCACAGGTACGCACAGCTAATGAGAAACTAGCGAGCTTTATCTGGATTTCAACTGAATTTTTTTTTTGCAATAATTAAACTCGGTCATATGTTTATACTAAATAAATATCAACAGATATATTCACAACATACAAACGATTTGTGCATAAACATGCCAAACATGTTAATGATAAAACAATTAAAACCAAAGATGATGCAATAAAAAATGACGAAATAAAGAATTAAAACAGATGTATAAGTATGTGTTCAACTTTATTAACAATATTATATGAGCAAAATATATACAGCAAATAACAAACAACACAAACAATTAAATCAAGTAATTTAAAGTCTTAGGTAATTTTTAAATTAAGACTGTAACACTCCTTAAAAACTAAAAATAAATAAATAAATGAATTAGAAAATACACTCCAAAAAAATCTGAATTTGCTTTCAGTAATAATAATAATAATAATAATAATAATAATAATAATAATAAAATCTTACTTTTGACATAATTTTACACATGAAAATGCAACCAATATTTTTTATATAATATATGATTAAAGTAAATGCTGTAGTGTGTATTGTGATGTTAAGCTTGTGTGCTCTTACAGATAATAATAATAATAATAATAATAATAATAATAATAATAATAAAAATTAATTTAAATATCTTACAGTGTGTATCGGTTATCACACCCAGCCCACAAACACAATATGCACAATAAATTAATAAATAAATAAATAAATAAATAAATATATAAATGCACAGAGGGAAATCTATTTTGTAAGTTGTTGATTTGGCGTGTTGAGGTGTAAAGCCAGAAACCCCCCCGCTGAACACTGTTGCTATTGTTCACTTCAGCAGAGCAAGCTGTCGCTCTTTTTCCCTCTGTCTTACTCTCTCTCTCTCTCTCTCTCTCTCTCTCTGTCTGTCTCTCTGTCCTTTCTTTTGCCTACAGAATAACAAAAATGGAGTGGGCGGGGCCCAGCGGGTCGCCGGGGCTGCTGTTAGCAAGGCGTGTGGCGTCGCCCTAAAATTAGCTGTGTACATGAACAATGTATGAGTAATAAATATATGATTACAGAATAAGACTGTGTGTGTGTGTGTGTGTGTGTGAGAGAGAGAGAGAGACTGAGAGAGAGAGAGAGAGAGAGAGAGAGAGAGAGAGGGAGAAAATTAGTAGGTCAAAGTGAGTCATTTTTCATTTAGAATAATATCCTATGTTTTTTAAGTTACACTTTCACTGAACTGTGGCTCTGCGTTCTCACTTCACTAGGCTGTGTTTCAATCCCCTTATCCCTCACTCAAACAAGTGCACTTCACTAATCATTTGATTAAACTGTAAATGATTTATGGTCCATCAGTGCGCCTGTCTCCATCCTCTCGGCTGTGGACCGGCACCATGCTGTGGATCATTCGGTACCGGACTGCACAGGAAGAATAATAAAATAATAAAATGACTGTATTTTCACGCTCATATACATTCTGTCTTCACTGCACTATGGCCACTTCATTCATTCATTTCATCCTCTCTATTATTAATACTCGCTGGTTCATTCTCTCTTTTACTATTTGAACTTGCCGCTGCACCGTATGTACAGTTTCGTTTTCCGCCTGTATATACAATCATGTACATAGAAACAGTATATTCCTATTATTTATCACCATTCCTTACTAATGCACATTAAGATTGTATCTTTCTTTTAGAAGGAGATCCCTCTCCTGACACAGAGCCAAATACAGTTATTTTATTTATGATGTTTTAATTCTTTCTGTGCAGTCCGGTACCGAATGATCCACGGCACGGTGCCGGTCCACAGCCGGGCTGTTGGTGACCAGTGGGTTAGAGAGGATGGAGACAGGCGCACTGATGTACCATAAATCATTTACAGTTTAATCAAACGATGAGTGAGGTGCACATGTTTGAGTGAGGGATAAGTTAAGGTAAAACTTTAAAAACTTTCCTTTTTCCTCACTGCAATTCCTGCTTGTTGTATAATCTGTGAGATCTGTCTATCTCATTCACATCTTTTTTGATGCCTGATAATCTTATGTTACGAGTTAACTCTAGCTAAAACGAACGTCTCTGGAGAACTTCTTTGAAAAGGAGGAAAAGTCGCAATAATGCGAGCAGATGAATCCTGAGAGTTCTACCTAAATTGCGGGTTTATCGTGATGCATGAGCTCCGGATTCCCGCAGTGGCCTTAAAAGTGTGTCTGAGACAGCTTCACCTCTGCCGGGACGGTGACGGTGGAACATCCTGAGATCTCCACAAAGTACTGAAACCCTGCTTCCATTTCCAGCCAACTCTCTCCGTGAAGTGCGTTCATCTGCAGCGACGGCAAACGGAAACGAAATGACATGACCTTGATGAGGGCATGAATGACATGACAGGATCTGATCGGGTCTGATCGGGTCTGACGGTCGCCCATCGTTCTACATTTAGGCATTTGGCAGACGCCTTACGAAAGTGCTTTGAAGTTTCTGTAATTGGACAGATCCTTCACTCGGTCACTAACCATCCGCATCGTGGTACGCTCTCCGCTACACGGACCCCTATTGACTACTTCCTGTTCTCCCCCTTCCATATTCCCCACTTCATGCTTGCTAATCCTAATCCAGGATCATCATCATCATCATCATCATCACAGTCTCCGCACCGCTGCTGGGGATAAATGAAATGACCCCCCTCTGATCCTGTAGCACTCAGATGATCTAAACAGGAACACGGATGTTAAGAGCAACAAATTAGCTCGACTAATCACTACACACACCTAGCTTTCAGTCTGTTCTCCACACACACACACACACACACACACACACACACACACACACACACACACACACACACACACACACACACACA
>JAQQZT010000012.1:750677-761030 GCA_030068275.1 Clarias platycephalus | reverse complement strand
AGGAGATTGTCTTGACCAGGACCACACCCCTAAATGCATTGAAGCCACTGCCATGTGATTGGTTGATTAGATAATTGTATTAATGAGAAATTGAACAGGTGTTCCTAATAATCCTTTAGGTGTGTGTGCTGTATATCCTAGATATTTTGCTTTGTCATGATAAAATATATACTTTGTGTATGAAAATTTCAAAATCTTTTAGTAGAATTACTTTTAGAAGTAGTACATTTTCAGCAGTTTCAGAAACACTCACACCAGCCTTCTGGCACCAACGATCTTACCACGTTCAGAGTATTTAAATCACCTTCCCCATTCTGGTGCACAGTTTGAATGTAACTCATATACAGCTTACTGTTCTTTTGTTATTTTCTGTTTGTGTTAACAGGCGTGATGATGCGTGTCGTGCTTTTGGCTCTGCTGCTCTCTCAGGTTTGCTGTGATATAAATCTGGATGGTCACTGGATGTCCTGGAAAAGTGAGTTTAATAAAGACTACAGTAGTGAGGTAAGAGCACAATTTAAAAATAAAAGATTAAAGAAAATATGTTGAAAAACATGATAAAAACTTGTACTAGTCAATACAGTCCAGATTTGGATCTAAGAAAACACTTAAATCTTCTAACCACATCTTCTGGGGGAAATTATGAAGTAGCATTTTTGTGATAGTTATTACGAATGGTGTGTTTGTGTGTCAGAGAGAAGAAGTATACAGGAGAGTAATTTGGGAGCAGAAATTTTCAGAAGTCATGAAACACAATAAAGAAGCTGCAGCAGGAAAACACACCTACACCTTGAGGATCAACCACCTTGCAGATCTGGTACGGTCTGGTGTGTCTGTGTTTCTGTGATGTACTGCGTTACAAATGGAAGTCAAAACACTGAATCTCTTTCCATTTCACATGTGTGTGTGTGTGTGTGTGTGTGTGTGTGTGTGTGTGTGTGTGTGTGTGTGTGTGTGTGTGTGTGTGTGTGTGCACATAGACAACAGAAGAAGTCAATGCTAACCTGAATGGTCTGAAGTTAGAGAAGTTAGGGAAGTTATCTCCTGAGGTTGCTAATGAGAACTTCTTGAGTGGTTTCCCCGTCCCGGCCAGTGTGAACTGGACTGAGGATGGATTTGTCACGCCGGTGAAAGACCAGGTATTTAAGTGCATTAGGAAGTTTTTAATAGACACAGTTACAAAGAGTATATTATATTTGCTTCTGTGTACAATTGAAGGAACATGGTGTTTCACTTCATGATTAGTTTGACTTTGTGTTGTGTGGCGGTGTTCGTGTGTAGGGGAAATGCAACTCATGCTGGGCTTTCAGTGCAGTGGGAGCTGTAGAAGCTCAAATGATGAAGAAGAAGGGTCGTCTGGTTCCTCTGAGTGTTCAGAACCTGGTGGACTGCAGTTTTGGGGAGGGAAACCAAGGCTGTAACGGAGGACTCATGACTAATGCCTTTAATTACATCATAAACCACAATGGAATCACCAAGGAGTCTGAATACCCTTATAAAGAAAAGGTCATTTCTTATTTCATTTAGTATTCTAAAAAGATGTGTGTCTTAAATCATTTATCTACTCTTTAGACCATTTAAATATAGTATTATGGTCTGTGTTAGTAGTCTAATTGACTGTTCCTGCCACCGTATACGTTGGCTCGCTTTACTTTTCAGTGGCCTAACAGTTGGAATGATAATATTACGTACAGTATATATGAATATGTTTATGTGTATGTGCTTAAATGTGTAGAATGGGAGCTGCGATTATCATTTCCGTCATAAATACGGACGCTGTTCTGGTTTCCGAGTGCTTCAGCGTTACAGCGAGTACGAGCTGCAGAAGGCCGTGGCGAACATCGGACCAGTCGCGGTGGGAATTCATTCTAACCAGAGCACGTTTCATCTTTACGGGCAAGGTGAGCCATACACACACCTGCAGAAATGTAAAAGAAAAAGCCTCTGCTATAAAGCATATATTTTAGCACGGTAGAGCTACAGGTGGTGTATATTCTGTAACCTATTCATGCATCTTTATAAAGGGAGCCCTTAGCCTTACGGTTTTAATAATAGTGTTAAATACAGTGTAAACCAGGTTATTCACAGCATCGTGGGATTAACCAGCGTGATGCTGACAAAATCTTATCTAGCTTTAATAAAATAGTCAGCAAAATTGCAACATAGCTTAGCTAATGCTATTTGACAATGACTCCCAGCAGTGTGTAATATTTACTTTATGACAGCTTTATGATTGTTAGCTTAATGTCATTAATGTAAATTGGAAATGCCTTCATCATCATGGCCTGGGAGTCCTGAACTGGAAGGCATGGTGGATCAGAATAATACAACCATTTCAGTCTGGTACTGAGGCATGAGACCATTAAGTAGTATTTTAAATCATTGCACATTTTCAGTGGGAGCCAACGCAGTGTGTATAATCTAATATCTGATCTCAACCAGGTGCCTGAGAAGATTTCTGCCTAGCGTTCAAACAAGTGACTCTTCTTCATATCCTTATCTATTTACATTTACAGATTTGGCAGACACCCTTATCCAGAGCGACTTACATGTTTATCTCATTAGACATCTGAGCAGTTGAGGGTTAAGGGCCTCGCTCAAGGGCCCAACAGGGGCAACTTGGTGGTGGTGGGGTTTGAACCTGGAATCTTCCAGACCGGAGTCCAACGCCTTAATCACTGAGCTACACCTGATAGTACATAGTAAAATAAATCCATGAGTAAAACATTCATACTTGCATCTTGTGTGTGTGTGTGTGTGTGTGTGTGTGTGTGTGTGTGTGTGTGCTTTAGGTATTTATAATGACTATTCATGTGTTGGTCATCACATAAACCATGCTGTTCTGGTAGTTGGATATGGAAAAGAAGGAGAGCAGCAATACTGGCTGATCAAAAACAGGTTACACATTATTTTTCTTTCTTTTTTATTTTATTTTAGGAAAGTAACTATTAAATTATTATATTGCAAAATACGAGGCTGTAAATATATAAAATGTTATACACACTTATACTTTTATTTTTGATAAAGCCCTTCTCTCTCTCTCTCTCTCTTTTCCAGTTGGGGTCCTAATTGGGGCGAGGGAGGTTATTTACGCCTGCAGCGAAACAAGAACAACATGTGTGGAATCGGCATCTACAGTGTCGTCCCCACTGTCTGAGCTCAGTTTTTTCCATGTCAGAGTTTTTAAATAATTTAATAATTGAAATCCAGAATTGCTTGCATTGTAAATTATGTAATCCAATCCCCAGATAATAGATTTTTTACGTGACTGTATCCAGATTCATTCCTACACCCTCTAGCCCTGTCTGATTCATCCTGAGTGCTGCTCTTCATTCCTAACCCTAAATTTGCATTTAGCAAAGTAACACATTTGCTGTAGAACTTGTAGTTTGTCTCTTGTGTGTGTGTAGAATTCTGTTGCTGCATGTCGATAGCCACATAAAACCTCTAAAGCTAAGAAATTAAAAGAAACAAATGAAAAAAAAATGCTTGCAGTAAATATTTATTTAATATACTTGTTACATGCGTAACTTTGGACTTTGTATAATCTCATATTAGCAACACAAGCTAGCTGTATTAGCTCTATACACTCCCCAGAAGCAGCGACATGTCCTGCCCCACTTGCTGCTGCTGCTGAGGCGGGCTGACGGTTCCACAGAACAGCCTACAGATAGGTTCAGAAACTATGAAGATCACTTTGGACTGCAATTGCCATGAACAATTTTGTACTCAGTTCTCCATCAATATTAAAACTACTGTATAATGTGTTTCCTGTTTACACAACTGCCCTTTTTGACTAACAGTTTTAAAAGAAAATGATTTATAATCACTTTACAGCCATGGCCAAACGTTTTGAGAGTGACACAAATATTAATTAATTTTTACAAAGTCTGCTGCTTCAGTGTTTTTAGATCTTTGTGTCAGATGTTACTCTGGTGTACTGAAGTATAATTACAAGCATTTCAGAAGTGTCAAAGGCTTCTATTGATAATTACAGTAAGTTTATGCAGGGAGTCAATATTTGCAGTGTTGCCACTTCTATTTTAAGACCTCTGCCATTCGCCCTGGCATTCTGTCAATCACCTTCTGTTCCACACCCTGACTGATGGAGCCCAATCGTACATAATCAATGCTTGGATTTTCTCTGAATCTGGTCAATCCTCAAGAGGTGGACAAACAAAAACCGACAAATGTATTAATCAATGGGATTAAGGTCTGGGGAGTTTCTTGGCCATGGACCAAAAGTTTCTATGCTTTGTTCCCCGTGCCTTGTGAGAAGGAGCTCCATCATGCTGGAGAAGGCATTGTTCATCACCAAACTGTTCTTGGGAGGTTGGGAGATGTTGCTCTCAGAGGATGTTTTTGTACCGTTCTTTATTCATGGCTGTGTTCTTAGGCAAAATTCTGAGTGAGCGCACTCCCTTGGCTGAGAAGCAACAACACACATGAATGGTCTCAGGATGCTTAACTGTTGCCATGACACAGGACTGATGGTAGCGCTCACCTTCATACATTTTAAGATGGGCAGCAAAGAAGCCACTTCTCTCCAGGAAAAAAAAATAACATCAGGGACAGGCTGATATTCAGCATAAAGTGCAGGAATTGAACTGCTGAGGGGTAAAGTAATTTTCTCTGATGATCACCCTTTCCGAGTATTTGGGAAAAAAACTTGTCCGGAGAAGGAAAGGAGAGCGCAAAAGGAACAATTGGTGTATTGCCACACTGATTCCAAAATGTGTTTATAAAATAAATAAAAAATTTATATATGTTTGCATTCGAGGTGTTAAAATGGCACTGCTCCTCTACAATCCTACAGGTGGCGTTCTAAACTATTCACACATAGGCAGAAAGTACGGCATTCTGTGTGGTAGGAGCAAATGATTTGCTACGTTTGTTTAGAATTGTAACAAAATTAAAAAAAAAAAAAGATCAAAACAAAATGACAAAATTTCTGTACTTATAGAATCACCACCAGATTAGGTAATAGGTTCCTATTTGTGTATTTTTCCTAATAGGTTCCTATTTGTGTCTGGTTCCTCTCAAGGTCATCTCAGGGAGTTATTTTCTTCTCAGATTGAGTTTGGCTTGCTCAGAATAGGAACACATTTAAATATGAAAGTTCTTTCTGGAATTTCTACATTCATACAAATCTTCTTTGTGATGATGTTCGCTGTTAAATGTACTTTGCAAATCAAATAAAAGTGAATTGAAATAACTGCAGTTTGGAGACAAAACTCTGAGGAGGGAACTAAAACATATTGCTATGAGCTATTCTTTACAATTACTAACTGGCTGAACTAACTGGTTGATCTGAATCTACCATATATTAATTATTCAAGTGTTTTTCACCAAACTGTCCTGAGGAGGGAGCCCACACCACCAAAAAAAAAAAAAAGGCTCATAACCCTTACTCTATGCAATATTTGTTCCTAGCAATCTTCTAGCTGCAATTATAAAAAAAAAAAAACATTCTCCTAAAAATGTGACATGTGTTATCTGTATTCATTTTGTTAACCCATGTTGATAAAACAGTTTGCTACTGTATGCAGCTACATATTGTACATATTGCATCATGACATCATGATAACCATTTATAGATTATGATTGTAAATACAGTGTAAACACAAGAACGTCAATCCCTGGCTGAGTTTTTCCAGAGAGGGGTAATCAGGTCCCACAGTGAGCACTTAGATGAGTGTAGGTGTGGTATCTTGGTTTCTACTTGGACCATGTGCGTGTCCTTAAACTGATAAGACTGCAGCAATTGCCAGAAATACTTGTTTATCTGAAATGTGTGACAAAGCTCCATTTAGGACAAGCAGTTTAAAGCAACCTGGCAGTATTAGCGCCAACATACTGCATCGGTCGAAGTGGCTGAGTTCATGTTACAACTCAAGAACCAAATGTTGCGTATATCAGCGGTGCAGCACTGCAAGAGGGTCTCTGCCCTGTCCTTTTACACACACTGGAAACGCATGATATAGTAGAATCAAACGCACAACAACGAACACATAAAAGTAGACAAACAGAGATTACAGTAAAAAAAATATATATATATATATATACCTCAATAAACGGGAGATATGAGGGTGGAGCAAAGAATCTAGGGATAACATATCACTATGAAAGGCACAATAAAACATGACCATGCTGTTGTTCTCTGGCTGCTGCTGAGGATGACGGTGTGTGGTCTGCTTGGGACGTGTGTGCTGACTGAGGATGGTTCCACTCAGTGACCATGAATAATACCCTGGGCTGGGCAGTGTTTCTCTGGTGACTTGTGACTACAGTCGCTAAATAGTTTAGGATTGAAATTCCCCTGAACAGTTTTTAGCCAAAGAGTGGAAAACAGGAAGTGTGGACTTTATATTAACTTGAATACCTTTCCCATTACATTGAACGTTCAGTCTTGTAGCACATAGATATAGCAAAGACTTATTCATGTTTATACTCTCCGTTATCACCCAGATGAGGATGGGTTCCCTGTTGAGTCTGGTTCTTCTTAAGGTTTCTTCCTATTACCATCTCAGGGAGTTTTTCCTTGTCACTGTTGCTCGTCAGGGACAAATTGATATTTATAATTTTAATGTAATGGAAACATATTTCCTTACATTTTTCTAACCTATTTTCAGTTTTTTAATTCCATAAAGATTCTTTGCGATAATGACCACCCGACAAAGCCACCCTTTCTTTACTTGCCATAACATAAAGTGATTCAATTGTAGCCATCACCCAAAGTACATTACAATTTAAATATATAATTAATGTGCATTATTAATGTGTGTTGCATTTGCATGTATCATCTGTTGATGTTAAGGATCAATAGGAAGTCTAAAAAGCACAAACATTATCAGCATACATAAACAGCAATTTAGCAAATTCCTAAAATGAAAGAAAGCAGTGGTCAGTTTAGAAGCACTAAAGGGCAAAATAAAAACAAAAGCCAAACAAAACAAAATAAGCCCCTGACAGCAGTAGACGAGATGAAGCACATCCTCCAGGAGGTAGGTGGGTGTGTGTCAAAGTCAACATCAAAAGAAAGAAACCACAGTGTATATATAGAGAGTTTACCACAAGACTGGTAAACCTCAAAGATAGCAACTTTATACACAAACCGGTCAAAGTCTAACTTGTAGCAGGAGGATGGTAAGAGTATAGAGAGGAGAAGGAACTGCTTATGGTGCAAAACATACCAACTTATCTTATGGCATGGGCCTTTATGGCTGCCAATGGAGCTGGTCCTTGAAATTTTTATTATGTTACTGCTGACAAGGACATCAGCTCAATAAAAAAATAAATTATATTGTTACAGCAGCCAGTTCACAATTATAAGAAAAACAAAGGTTTAATTTAAAATTACTCTGAAAAATAATTAACATTAGAGACAACCGACATACCTCTGCACATGTGGATTAAATGCTGCGGTTCACTGGACATTAATGCGCACATTAAAGAACCTGAGCTTCCTCAAGAAACAGTGTCTCCTCTGTCCCATCCAGTAGACCGTGTCTGTGTTAGAGTTCGAGTCTAGTCTGTAACCCGGGTGAACTTCAAGGTACCCATCCGTAGCTCTCCCTCACTTCCACCGCCTCTCCTAGAATGAACATGGTGCTCAATCTAGTCTTAAACCTCCACAAATATCTCCTACAGGTTATATCATAGGTGGTGGCTCCCACCCCACCCTACAAAGCCGTCCACCAAGCTCCGCCCCTGTCTACTGTCAAAAACTACAGAGTAGGAGTAGACTCAGAGCAATACAGCTTGGACTGAGTTAAAGACATAAAAGAAATGTAAGAACATGTTGCTCTCTGAACATCATTGTCTAGGTGAGAAAGAGCATGCTGAAGAAGAAGAATGACGACAGCATTCGTGGCTCCAATCTGAAGGCAGTCGACAAGCTGCAGGGGACCAACACCAATCACCCCAGAACTGTTGGTAATTGAGATGTAAGGCCACTGGGCTGTAGTCATTCAGGAACTAGATAGAGCAGCACAGTAATCTTCACCTGAAGTGGTATGAGTACGTGGGTAAGTGGAAATTCCCAGAAGGCTTTAACAGAACCTCTACAGTAACACTGTCTGACACGAAGGAAAGGGGAAACAAGTTAGGCCTGGCCTTTTTGTTTTCCTATAATGAGAGCAAAAATGGAACAATCAGTCAGGTTATTGCAAAAATATCATGCCATGGTCCAGTAAAAAGTCAATCTGTTGTATGATTGCAGATTTTACACACATGAGGAGGGTACAGGTGGCAGGGGGAGGTGTTATACCTCTTTACATTTTAGTTTCTGATTGATTGTGTTAATGATGCAGTTACTAGGACTGGGTTTTTCCTTAATCTGATAAAGAACAGTGAAGATTGCAGGCTGTACAACCTGCAAAAAAAATTAATGCTCAGTGAAATTCTAATCATACTGCAAAAGCTTGTTCGGATTGGTTATGTGCAAGTGACGGAGGAGGTGTTAAAGCGTTGACTACGCTACACAAACTAAGATCCTAAACCACATTCAGTAATCCATCATGTTTTCAGTCCTGCCCATTTTACTGTGTATAAGATAATAAGATAAAAATGAATATTTTCATTTCATTTTTACAATGAATATTTCTTTTTATTAAACAGCTCTGGTGAGTCAGCAGGATGTGGTTTTGTGGGCGTAGAGACCCAAGATAGAATCGGCCTTGTGTTTTTCAAACCTTGTGTTTTGTGGTCATGTTCAGCTCGTTTCAATACCATCAGACCGTGTTAGTTTAAGTCAACCTTTATGCAACATGATTGCATATTTGAAAAATAGACAATCAAAGAGAAGAGATTTGAATAGAGAGATGATCATGCTACTGTACATACTGTACAAAGTAGTGACTGCGTAATGTGGTATCTGTCACCAGGAGCCAAGCAGCAGAGTTTATAAGTCCTATAAGTAGTAGTGGGCGTTTGCCAGCTTGCCTTTCTTCATCTCCTTCCCCGAATCAGAGATGCACAGGCCTTCACTGTAGGAGCTCTCAGTGGTGGACAGGGGTCAGCATGTCTCCTTTCTATTAGAGCTAGCAATCACATCTTCAGCAGTGGTGCCTCTGTGAGATCAGACTGGATGGAGAGGTGTTTTCCCCCCACATGCATCAGTCAGCCTTGGGTGCACATGATATTGTCATTGGTTCCCTGGTTGTCTTTTCTTGGACCCCTTTATTAGGGACTAACCTATTTTTCCATGTGCATGAGAACCGACTGTTTGCTTGCTATAATACATCACACACTCTCACAACTCTACAAAGTTGATTTCATATTTATGTCAATGCGTGTATCTGTATGATTCTTGTAAACCCTTTACGAGACTGAAGGGCAGAAAGAGAAATGAAGGCATGGCTGTGAGGTCATTTCCTCCTTAGTGTTGTATACACCAAGAACTGCAACAAGATTTTACTTTCTGTCTTTGTCTCCTGGAAACACACACACACACAGAGGTAAGAGTGCTCTCTCTCTCTCTCTCTCTCTCTCTCTCTCTAACACATACACACATTTAAATTACACTGTTAAAAGATTAATCTTGCATCATGATCTCACACATCGTTCATTATCATTCCTCGAAAAGACAGAGTCGTGGTCTAGTCCACTGTTTACAATATTACCTGTTGTTAGACAGTACTTCAGACAGGCTACATTACGTGGAGTTTTCTTCAAAGCCTAGTTTTCCAAACTCCTCCTAGCTGGTCTGGTCAGTTTACAAGAACATTAGTGTGGATATATCTCCAGACCTTCCCTGGCAATAACTTAAAACAAAGTTTAAAGGTCAAGCCGGTTGTCTTATTAGCCAATAAACCTGTAGTTCATGTCACACGTTCTTTAAATGGTCTCTATTTTCTGAAGGCAAAATGCAATTTAAACAAAACATGTTACACATTCTGATGAGATCTAGTGAATGTCTGAGGTCAGATTTTTTTTTTCCAGACACAACGTGTTGTGCTTGATGCCATATTATTGATCATTCTGATTCAGGTGGTTCAGTTTTGTGAATCGATCTATGTTTTTAAAAAATATCTATATCAGACACAGTGATGTTATTCAATTATTTTTTTTATTATTAGTTTTAAAATGTTTAGCTGCTGTTTATGGTAGAAGCTACTCCTCTTTCCACCTTGTCCCTCCACACTATGCAGCTTGCAGGAAGGTATTAGTGAGACAGGCAGGGCAACAGGTTCCAACAGTCGCGCAGCAGCAGAAATGAAACAAAGCATGTTTGGAGCTATTCTTCTTTCATAAACAGCAATAGCACAATGATGGAACATATACACTACCGTTCAAAAGTTTGGGTCACTTTCTAACTCCATGATGGTTCCTGATGTTTATTTCTTTCTACAT
>JAQQZT010000012.1:579153-590061 GCA_030068275.1 Clarias platycephalus | reverse complement strand
TGTGTAAGAAGTGTTTAAGTGCCAGACATACAGTTGCCTTTCCCACATGCTCTGCATCACATGCCCCACATTGTACAGAAAATGCCCTGACGCAAAAAAACAAAGTGCTATGCACAGAATGTTTTCTGTTCTAAGCCCTGACCCGCGGTGGTTTGTGACATTTACAATATGCAGTTTCAGGAGGTGTGTTAAGTAAATTAACGCTTCCCTTAAAAAAATGATAACGCTCTTTAAAATAATCATTAGGAAATGAAAAGACATCAATATAACTTTATATAATATAACGTCTTATAACTCTCCCCCGTATAATCGTATAATTTGTGCCTCCATGTCCACGGGCTCATCATCAAAAGGGCCGCTATGATCAATAACCTTCTGAAACAACCTGACCCTGGAACATAACCTTTTACCGAGCAGCTCATCTTCAGAGAGTCAGTTGCTATGGTTACATACTGTACATACCCAAAAAGTTACCTCCGTTTGTGGAACCGAAAGTTGAGGTTATCCACTAACCTACTCTTAAACTTACCCGGGTATGTCACATAACCTGCTTTCTGGAACACCCCCTGGTGTTTACCGGCAGTTGGCATCCATTATGTTTCATTACGCCCCCTTCTGGTCATGATCTCCCTCATCTTCTTTTCAGTCTATATCCTCTTTTTTCCAGTCCTGTCCCTTAAGAAACCTTCCTTGTCCTCTGTCTCCATTCTCTGGAATACGTATCACAACCTTTTTCTAATCGCCTCATCATCTCTTCTCTCTCCTGCTTGTATTTCCTGCATTAGTCCTGTTCATGTTCTATTGTCTCTTTGGACAGTTGGGTGTTTCCCTGTAATTGCGTGCTGTTTACGAGTTTACTCTGACCTCCTGTTTGTGTCCTGCTGATTATTACTTGTTCGGCTCTGTTTTGTTCCCTCACTCCTCACCAAGTCTACTATTTTGCAATACAATACAGATGTCTCACTATATCTGGTTTGATTTGATTTGAGTACTTTATTTCAAACATAAAACAATAAAACAAACAACATGTGTTCGAAAAGAAAACACCTGCGTTGTCCCATTGCTGTCACCATTTGATACTTTGTGCTTTTCCGTACTCTGTTTTTTCCACTCGGACTTTGATTATTTAATGTTTACTTCTATCACCTCTCTTTTATCTGCTCTTTCCACCAGATCGTCTGACCTTTCAGTCCCTGCAGGCCCATGTGAGCTGGAATCCACATGAATGAGATCATTTTGCCTTGTCCAGTCTTTTCATTGTACATAGGACACAGAATCACTACAAATTAGTTTTTATTATGATGATTATTATTATTATTATTAAATCACAAAAAAATTATATTATAGAAATAACTATCCACAGTTATACAATATAAAAAGCTTAACAAAAATACGCAAATTAATAATAACAGTCGTCAGATTAAAGCAACAAATAAACAAACAACATAAAAGGGGGGGTAAGGTTAAATAAATAAATATAAAATAATTTAAAATAAATAGCAGGGGAAAAAATCACAGTTCATTCAGACTAAATTAGGATGTGGAGACAAAAGCAGAGAAGATTAAATACTTTATATTAGATTTACAGAGTTGAAAAGGTGTTTGTATTTTGTGGTGTTTTGTGTTGTTGTTGTTGTTCTCAGGAGATCCGCCATGACACTGTGAGTCAGCTGACCGTGATCATGTGACCGCGATCACGTGACCGCGCTGCGCCTCCATAGCAGTGCTCCACTTCCGGTGTTTTTGCTCCAGCAGCAGCATGTCGGCGTTTAAACCTCTTTATCTCGTTTATTCCACTTTATTGTTTATAGTCTGCAGTGTGAATGGCTTCATGGGGAACAGCGACACTTTCACACGGAAGGTAAAGATATTTACACTTTATTATCTCCGTGAAAATAAACCTTCTGCGTTTCACTGCATTGTTTTTATTTTATTTCTTTAACTTCAGCTCTCTCTCTCTCTCTCTCTCTCTCTCTTTATGTTTCTTCTCTTGTTTAGTTTCACTTCCTGGTTTTATTCAGTATTTATTTTGACAGCATGACACCACAGAATGGACTGGTGTTATGTTATATTATGTTTTTATTGCCTTATTTATTCTCTTATCTGTTCTGTAGTCAAAGTAAAGCACCACAACAGCTTTAAATCTATAATTTAGTGAGATCTGTGATAATATTATCATTTTAAAATTAAAACAATTATGTTTATATGATGTAAAAACAAAATATTTGCATTATAAGTATAATAAAGTATGGCATTTTATTTAACCAAATAATTTAAATGAATTCTGTTTTCATAGAGATTAATAAAGTTATAGTAAATTAATAAAATTATATTAAAAAACAAACATTAAAAACATTTTTATATACATTTATAAAATGATCTAAAAAATAATTTATTTGGATGAGATCACAGCCGCATCCACTAGATGGCGCCAAAACCGAACCACAGGAATCAATTCGAATCCAGTTATAAATTCTCTCTCCAGTTTCAGTTCTGATTTTCCTCTTTGCCAGAGACACATCCCTTTATCACTTCCCTTTATCACATCCCCTCTTCACTTCCCCTCGCTGACAGACACCGTGGTCTAGTGTGTGACTTTTGGTGACATGACATCTGGTCATGTGACCTTTCAGGTTGAAAACACACAAACACCAGGACTACAGACAGGCAGTAGGAGATGAGATATGATATGAGGGTTCAATGACCTTTGACGCGCATCGTTTTGGGCTAACATGAATGCTAAAATCCTGTAAAGATCTAGACCGTGTTTTAGTGGCTCTGAAGTTAAACCCAAACTAACCGGACGTACCAGCAACTTCATATGTGGAAAAAACTTTGCAAAATTTCAGTTCTTAAGGCAAAACGTGTGAGGTGAGACGTTCGTATATCAACGTACCGCTGTGTGTGTTTAATGCTTTTATTTTATGTGACTTTTTATTATCTGCTTGTACTACTGTTATGAAGAAATTCATCGAGTATATATTTTATTTCAGTGTTCGTTTGAAGGTTCTAACCGTACCACGTCCTCTGTCCCTGTCCAGGTGTCTCTGCACATGAACCCCGGGTTAGCCCCGCCCTCTGTGCCGAACCCCGGGCTCTCGATCCTCCACGCGCGGGCTGTCGGCCGCAACGACACACTGCACTTCCTGTTCTGCAGCGGCGGAGCTCCGGCCCTGCTGCTGGTCCACACGCACTCCAACGAGTCAGTGGTGACCGTCAACTGGTCCAAGTTCTCCAGCCCGGACCCCACCGGCAGTGTGACCGTGGAACCGGAGAACAGCGTGCAGTACAGAAGTGCGCTCGTCTTCACACGCGTGAGTCTCATCGTCGTCCTGAGAACGCCTTTACTGTAATCAGCACCGCAACACCTTACAGTTCTATACCTCAATCAAACACTCAGGGGGAACCTAGAGGGTTCTAACACCTAGAACTGAAAAGGCGGAGAACCATTAGAACCATTTCTGATCTGGAAGGCGACCTTGAGTGACCAGAAAGTCACCTATATAAATAAAATGCATTATTATTATTATTAGAGGTTCTAGAGCAGTAAAACCATTAGACGTTCTAGAGCGTTAAAAGTAGGAAAGGCTGTAGATTAAAGGCTTTAAACCCATTTGAGGTTCTAGAGCATTAAACCCAAAAGAGGCTCTATAATATTAAAACCAGTTGAGATACTTAGCCTTAGAGGTTCTAGGATATTAAAGTCAGATCATTAAAACTCAGAGGGGTTCTAGAGCACTATAATTATGACATGCTCTAGAACAGTGTTTCCCCAAAGGTACTGCTCAATGAGATAAACGAACGAATGAATAATTAAATAAATAAAGTTTTAAGAAAAAACAATACAAGGATGTAAATGATTATTAAATCCGTGTAAGAAGTTACCACGTCACACGGACCAGAGCTGCGGTTAAAGGTGTGTGTGTGTGTGTGTCTCAGCTATGGGAGTATGACGAGATGAACAGCACGGGGCAGAGTGTGTTGTCTCCGTACGATCTTGGTGACTTCGACTGGGACGATGTGAATGAGACGGTGGACTACACACACCTCACCGCGCGGCTCTGCGGGAGACACCACAGCTTCAGCAACAACGCCTCCCTGTGTCTGCTGGTGAGAACACACACACACACACACACACACAGGGAGAAAAGTGAGAGTGAACGCCATGATGATGTAGATTTAATAATATCTAATAATAATCCGTCCTCAGTTCTCAGCGTACGAATCTTCGGGCCGAGAGGAGGCGTGGCCTAGCCTCCTCCATCACGCTAACTCCTCCCAGCTGCGTGTCCTGCTCCGCGGCATGACGCCACACACCAACCGCTCACATTTCGCCCTGGAGCTCCAGACGGTGAGCGAGGCGTCGCTTCACACTCGAGTAGACGTCCAGCGGTCCATCGACGACGAGTACACGCCCTCCATCTTCCAGGTGAGCACGAGAGAGAGACAGAGAGAGAGAGCGCGTGTGTTTAATTAGATTATTATAATATCGTGTCTAAAACGTCTCTCGGTCTCAGGTGTCGGAGTGGGTGTGGTCTCATGATAACCACTCCTCCGTGGTGGGATTCTCTCAGTGGAAGCCCGTGGCGTATCAGCGCGATCGTCCGGCCATCGAGGACGCGGCGCCGTGCAGCCACTCGGAGCCCGTGGACGTGCCGCAGGCTCCGCCCTCTTGCATCATCGCGGCCTATTTCACCCGGAGCCTCGTCACGCACGGCCTCAACGTCACCTACAGTGTCAGCCTCTCTGACCCCGCCCCGAACTCCACCCAGTACCTCAGCTGGTGAGTCGGTGAACACTAAAGACGTAACCATAGCAACCGCGAGCCAAATCCACATCAGGTTTATTTATTTGTTTGTTTGTTGTTCTGTCCCCTTCAGGACCATGCTGGTGGGCATCGGGACGCCTCCGTCAGACTTCTTCTCTCTGCTGGTGATCTGCATCATGGCCATAAGTCTCGGCGCCCCCCTTCTCTTACTTCTGGTGGGCGGAGTTTGCGTCTGTATACGAAGAAGGCGCGATCGCGTCGGCCAATACGAGGTGCTCAACTGAGGGAACCTGATCACCTGACTCGGCTTGCCACAAGCCCCGCCCACATGTCGAAACGGATGACTAAATACTCGGAGCGTCAATCAAACAAATGCTGCACTGTAACTCAATCGTTTTTCAGACTTTTTAACGGATTAGGCCCCGCCCACTTGTTCAAACTGACAGCGAAGAACAATCCATTTTCTGTGTACAACTCGTGCCAACCTGTTGTAATTTTTAAGCCACGCCCCCATGTTGATACTGACCAATGAGACAAACAGCCAATCACAGCTCTGCTACAAAATGTGATTATTAAAGGCCCCGCCCACCTGTGCAGTGTGTAGCTTTATTATGCTGATAGTCTTCTAACTGACCGATAAAAATAATAATGTAGTTTTGTTGAGTATATTATGTAGCCCCGCCCACTCGCACCATCGTACCTGAACAATGACTCGGTGTGGGAGGGGCTTAATAAATGACAGTACCTGCTGACTGTTTTTCCACCACTGGTGTTGGTTCAGGGTTTAAAAGTGCAATGTAAGAGTCAAACCGTCATGGTGCTGGATGTGGGCGTGTCCTAATGGCGTTAACAAGGTTAGCTTTAGTAATGTAGCTCGCCTTTGATTGATGGATAATTGGTGATTAATTCATTGTTTGCTTTTAATCCTCAGGTGTTCTGTAGCTGCTCACGTTAGCGCCATGTTTTTGAAATGAAATGGCTCCGCCCCCTAGCCGCCTCCCATAACCACATCACTGATCAGCAGTATTCTGGTCCTGAAGCACTGACCTGAGAACAGGCACTCGGTGTGTACGCACAGGGACACTTTAGTGTGTGTGTGTGTGTGTGTGTTCTTTCTGTTCCTCTCTCGCTGATGCTCACGGTATCACACTGGGTTTCTGTTCTGTTTTTTTTTTTACATTTTAACGATCACATGCTGTGCTGCTGAGTTCTGCGCTCTTATTGGTCAGAAGGTGTTGATTAATTCTCCCTGACAGTACGATGTTTGTATTAATACCAAATCGTTGCTATAGTAACAGCTTTATGCACAGGGGTGTGTGAGGTCTCTCCTCGTGGAGGTGAACGCGAGTGTGTGTTAAATCAGTGTGAGGGAGGTTCACAGCCTCGTCCAGGAGTGTGAGAGACGACACTGCGTGAGACTGAAGAGGAACGCCAGAGCTTTTGGACATTAAGTGATGTTTTGCTAAGAAGAAGAATTTCCCCATGAAGGTTTAATGGTCCCTACAGAAGAACCCCAGAGGAACCGAGGATCAGTCTCATCAGCCTTGTAGTTCGACTCCTTCACATGGTTTTACATTAACATAAACTTTTTATTGTTATGATAAATATTGTATATAATTGGATATTATTCCATAACTTGATTCTTTTTGATTTAGTTTTGTAACATTTCCCATTTTCAGGGAGAGATTTTCAGGTGCTCAGAACTGCAGGAGATTTTTACTTTTTTTGTTTTTACGTTTTAACAAAGGAATAAACATATTTGTTCTTTTTTTTTCTGGTTTATTTTCATGGACAGTGATTAAACCCGGGCTCAGGAACACTTTGAGGAAAGATCAGTGTCGACTTTATAACATGCAGAACTGAGCTGGAACAACAACGTGTGATGTTTATAGGATTTGCATGAACATGCTTTTTAAATCTAAATGAATGAATAAAATTCTGAAACATGAGACGGTCGTCTTATTGAGCGTGGCTCAGTGATTTAACTGAAGGTCAAGAAGTTGTAGATATAATCATTGTGGTAGAATTAATTAATTACTTTCTCGTCAGCAGTGATGGAATTTATTAGGAATTAACACTGGTTTATATTCAGGATAGAAACATGATTTGCTTTTTTAAAGGTTTTATTGACCTCAAAAGCAGAGATACAGCTTTCACACATTTTTCTTGGCTGTTAGTTGAACGTGTTAAAAATCACTAATTGATTAATCGTTAATGATAAACTAAGAAAAGAAACGTGTGCCTTAAGAACAGTTCCAAAAGAAATTGTTATACAAGACACACTAGAGAAGCACAAATAATTTAAACAAACAGAAAAGACAATAAGACCATTAAACGTATTAAACACGCCGTCTGATCCTGCTCATCGCCTGGGCTGTAAGTGCGCCCTCTTGTGGTTTGTAGATCTGTGAGATGAGACGACAGAAGCCATTTTTACCCTGATGTCCTCCAGACCAACATTATCCGCTCTTGCTTTCTCTCTTTTCCATCACAGAGCTGCTAAACAGACTCAGGAGATCCTTTATTCTGTACGTTCTCTGTTAAACACCTTTAAACCCCTCCATAACAGACTCACTGTTTACACTCATGTTTATTCTTTCACTCATCAAGTCCACTAATCTTCCCCGACTCTCATTACCTCAGTCTTCCACCTTCACCTTTTTTGCACTGCAGTCACTTTTAATTGTTTGTGTACATTTCATCTGTCTATCTTAAAAATCTCCCCTTTTTATGTTTAATGAATGAATAAAGTAAATACACCCCATAGTATGCTGCCTATGATTAGTTAGCTTCTTACAGATTGGAATAAACCTGCCTTTAAGGCTAAAAATGACAATTCCAAAGGAATGTGTGTGAGGCAGAGAGAGATGGGATGGGAGAGAGTCTGAATGAAATCCTGAAATCCTCCTTCCTACTGTTGAGTTTAAAGTAAAGATTAAAACATAAGTAACGAGCTGCTCGACCCCACGGCCTTCTGAGACACGCCTTCATGCTGGTCAGAACAACAACACTCTTCTACAACACCATGTATTTTGATTTAGATATTTTAGCTCAGGCATTGGACTACGGTTCAGAAGGTCCCAGGTTCAAATCCCACAACCACCCAGTTTTCCCTGTTGGCCCCTGGAGCGAGGCCCTCAAACCTCAACTGCTGTAGAATGAGATAAAAAGGTTAGTTGCTTTGGATACGGATGTCTGCCAATAAAACATTGGGGGTGTATTTATTTTCCTGCGTGTGTGTGTGTGTGTGATGTTCTCTCCTCTAAACTCCTACAGAATACTGGAGTTACGTCTAGTATACAGATAGTCAGCCCTGGTGCTCCACAGGGGTGGGTCCTCTCCCCACTGCTATTCTCCCTCTGTACTAATGACTGCACACACAAGGACACAACTGTTAAACTCCTGACATATGCAGATGACACTACTCTCACTCGATCCATCAATGACGAGTCTGAATGTCGGCTGGCGGTGGAGCAGCTAGTGCTCGGGTGTAGCACAAACAATCTCTAGCTGAACACGCTGAGAACTGTGGAGATGATCGTGGACTTTAGGCAATCTGTCGAGACCTTCAAGTTTCTAGAAATTACCATTTCACGTGCCCTGAAACGGGAATCAAACATGAACTTCATCTTTAAAAAAGAGAACGTACTTTCTACACCAAGTAGATACAGTTCTATACTGCAGTCACAAACAGGACAGGAACGGACTGCAGCAAACGTGAGCTTCCTTGCTCACGATTCTATAAGAACCAGGAAATTATCAGCAATTAAAATAAATAATACTACTTTTTCACATTAAAAAAAAGTGAGTTAGCACTGTTGCCTTGCACCTCCAGGGTCCGGGTTCGTTTGCATGTTCTCCCCGTGCTTGGTGGGTTTCCTCCGTGTACACTGGTTTCCTCCCACAGTCCAAAGACATGTAGGTTAGGCTAATTGGCATTCCTAAAATTGCCCATAGTGTGTGTGTGTGTGTGTGTGTGTGTGTGTGTGTGTGTGTGTGTGTGTGTGTGTGTGTGTGTGAGAGAGAGAGAGAGAGAGAGAGAGAGAGAGAGAGAGAGAGAGTGCGTGTGTCCTGTGCCCTGTCCAGGGTGTACCTCGCCACGTGCCCTAAGTTTCCTGTGATAGGCTCCGCCCCGCGACCCTGAATACAAGATAAAGCGGTATAGACGAGTGAGTGAGTGAAAAGTGATTCTCTGATCAAATCAAATTGGCCAGCTGGTGGACAGAAAATTATTTGCACCGTACAATGTACATTTAATTTTATTTACATTTACATTTTAATAGCAAAAAAAAATAAATTCAAAACACACAAAGTTGAAGTGAAGTGCAGAATTACGGTTCATTAATCTTACATTACAGCTCCATAACCTGCAGCAACAATACAACTAGTCTTTAATTTTAAAAAGTTTTGCATTTTTTTTTTTATATAAAAAAGAAACTGTTTTGGAAGACAAGGTATCTTAGCTTAAATTATTAAAAAGTTAAATATTCAATGTTTTTTCAATATTTTAAATACAGAGTAAAAAATGTGTATACACACTTCAGGAAAAGAAAAACTTGTATGGATATTTTAACACTAAATAATAATAATAACAACACAGAGCAATAAATTATCAATATTATTATTATTATTATTATCATCAATATTGCATTAATATAATATAAATCAGACTATTTTTCTTTCCTGTATACAGTTTTTTGGTTACACCCTGTATATAGTACATGAAGAGTTCAGTAATGTTTTAATAAAACACATTTTGAAGTTTAAAAAAAATTTACTTTTTAAAACTAGTTTTCAGATTTGATTAATAAATAAATAAATAAATAATTTCTAAAGCTATCTAATTACTTCTGAATTAAAAAGAATTGATCACAGATTTAAACACTCATTACTGCACCGACACCAGGGGGCGTGAACAGGAAGTCCAGTCTCTGTGTACATGAGACAACCGCTGGAGAACACGTCCCTCTGCTAGTGTGTGTGTGTGTGTGTGTTTCACCCATAATGCCCTGCAGTTCAGAGTGAGTTTGAGTTGTTTTTCTCGATTAGCACGATTACTGTTTAACCCCACCACCTAGGTTTAGGGGGCGGGGCTGTAGTGGGCGGGGCTACCTCAAACACCACCCCGTCTCCGGTAGAGGAGCAGATGGAGTAGAGGTTGAATCCCATCAGAGCGAGAACGGGCAGGAAGGAGAGAGAGAAGCCTAGAGCGCGCACACTGCTGCTGAAACACACACTCGGCCAGTAGATCAACCTGCAGCGCACACACACACACACACACACACACACACAAAATAAAGTCTTCATAAAGAATTACATAAAGCACACACACAGACAGAGAGACACAGACCTGCCGAAGACGAAGACGATGGTGAGCAGCGGGACGAGTTTCAGGGCGGGGGGGTGGATGTAGGTTGCCATTACGGCGAGCTGCAGGAAGAAGAGCAGGAGGAGGCGGAGCGAGTCGTGGACGAAGGTGATGTGGACGAGTGTGTGACGACTCACACGCCTCCCCTCAACCAGAGGGGTCAGGGAAGTGAACTTCAGACGGGACACGCCGTGTACTAACACACCTGCAACACACACACACGATAGGTCAGATCATATCCCATAATTCATCATGACTTCCATCTTTGTGTGTGTGTGTGTGTGTGTGTGTGTGTGTGTGTGTGTGTGTGTGTGTGTGTGTGTGTGTGAAATGTAACTTACTAACCAAGTATGATGGGGAAGGTGGCGAAGAGCGCACAGCGCAGTGTGTACACCAGCCTGGAGGGGGCGCCGCTGACCTCGGGGAGGTGTAACGGCAAGAGGTCGTGACCCCCCCACACGAGGAGCGGAAACAACACCGCACCGGCTAGAAGGGACAGGACCGAGCGCATCATCTCACCACAGCACGAACTACCTGAGAGACAGAGAGAGAGAGGGACAGAGAGAGAGAGAGAGAGGGACAGAGAGAGAGAGACACAGAGAGACAGAGAGACACAGAGAGAGAGAGAGAGAGAGACAGAGAGACACAGAGAGAGACAGAGAGAGAGAGACAGAGAGAGAGAGACAGAGAGAGACAGAGAGAGACAGAGAGAGAGAGACAGAGAGAGACAGAGAGAGACAGAGAGAGAGAGACAGAGAGAGACAGAGAGAGA